>VWZP01007103.1:1037996-1166558 GCA_013396995.1 Dicaeum eximium
GAGCCGCCTCCGAAAGGCGTCTCTCGGCTTTGACACGGCCTCCCTCTCGGCACCGGGAAGCGTCACCCCCGCGCATCTTACCCCCGGCACTTTTCCCTCTCCCCCGGGACTGGCAGTCCCCGCCGCCGGCGGAGCCGCTGTCAGAGCGGGCATAGGGGAATCGATGGCGCGGGTTTTTCGTGGCGTTCGAACCGAAGACGATTCTATCGCAACATCAAAATACATCACGTCAGCTCTTGCGCCCGGCCGGGCATCGATTTTGACCTCATCGGGCCCCGTTGCCTTCTCCCTTTTCCCATTCTCATTGCCCCTCTCCGGACGAGCTCTCTCGGCGGAGGCTCTGTTAATAATTCCCTAACAGACTCTCACTGATTAAAGCCTCAAAAATTCTCACTGGAGTGAAATGGATTACCCGCCAGATTAGGAGAGGATTATCTCTGTCATTAGCGCTGCAATAGTTTGTCCGGCAGAGCCTGTCGAGGTTTATCGAAAGTGACTTTCCAGCGTGCCACCAGCGCGGGCGGAGATCAAACTCCGCGTGGAAACGCACCCGGGTCTATCAGCAGAGCGAGACAGGGCCAGCTCCGGGAAGGTAATAAATGACTCGACTTCAAAGCCGCTGACATCGCCGTGATAACGGCGGGGAAACGCGTGAGTCACGGAAGGGAACAAAGAGCTTTGCAAGAGCCAATTCTTGGAAAGTCCCGCCTGCAGACGGTCCACGCGAAAAAAACGAGAAGGGAAGGCGGAGACCTCTGCGCGAAGTCAGGAACGCGCCCACGCGCGGCCGTAGGACTGCTCCCACCGTCCGGAAAGGGAAAACTTAGGGAGTGTCCCGTTAGAGGCGCGATGCCACCGCAATGCGATTCCCCGTTCACGTCCACCCGCGGGGCGGGACCATGGGCCTCGGAGGAGACTGGGATCAGTGCGTCCGGACTCCTGCTTCCATCCACGCCCGCCTTCCCTTCAATCTCTCACCACGCACCTCTGCCAAGAGCCAGGATGCCCATCCCCGCCGCGATGCGGGTGCCCCCGACACTGCCTCTGCCCCCAGCAGCTGCTCCAGCTTCCTCTGCCTCAGCCCTTAGCCCCTCACCACTGTTCTCCGCACTGGCCGTCCCAAAACCGTCCGCAAGTTTTACATGCGGTCTCAGGAGCGTCGAGTGCGGGCAATAATCCCTTCCCTCAGTCCCGTGGGCTGTGATCGTGCTCATCCCGCCGGGAGCTGCTGCTGCCGTTCCGTGCGGCCGGGGCACACGCCTGGCCCAGCCCAGCCCGGAGGGGACCGCTCCGAGTGGCGCTGAGCACGGCGGCCGGGAGGGCCCTCGGCGTTCCAGCTGTGGCTTGGCAGAGGCATCGCTCGCCCTCGGATCGCTCTTCCCGAGCAGCCCTGTCCCGCTGAGCCCAAAAGGCCCACCTGGGAGAGCAAACACAGCTTCTGCACCGCACGAACAGAGATGTTTTCCCTTCCCCGCCCCGGGGCTCCCGGGGGGTCGCGCTGCCCCCTTACACTGCGAGCATCCCTGTCCCTCCTCTCCCTCCTCAGCTCTGGGTGGGTTCAATGCTCGGCCACCCCACGGCAGCTGCTGGGAGGGCAGGGACCTGTCGTGCCCTGGCCTTGAGGCTGCTGCGGCGGGTGGAGAGGCCGGGTAGTCCGGGAGAATCCACGGCCACCTCTGCAGCCCCACGGCCCCCAGGAGCCGCCCGGTTATCCACAGCCGGTCCCACAGCTGCGCTGCTCTGCCGAGGTGCCGTCCCCTCCAGCAGCCCGGGCTCCAGGCCTGTGCAGACCCGGGGAACGGGGACTCAGCTCGCGGTCCCTCTTGTCCCGCCGGGACACACCTAAACGGGAGCCTGGTCCTTCTCCATCTTGGCCCCGCACAACGCAGAAGAATCTGCTTTTTAAAAAGTAAATGGATTTGAGTGCAACCAGGGAATGACCGCTACGGGTGGAGCACCATAGCCAGAAGCACAAGTATAAATCCAACATAGACGTGCATCCGTCTCAAATCCATGTCACACCTACCTCAAAACACACAGAAAATGAAGAAAGCAAACCCCTAACAACACTGAGGTGTTTTCGGGGGAATTTCCTGGCCACAGAGCTGGGTCTGTTCCCTTGCATGCCCAGGAGTCATCACCCATGGGGTGGCGAGCTCTTGCTCCTGCCACATTCTGGAGCCGGACAATTGAAAGCCGATGAGCAAACCATGTCGAGTGGTCCCTGACACCACTGCCCCGCTCGAGACACGCAGACCCACACAAACACACACACTCACACCCACCTTGCAACGTTGTCCCCAGGTCAGACAGGCTAAGTGCAGCCAGATCCTGAAGGGGAGTAACACCCCCAAACAGGCTCTTTCCCCCAAACCTCTGCCACCAGCCTGCTCGCAGCGCAGCATTTTGGCCACGGTCTGTCCCTCTCCTCGAGAGCGTGGCAAGGCGCCAGGGTACCTCTCGTTAGCGCGGTGGTGAAGCATCTTCCCGACAGCCTTAACTGAAGGAAAGGGGTAAGAAAGAGGGGAAGAGCATCTCTCCTGTTGATCCAAGAACAACATATGCCCAGAGAGACTTGGGAGCCCAGTTCATTTACCATGCCAGGCTTTCCCCCTTTCCCTGGGCTGCCGGTGCCTGCTCACCTCTGGCGCACGATAGCACCGCGCACCCGGGGTGAGCCCTGCAGCGTTGGGATGCGAATGTCACACTGTGGAGGTGGCACGACACCACCGGGCCACAAAACTCGTGCAGGTAGTCTGGGAAGTCAGTCTGTGCGGTCTGACTGTCCCTGAGAGGCAGCTCTGTCAGGACGGCGAAGGAAGCGAGCTGCAAAGGGAAGAGGAGGGATATTTTGAGAAGCCACTCTTTCCAAACTGTTGGGGGCTCGGAGCTTCTCTTGAAACAGGTCAGACCTAGGAGATCATTGGAAAATTTGGGAGCAGTGCCCCAGGGAGGAAAGCGATGCAGGGAGAGCCCCACGACAGGCACGGCTGGCGCTCTGCCTGTGCGCTGGGGTGCGCGGCCGTGAAACATCGCTCCCGGCTCCTCAGCGCCCGCTGCGACACCCGGCAGAAGCGATTCCCTCTCCCTGTGACGAACTCAGCCCTCTCCCCTGCGGCAGCTTTAAAGATGAACGATGCCAGTTTTGTACATTTGCCTTTGGGAAATGAAGGAACCGCCTGAGGTGCGGGAAGGTTCCTCTCGGGTTGCCTAAGATATTACAAAAGGAAATCTGTAAAAACCAGGAATATGCACAAGCGGAGCCTGGGGCGCGGCACCGCACTTGGGCCACCACCGCCCGTGTCGCAAACTCCCTTCTTTCAATATTTATCCAGCACGGATGTCTCACCTGGCCCCGTTTTGCTCTCGGGAGGGACTGCTCCCTGCACCACTCTACAGCAATGAAAATGTATGAACAGCGCTTGACGCTTCGTTATTTCTATTCACCAAGGGCACTAACAAGTGTTAAGGGGAAGGGAGGGAGGGGGAACAACGAATGACACGCCAAAAGGCGCATCGCCTTTCCCTCCGCGTCAATGACCACACGACAAGTCCAGCTGGAAGCCACCTTCACGGGAACCAGGACTCGCCAAAGGTCCAGAGATAGGGCGGGACACGGGGCCATGCAGGGCTTCCTGAGGAGTCTGGCCCACCAGCACCCACTCCCGACACTCCACAACTCCACGCAAATCTCCTTATTCGCCGGGGAAATCAGGAGAGGGGGCGAAGTTTGTATTGAAGGGACCCGGAGCACTCTCGGCCCTGACTCTGCTCAGGTGCTCGGCCCTGTGTCCGCCCCGGCCCAGCAAACCGAGCCCTCATCACGAGATGGGGCCCGATCCCGGCTCGAGAAGACGGTGAAGATCTGCTCCGTGGGCGGGGTCCCAGCACCGCTGAGAGCCCACAGAGGCTCTTCTTCTCTGGGGCAAGAAGCGCGCCTGGCCCGCCACCACCAATCCCTTCCCACTGACAGACAGGTTTCCCCTCGAGGTCTCTGGGGGCCGGAACTGGGGCGGGAAGCTGTGCCAGTGCCTCGCCCCTCGCTGCAAAGCGCACGGCCTCCTGCTATGCTGTGCCCTTGGCGCCACGGGCTGCCGGTCCCGGCTCAGTGACTGTCCCAGCGCCTGCCGGGCTGAGCACGTCGGGCCGGGCCCGAGGGTTCGGGTCCTGGCGGGTTTTGCACCTCCCAAGGCTCTGCCCGATCCCCACGAGCACCTTCGCACACCCACGTCCTGGCCGTCGAGCGTGTCCCTTCGGGTACCCACGCAGGAGCGCGGCCCCGCGCGTTGCTCCTCAGCCCCTCCGCCGGGGGACGAGCCGCACCGCAAGGTGAGAGGCCCCAGCGCCTGTCCTTGTCGCCTTTCCGCGCTCCCGGAGCCCCCGCGGGTGCTGCGAGAGGCCCACGGCGGGAAGGGGCTGCCAGGCCCGGTGCCTCCGAGCCGCCCCAGCCCGCAGGTGCCCCGGCTTCTGCTTTCTGCCGCGTTTCACCCAACAGCTGGGACACGGAAAATGGATAACAGGTGGCGTCAAAGGGGCAGCAGTCCGAGGTGAAGGTGAGGGGCAAGAACCGCACACTGCCTTTCAGTCCAGAGGCTTGTGAAGTACCTCCAAACTCATGTGATATTCCAGAATAACGAGTCGAGTTAGCTAAAGCTGAGGCAAAAGCCCAGGTCCCCAGAAATTCCCAAGTGTGTTTGGTTTCCCATCCAACTCTTATTCCTATATTACCTGCATAATTTTCCTGACTTCTAGTTGATCCAATACCCTTCAAGGGGGTCATACCACACGCATGGGAAGACAAGTCAGGAGAGTTCCACCTTCATCCATGCAGGCTCTACCCAATATTCTTCTCAAATCCTCATACCCACACTGTCAATGTTTGGTTAAACAAGAAGTCTAGAGTCCATAAAGTCTCAGTAGAGCAAATTCTAAGTATGATAATTTTTTTCCTCAAGATTATAAAACTCAGCAGCTCACCTGTTGGGATTCCTTGGCGTGCTACACTTATTCAGAGTTGCAATTTGGTTGAGAAAGGAAGCAGGAGTATTTTAAAAGATGGGACCAGAGCTTAACCAGTATCTGTGCAAATGATATCTACCAGGAAAGGTTTTGTGAGAAAAAAAAACAAAAAGCCCTACTGCAATTCACGATAGAAAGTGGCACTTTACTGAGCAACTTTTAGGATTTTTTTTACCACTGAAAGCATAATTGAAATCAAACTTTGTTCAGTTCAACCTTGGGGCATTGTGTTTTTCATGGTAATAAACTTTTACCCAACTTTCCTGCACTGAAGACGGGGCGAGGAGTCCCGCCCGCCAGGCACCAGGCAGGTACTGGGGCTGACAGGTACTGGAGACCCAAAAACATTTTGCAGAGGCGTCTGCGAGAGCTCGTTCGCTTCCCGCGGGCCAGCAGAACCTCACCAGCCCACAGCACGCCCGGCCTTTGTAGCCCAAGCATCCCCGGAGGCAGGTGCCCGGGACCCGGGCGGCTTTCCCGGAGCAGGGACCGGCCCGGGGGGTGCGGAGGGAGCAGAGCCGGCCGCGGCGAGCCCACCCCTTCCCCCTCCGCCACGTGAGGCCCATACATAAGGCGGGGAAGAGCTCTCCCCCCTCGGCGCCGCTACCGGGGCGAGCGCGGCGCGGCGGGACGGCGGCCCCACAAAGGCGGCGGGGCGGCCCCGGGCCCTCGCCCGCCCGGCGGAGGAGGCGGCACCTGCAGCCGGGGTCGGTCCGGCTGCGCGCCCTCCCCTCCGAGCCGGTACCTGGGCGCTGGGCTGGTAATGCACCATGGCGGGCTCTTTCAGGCTCTTTCAAACCGAGATCGCGGAGGTCACCGTGTCTGCAAACCCCCCTCCTCCGGCCGCTCGGGCCGGGGTGCCAGCGCGGCAAGCTGGAGAGCAGGCACAGCCCATGGGAATCCCAACACTTGTGCCGCCGGCTCCCCCGGCCCGCCCTTCTCCCCCCTCCCCGTCCCGAGGAACCGCTGAATGTATCAAATGAGCTGCAATCGATCTGCGGGCACGGGGGAAAATCAAATTATATGGTGCGGCTGGGCGGCCGCGGCAGGCAAAAGGTGCGGGCGGGCGGCGGGCGGGCTGCGGGCTTCCCTCGGCCGGAGAGCGGAGGCGCTGCCAGCCCCGGCCGCGCTCCCGCAGAGCCCTGCTGGGCTTCTCCTGCCGCTCCTGCAGGGGCCGAAAGGCGGCGGCTCGCCGGCCGCGAGAGGTCCCGCTAAACGCCGCTCCCCCGAGCGGTACCTCCGTGCCCCGACGGCCTCTCGGCCGCGCTCCGGGCTGCGCGCAGGTTCCCCGGCGTGCGGGGCCGCGACCGACTGCGGCAGAGCTCGTGTGGGGGAACGGGATGGGGCGGAACGCAGCCAGGTCGCGCATGAAAGGTCCTCCTTCCCTTCTGGTGCCGGTTTCGGGTCTCTCCGAGCTCCTCTCCCGGGCTTGGGGCTGGCAAAGGGAATCAGCCCCTCCCGGCTCCCGCTGCCGCCGGGCCCGCACCGCCCCGGCCAGGAGCGAGCCGGGCACCCGCCAGCCTGGACGGCAGCACCTGCCGAGGCCGCGGGCTGTGAGCAGAGGGGTTTCAGACAGCGAGCTCGTACCTGAGCCCTTTTCTCGCCCCCCAGATATGCGTAGGGGGACGGCTCCTCTTGGGAAAAGCCCCGCGCGGGGCCGGCGGTTGTCTGCGGGTCCATGGGAATCTGGCCACTTGTGCCGGCCGCAGCCGGGAGGGGGCTGTGCTTCCTTTACAAAAAGAGACACAATTAAGCAAAATGCTCAATGAACATTATAAATGATGTGCAATCGCCTCGCAGATTGCCTAGCAAATCAAATTATATGGTTGCTCACGGATGATTTCCATGTTCTTTAAAACGCAAACAGGTACTTTCTGATTCGGGGGGGAGGAGTGTTGGTAGTTTTTTCCCTAGACAAAACAACAACAACAAAAAAGCGCAGCGCTTTAAAATTGCGAAGCAATGCCACACGCTGAAAGGCGGCTGTGTGAATATTCACGTTCTCCTTTGTTCACCCCTGAATTTCACAATAGCCCGGGAAGGGCACGTTCACTACGCTCTTGTAAACTTACCAATCCTTGACTAAAACCGCCAGGCACCTGCTTGGCAAAGCACAAAGCTGCCTACGTTTCCACCAACAATTTACTGTTTCATCAGCTTCTAAATTGACCCGTCAGTAGAAGGGCATAAAGTTAATATCATTTACATCCGCGGAGATGGCCGGGCTCGAGGCTCCGCCGGCTGTGGAGGCGGCGGGGCCGCGGCTGCTGCCCGGCTCTGCCTGCGGGAGCTGCTCAGGTGCGAGCGGGGCGGCCGTGCCCAGCCTGCGGGGCCAGCCGGGGCTGCCCTGCCCGGCCCGGGGCTCGGGGCAGCCGGAGGAAAAGGCAGCCACGGTGCGGGGTGGGGGACGTGGGGCGGGTGCCGGTTTTGCAGGACGGGGACGGCGCAGTGACGCCTTTAGGGCAGCGCAGCGGAACGAGACCGCAGCAAACCCAACTGGTCCCCGCAGGGAACGGGCTCCGCGAAGGGGCCGTGACCGCCCCGAAGGCGTGGGCGGGCTGGGAGCAGGGGCTGGCTCCCCGGGCTGCCCCCAGCCCCCGGTAGAACGCTCCCGGTGCCCCCCGACCATGCCACGCCGTACGGGATGTGTGTGTCCGTCCCAGTCCCCGTGGGGAATGTATAAACAGGGCCACTGGAGGAAAGCAGTGTGTTAAAAGCACGTTTGGGAAGGAGTCTCTTATCTTCCAAGACACAAAACCACCCAAGAGAAGGGGAAATGGTTCCTTGAGACCGGGTCCTGACAACGCCGCTCTGACGCAGGATCGCTCATTTGAAACCCTGCACAGGACTGTCCCACAAGTGCAGAAGGGTTCGCTGAAACGCAGCAGAGCAGGGCACAGCTGGTGCATCGCTGGCGCCTTGCTTTAGGGTGTAACAAGGGCAGTGAGGCTCCCCAGCACCCGCTGGCAGGAGGCGCTGTGATTTGGTTTCCATTTTTTATTCCTGATAATTTCCAACAACTGAGAGTTCCTATCCCAAGGGGTAACAGAGCACTTCTTCATTCTGTTAAGCACCTGTGTTACATCATCTCTTCCATAAATAAAACCAGCTCTAGATTAAATAGAAATGAAGCTTTCCAGTCACTGATCCTTTTTGTTGGTTAGAAACTCCATTAATTTTCTATCCTCCTCCCTTGAATTCTTCCTCCCTGGCTTATGCCCATCTGTTCTGGTGTGGGTGTTGGCTCACACGAAAGATCTCAGTTTCCGTGGTATTTTCCCTTAGGTCTATATACCCACGTTCCTTCCCAGCTCTCACTTTGCCAGGGCAAGCAAAGCAAGCTCAGGATTGGACTCCCCCTTTCTTTATCACCTTTCCCTGTCCTTTTCTCCATATGAGTCAAACTTCTGGGATAACCAGAACCGTAATGGTACATAGCTGTCCAGGAGAGTTCTCACAGCTCCTTGGAGATTGATGTCAGCATTTGCCTTTCTGCCAAAATCCCTCACTTTGTACTGCAAAGGTTGCATTTATCTTTTTCATGGCCGTGTTCCTTCAGTGGCTCATGACCACTTCGTCATTAGCTAGTGACCCAAGGTCTTTTCCCTCCTCTTCCTGGCAAGGACTATCCATACACAGCTGTAGCACATGTTCTTAACAGACGTGCCTGAAGTGCAACCTCTTAATACTGGATTTCTCTCCTTCTGTGCCACTTTGATACTCACAGTCCTGGCTTCTTCTGATGATTTTTCAAGCCCCTTCCACACTGGGGTGCCTTTCCTGCTCCATGACTGACAAATATTCTTTACAATCCTTCTTTTGTTCTACAACTCTTCCTGAAAAATGTTATGTTTTGTCCATAAGAGCAATGAGATTACTGTCCTGGGCCATGGCATAGATCCACATGTCTAAGAATTCTCGACACATTTCACTCTCTCTCCCTTTCACAAACTTATCTGATGGCTTTTAAAATGAAAATAATTTTATTAAATGTATTAGGTGCTATTTAGTAAAACTGAGTTTTAAATTGATGATTCAATTGATGAATCTTGGAAGGAGATAAGGCTTAGAGATGCAGGAAAAACCAAAGGCTTAAAAGCACCTTAGGAGTCCATGTTCCTCAGGAATCTCCCATCAGCTACCATCTAAACTCACAAGTGCCTCTCACAAGGAAATACTCCACATTGTTGATGTTTTATTGAGCAGTCTTGGGTGTAATATGATGTTAAAATGATCTTGATGACTTTTGACGAGAATGGCTGACCTGCCAATGTTGTTCAGTTCCAGGAAAGGATTTCTGCTGCAGATCCCTCAACCCCCATTTCTCAATGCAGTTATGTTTTTGTCCAGCCCAGAGTTAGACATTTTTTGGCTCCCTACTGAGCCTACTGGGTCTCTCCTGCATTCTTTGTTGATCACCTGCCTCTCACTGTACCAGGAGCCTTGGGGCTGCATGCCCAGCACCTACAGCTTAGGCATTGCAAAACCACATCTCTGCATCCATTAGCCCTGAGGCTTTTATCTTCGTGGCAAATTATTAACCAAGTCAGGGACATGAAAAATATCTATGCAAGGAGATGCTGCATTTCCTTTGGAAGCTGTCCACACGTTGAAAATACTGTTTTACTTAGCCTGGTAGCTCTTCTCCAGTGCTCACCTTCCAGGAGGCATGGCAGAACATTGTTCACTCTAGTCTATGAAAAGCTTTCTCACAACAGAGGTTGTTTTCATGTCTCTTCTGAATGACCCTTTCCTGAGTCTAAGCAAATCCATATCCCTTCAAGTGTGCATTTTTAAAACATATTAACATTTCTGTGGTGTTTGCTGCTAATTCCCTGTAGCATTTCTTCAAGTGTAGTGTCCAAAACTGGACACTGTAGTTAGGCTAAGCCTCACCAGTGCCAAGTAGAGCAGAATAATTACCTCTGTGTTTACCCAAAACACTGCTGTTAGTGTACCCTCAAACGACATTTGTTTTTCTGCATCTCCCATTTTGCCTCGTGCACAGTTCACAACAGCCAGCTGATCCATTCCTGCACTGCTGCTGCCTTATCAGTTATTCATTTCACAAATTTCACAAATCATGCATTTGATCTGTCTTTTCTCCCAAGATTGCATTTTGTACTTGTCTTATTACAGTGCAGCTTATTGATTTCAGGCAAGCTCTCCAATCTGTGAAGATCAATGTGAGTCCCAATCCTGTTCTCCAAATCAACCACTCCCAGCCAGAGCTCTCAGGAGTTGAATTAAGCACTCCCTTCCCCATAGCCTATTTATTGTTGAAAACATTGGAGCTGCAGCAGACACCTGCAGGACTCCACTTGGCACATCCAGTTTTGGCAGTGAACTGTGGATGAGCACTTTCATATGATTCAAACACTATATGCACATTCCAACCCCTATTTTATTTAGATCTCACTAAATGGTTTTGTTTATAAGAAGAGTAAAGAATTTGGACACTAACAAAGTTGACATATATGCCTTTACACACTTGGCTAGCTAGTCCTTCAAATAAGAACACTGAATTAATTTGAAGTGATATGTTCTTGATTAATCCATGCTGATATGTTTTACTGCCTACTTATCACTTATGTGCTTACAAATTGATTAATAATTGACTCTCATTATCATGGTTAGGCTGATGGATTTATACTTCCCAGGGCCCTCTTCTTTGCTCTTTTTTAGGCTTGTAAACACATGCCTCTGGCATCAATGTCCTCAATCATGTCACTTAGGGTGTGAGTCCTCATTAACTTCATCCAGTCAAGAGCTGGACGCTAATTAGGAGAGGGATTCAGTCCCTCACACAGAGCAATAACATATGTGGTCTAGTACTGTGTTAAGTACTACATAATATCCAAAACTTGGGGCTTGCAGGCATGACACAGGATCAACAGGACACCTGCACCTTTCTGGGGGCTCAGCTGGAACTTCCATGCAGGCTATCCATGTGGGACACCTGAGAACATTTAGAACAGGATAGGGTGTCTGTATCTATGTTAATGTAACTGCCCTCCTAAGTATGAGGTGTTCATAGTCAAGAGAAATAGTCAGGGGGAAAAGATGGGTACAACAAACCACCCTCAGGAGGGAACCTTTTTAAGATGGAGTCTGGTGGCCATTGAAGATGCCCCTTTTGGTTCACTGTCAATAGGAGGAGCTGAAACAATTTACCTGCAAGTTAAAGGACTAATATTTAGGCAGCTACATGTTTCTCAAGGTATTCTGCCATTTAAATGACTCAAAAGCCTGACAAAAGTTTTGAAGTACTCAAGCACCTTGCACTCAGTCTGGCCCATACTTTGGCTGATTTTTCAGCACTACTGAAGATATGCCATGTAGGAAGCTAATTATTTCAAATTACTTCTAGACCATCTTTACATGCCTGTAGGTCACTAACAACTATGAACAGAACCTGCAGTTTAAACTTTAGCTTGGGTGTTTTTGTTGATTCAGAGGAATCCGGGGTTTCATAACTCAGCCTCACCTACCAAATGCAGAAAACAGCCTTTCACTCACTCTGAGGTGAGGATAACCAGAGGAAACTCTGATCTCTGGTAACAGCCACATGCACCCAAGGCAGATACATTGAGTAGTACAGACTGTGAAACTGGAAACTTGCCTGAGCTGGAGTAACACCTCCCTGCAAATCTACAGACAGGACATCGGTGGCAAGACATGCCTAACACAGCAATATGCAACACACACATGCAATAAATTTGGAAAACAGTAAATACCACATCAGATGACAATTTACTATTTTGAAAATTTTTTGTTACCAAAACTCTCAAGACCTCTTCTGGACACAGCAAGTGCCAAAGGTGTGTGAGCACTGCAAATGCCCTGCATGCATACAGTCAGGCTCATCTGATGTGCAAAGTTTTTATAATCAATTATAGCTTAATGAATGAATGAATAAATGACATAGAATATGTGTGAGAAAGCTTGAGAAAGCAGTTTCTCCATCATCTGTGCCTTTATTTGCAAGCTGTCAGAAATCTGTAGGAAAAGTTCCACTGCCAGTATCTTACAGGCTGTTTGATTTAATCCATGCCTCCATCGACTTCCCAATCAACAGAGCCAGCAAGGAGTTATCAGATCCAAATGAGCTGCTGCAATTTCCCACTGCAGCATGGGGACTGGTCCTGAATTACCCCAGGCCACCTGTCCCCCCTCACCACTGCAATGTACAGTAGAGGGATTTAGGCCTTATTTGTAATCTTTTGTCTTCAGCCTTGTTGTTTGGGTGGGGCTGCACCTGTTCATGGGAGTGGGAATCCCTTAATTATGGCTGTGGGAGTGGGCAGTGGGAGCTGGCCCTCGCACTGGCACACAAAGGCTTAGGGCAATGCGTGTGAATTCAGTGCCCTCTTTCTGCCATGCAGTCATTGCAAATCCTCCACAGGTCTTCACGGCTCAGCTGCATTCCCAGGGCTTCTGCCTGGTGTTTCACACACCAGATTGTCCTCTCTTTAGAGGGCAGAGATGCTGCCTCCCTTTATTTTGGATCCCTGGGGACTGCAATTGTTTAGGAATAGCAGCCAAGAGACAATAACACATTTTAAGGTGTACCTTTGGTTACAACATTGCCAGTTCTTTACTGTTATCAGTTGCAAATGGAGTTTACCATTGTCAGTAACAACAGCTTGAGCCACATTCATATCCAACCACTCAGAGGTGCTGTTATCCCTGGCATCAACACAGGCCAGGGATGAACAGACTAAGAGCAGCCCTGCCCAGAGGGGTTTGGGGGTGCTGATGGATGAGAGGTGGACATGACCCAGCCATGGCACTCACAGCCCAGAAAACCAAACGTGTCCTGGGCTGCATCAAAAGCAGCGTGGGCAGCTGGCCAAGGGAGGGGATTCTGTCCTCCTGCTCTGCTTTGGTGAGACCCCACCTGCAGTGCTGCATCCAGCTCTGGGCTCCCCAGCAGGGGTAGGACATGGACCTTTTGGAGCAAGTCCAGAGGAGCCCATGAAGTTTATTAGAGGGATGGAGCACTATGAGGAAAGGCTATGATTGTTCAGGCTGGAAAAGAGAAGGCTGACTTAATTATGACCTTCCAGTACCTAAAGGGAGCCTACAAGAAAGATGGAGAGATTATTTACAATGGCGTGTAGTGCTAGGACAAGAGAGAATGGCTTTAAGTTGAGAGTAGCTTTAGACTGGACTTTATGAAGAAATTATTTACTGTAAAGGTAGTAAGGCACTGGAACAGGTTGCCCAGAGAAGTTGTGGATGCCCCATCTCTTGATGTGTATGAGGCTGAATGGGGCTCAGAGCAACCTGGTGCAGTGAAAGTTGTTCCTGCCCATGACAGGGGGATTGGATCCTTTAGGTCCCTTCCAACCCAAACCATTCTATGATACTACAATGTGACCTCAAACTCTTCCTTCACTCATTCCAATTACTTGCTGAAACCCCTGTCCCTGCTGCCTCACTTCAGTGGGTTCCTCCTTCCCTTTCTCCCCTGCCCTGTGCCAGGAGTCACTGTCTTTTGCTCTTTCTTCTCCTTCCCTACCCAAGATCTGTCCCTCTTCATTTCAAATGTTACTGTCTCTCACCAAACGCCTGCAGAAAAGATACTGATGGTGCAGCCAGCTGCCACGATGTAATTCCAGAGGCAAATGCCACACAGAGCTCTCAAGACCATAAATAAGTTTGTGCCTGGATTGCACACCAGGGTGGAAGCGTGGCCTGTTCAGAAGGAAACTGTGATGTACCTGACTGCAAAAATCGACCAAATTTCCGTTAAGTGTGAGCACAGACATCCCCAAAACTCACAACACAATAGTTTATTCCACCTTTTTCCAGGCCAGCTCTCCAGATTCCCCATGGGAAGAGCCGGCCAGGAGCGGGAGCCTCGGGGCTCTGCCGCCACCTCGTGACGCCGCTGGGAGCCGGCCGGGAGCGGCGCTGGGATGGCTCCGCCGCCTGGAGCGCCGTGGTACCGCTGAAACAGCCCTGAAAACTGGAAATCTGCTTTCTGCCTAGCTCTCACTGAGACTGGCCTTTCCTTTGCCGTGCCGCTGCCCAGGCCCGGCGGTGCCGCTCAGCCCGCACGGATCCAGGGCGGAGGCTGGGCTGGGACCGGGCAGCGGCTGCCGAGCCCCGCTGAGAACGACTCCAGCGAGGAGAAAGAAAAAAGGGCTTAACTGGGGCTGCCCCCGTCTCGTCACAGCACCTGGGCACCCCCTGCTCCCCTCGCTCCTTGACAGCGTGCAGATGAGGGACCATCCCTCCGTACCTTCTTTGAACCTGTTGTAACAGCCACGAGGATAACCAGGGTTGAGAGCCAGCTGTTGCTGGGCTTATGTGACAAATGAGAGATTCAGATGTAAGATTGATAGTAATTAGATTGCCACCTGCTATCGCTTTAATCCGTATCCCGGATTTTTAATTGTTAGGGGGGGCAGGGGGGGGCAGTTGGCACATGAATACATGAGGACTATCTTGTAAGGCACAAAGCATTAGGATTGTATCCCAGGCATCACAATTAGGGCTGCCCGTTTTTTGGTTTTAGCCTTCACTGTGAATTTTGGTCTAATTTTTCAACATTTTCCTCCTGAGTTTTCTAGGATTTAGGCACTCTGTCCTTCCATCCATCAATTTGTTTGTTTGTTTGTTTGTAGCAAATGCAGATGATTTCATTCTAGGCTTGGACAGCACTTTCCAGTTTGGCTTCCTGACAACCTTCTGCATCAAGTGGCCTGCATTCATTGGCATTGTGTCTGATTTTCATCAGGTTCCTCTCTGAAGCCTATTCCTCCTGGCTGTTACCCAGGTGAGCAGTCCTGCTGTAGTCAGTGGTAATAGCTGTCAGTAATTAGTACTTACACAGATTTGGAGGGTTGGGGCTTGCTTCTTCCCCCCTGCTTTGGGTAGCAGCAATCTACTTTCAAGTCACGCCTCATCAGAAAAAGAGAACACCAAGAATTTTGAAAGGTTTGCTATCAGGTTCCACAAAGGGATATGCTTGGGAGGAACACGTTGGTTTTATTGGAGAGACACACAAAATAGACTATGATTTGCATAAGGAGCTGAGAGAGAACTGAATGAGGGGTCGAGGGAAGGGGTTTCATTGACTTCAAAGAGTATTGGATCAGATTCATGCAGACCATCTGCAACTTCCTTTGATGCACCAGCAAACTGGAGATAACAAGCCTCTCTTNGTAGGACATGGACCTTTTGGAGCAAGTCCAGAGGAGCCCATGAAGTTTATTAGAGGGATGGAGCACTATGAGGAAAGGCTATGATTGTTCAGGCTGGAAAAGAGAAGGCTGACTTAATTATGACCTTCCAGTACCTAAAGGGAGCCTACAAGAAAGATGGAGAGATTATTTACAATGGCGCGTAGTGCTAGGACAAGAGAGAATGGCTTTAAGTTGAGAGTAGCTTTAGACTGGACTTTATGAAGAAATTATTTACTGTAAAGGTAGTAAGGCACTGGAACAGGTTGCCCAGAGAAGTTGTGGATGCCCCATCTCTTGATGTGTATGAGGCTGAATGGGGCTCAGAGCAACCTGGTGCAGTGAAAGTTGTTCCTGCCCATGACAGGGGGATTGGATCCTTTAGGTCCCTTCCAACCCAAACCATTCTATGATACTACAATGTGACCTCAAACTCTTCCTTCACTCATTCCAATTACTTGCTGAAACCCCTGTCCCTGCTGCCTCACTTCAGTGGGTTCCTCCTTCCCTTTCTCCCCTGCCCTGTGCCAGGAGTCACTGTCTTTTGCTCTTTCTTCTCCTTCCCTACCCAAGATCTGTCCCTCTTCATTTCAAATGTTACTGTCTCTCACCAAACGCCTGCAGAAAAGATACTGATGGTGCAGCCAGCTGCCACGATGTAATTCCAGAGGCAAATGCCACACAGAGCTCTCAAGACCATAAATAAGTTTGTGCCTGGATTGCACACCAGGGTGGAAGCGTGGCCTGTTCAGAAGGAAACTGTGATGTACCTGACTGCAAAAATCGACCAAATTTCCGTTAAGTGTGAGCACAGACATCCCCAAAACTCACAACACAATAGTTTATTCCACCTTTTTCCAGGCCAGCTCTCCAGATTCCCCATGGGAAGAGCCGGCCAGGAGCGGGAGCCTCGGGGCTCTGCCGCCACCTCGTGACGCCGCTGGGAGCCGGCCGGGAGCGGCGCTGGGATGGCTCCGCCGCCTGGAGCGCCGTGGTACCGCTGAAACAGCCCTGAAAACTGGAAATCTGCTTTCTGCCTAGCTCTCACTGAGACTGGCCTTTCCTTTGCCGTGCCGCTGCCCAGGCCCGGCGGTGCCGCTCAGCCCGCACGGATCCAGGGCGGAGGCTGGGCTGGGACCGGGCAGCGGCTGCCGAGCCCCGCTGAGAACGACTCCAGCGAGGAGAAAGAAAAAAGGGCTTAACTGGGGCTGCCCCCGTCTCGTCACAGCACCTGGGCACCCCCTGCTCCCCTCGCTCCTTGACAGCGTGCAGATGAGGGACCATCCCTCCGTACCTTCTTTGAACCTGTTGTAACAGCCACGAGGATAACCAGGGTTGAGAGCCAGCTGTTGCTGGGCTTATGTGACAAATGAGAGATTCAGATGTAAGATTGATAGTAATTAGATTGCCACCTGCTATCGCTTTAATCCGTATCCCGGATTTTTAATTGTTAGGGGGGGCAGGGGGGGGCAGTTGGCACATGAATACATGAGGACTATCTTGTAAGGCACAAAGCATTAGGATTGTATCCCAGGCATCACAATTAGGGCTGCCCGTTTTTTGGTTTTAGCCTTCACTGTGAATTTTGGTCTAATTTTTCAACATTTTCCTCCTGAGTTTTCTAGGATTTAGGCACTCTGTCCTTCCATCCATCAATTTGTTTGTTTGTTTGTTTGTAGCAAATGCAGATGATTTCATTCTAGGCTTGGACAGCACTTTCCAGTTTGGCTTCCTGACAACCTTCTGCATCAAGTGGCCTGCATTCATTGGCATTGTGTCTGATTTTCATCAGGTTCCTCTCTGAAGCCTATTCCTCCTGGCTGTTACCCAGGTGAGCAGTCCTGCTGTAGTCAGTGGTAATAGCTGTCAGTAATTAGTACTTACACAGATTTGGAGGGTTGGGGCTTGCTTCTTCCCCCCTGCTTTGGGTAGCAGCAATCTACTTTCAAGTCACGCCTCATCAGAAAAAGAGAACACCAAGAATTTTGAAAGGTTTGCTATCAGGTTCCACAAAGGGATATGCTTGGGAGGAACACGTTGGTTTTATTGGAGAGACACACAAAATAGACTATGATTTGCATAAGGAGCTGAGAGAGAACTGAATGAGGGGTCGAGGGAAGGGGTTTCATTGACTTCAAAGAGTATTGGATCAGATTCATGCAGACCATCTGCAACTTCCTTTGATGCACCAGCAAACTGGAGATAACAAGCCTCTCTTCTCTACATGCCCTGTGTAGGGCATTATGTGAAGAAGGACTTTGAGCCTGGCAATGGCGCAAGCCACTCTTAGGAGAGAAAGTAGATCCATATAATATGTTCGGGGAAAGCTGATTTTCCGAGGTGATTGGATGTTGCAGCAGGTTTGAAAGCAAACGTACCCTAGAGGTCACTGCAGAGCAGTCGTTCGAGTTCCAATGTGTTTCGAGGGAAAATCGTCAAAACGCTTTGGAATATTAGATTTATTTGAGGTGATTCTCAGTAGTCATTGTTCTCTCTCCAAAACCCCCCAGCCTCCATAGAGCAGGATCCCAAAACTCTACCCTGTTACCCTTCTCAGGCAGAATGTCACCTCCCTCGTGCTACACCCCCCACCTCATATTCCCACCTACTCCTCTACCACAGCTCACCCTGTGAGGTCTTCCTGCTGTGGAGCAGCCCAATCCCATCATCCTGTCTATGTCACATCTCCACAGCATGCACAGGCTGCCCCCTCACCCTGCCATGCTTCCATCAAATAGCTTTGTTTGCCTTTCTCCATCCAGAAGAGTGGTTCTGATGGCAGACAGGGATAGGTCCTTGCAGTGTTTGTCACAGGCTGGGAAGTTGTCACAGGCACAGCTGCACACCTCTGATCAGCTGTAGTTATCTGTGGAGAGGTGCTTAAGGGACTGTTAAATACTGTGGTAGGGGTGGAGCAGAAGAGTTTTATTGCCTCTTTGGAGAAGTTCATCTGCTTCCTCCAATGTTTATCAATTGGCAATTTCTGGCTATTCATGAGACAGGTGTAGAGCAAGAAGGTGAAATTTTGCAGAAAAGATAAATTGGTACAGGGCTAATAGAAATAAGAATAGCAACAGGATCAAAATAATAAGCCATCGTATATTTCTACAGCCCTTTTCATCTGTGCATGTCAAACCATTTTCAAAAGCTAAAAGAATCAAGCCTCTCAGCAGTGCTCATACACCAGAAATATGCAGTTTCTTTCACCTATTGCTTAACTGCTGTCACCCCTGAATTAGGAGAGGAGAGAGAAACTGTTCATTGCTCAAGGCAACGGTGCCTTGTGATTTAGGGTATGAGATGCTAACTCAAACTGTAAGACAAGGCAGCATTTAGAGAGTTGGCCAGGCCACTGCCTTACAAAAAAAGCCATGGATCTTTAACACCAAGTGGTCAGGCCCTCAGTTTGACGTCTCAGCTGATAAAACAGGAAGGGTGAAAGCAGGGGCAGAACCAATCTTTTAACAGCTGGCTATAGGAGAAGACAAATTTGTAAACTGAAAGAGGGACAAAGGAAAAACATTTACCCCCCGCTTTTAATAGAGATTCATTCATAAAACTTAAGTGAAGGCTACAAGGTCATGGAAAGTTACATGTGATCCAGTTTTGGAAAATGCCCTTCTTACAGACTAAGCCCAGAGGCAGAGGCTATTTTAGCTATTGCCAAGGAGAAGTGTCATGGAGGCCCCTTTTTTCCTTCTCTGGGGGCCTAAGGAAACTCCAGCTAGACATATTGTACATGACAAGGTTTAACGAGCTTTGTTCATAATGGAGCCAAGCGTGAATACCCAAGTGCATTCAGGAGAGGCCCAGGACTAAGAGGTAAAATGTAAAGCCTGAAATAGGGAGGGAATATTTTCTGGATTGGGATAGGGTCATTCCTGGGGCAGTGAACGTATGCGGGTTCATTTTGCACCTGGTATTCTGATTAGCAGTGAGGTCAATCTCCTGAACTTCCCAAGCGTGAACACCTGCTTCCAGCTCTGCTCAGATCCTAGCCCTTCACAAGGCTTCTCCTTCAGTAATCCCAGGAAATGCATAGGCATCCCATGCCTCTGTCAGAACTATCCCCAAGAGACTTTCACACCAGGGAGGATTGATCTCAACTCTTCCATTTCTGTTCAGTTCTTCAGCTGACATCCACCAGCTGTGTCATCATCCTTCAGTGCTGACTCCTCTGAAAAATGAAACACGAATTCTTCTTGTCCCTGACTCCAGCACCTTCCTCTGTGTTGCCTTCACTTTTTCCTTAGAAGTTGGGCAACAGTTGCTGTTCTTTCCTGTTCCTTTTCCTGCTATTACAAGATGTCTGGATCCATCTTGTGATCTTCCACAAATGACACCTGAACAAAGATGACCTGGCTGTGGTCCACATCTCTACATCTCATACAACAGTAGTACAACAGGGCAGCACAGCCTTTGTTTCCTGAATGAAGCAGGCTGTGCAAGAATTCCTTATGACTTTTTTTACCACTTTTTTTCCTCAATTCTGTGGCAACTCCTCTGCCCCTGATGTGTTTTTCTGGAAGTTGCTTTGTAAATGTTGTCAAACTGTGCAAAGCAGGCGAGCAGAAGGAGCACTGCCGAGGTTTGCTCTGGCAGGGGATCCAGCCCCGGGGAGCCTGCAGGGGATCCAACCCCTGGAGCCTGCAGGGGATCCAGCCCTGGGGGCCTGCAGGGGATCCAATCCCAGAGCCTGCAGGGGATCCAGCCCCGGAGCCTGCAGGGGATCCAGCCCCGGAGCCTGCAGGGATCCAATCCCGGAGCCTGCAGGGGATCCAACCCCTGGAGCCTGCAGGGGATCCAGCCCCGGAGCCTGCAGGGATCCAACCCCGGAGCCTGCAGGGGATCCAGCCCCGGAGCCTGCAGGGGATCCAATCCCAGAGCCTGCAGGGGATCCAGCCCTGGGGGCCTGCAGGGATCCAACCCCGGAGCCTGCAGGGGATCCAGCCCCGGAGCCTGCAGGGGATCCAATACCGGAGCCTGCAGGGAATCCAATCCCGGAGCCTGCAGAGGATCCAGCCCCGGGAGCCTGCAGGGGATCCAGCCCTGAAACCTGCAGGGGATCCAGCCCCGGAGCCCGCAGGGGATCCAATCCTGGAGCCCGCAGGGGATCCAGCCCTGGGGGCCTGCAGAGGATCCAATCCCGGAGCCTGCAGGGGATCCAATACCGGGAGTCTGCAGGGGATCCAATCCCGGAGCCTGCAGGGGATCCAGCCCCGGAGCCCTCGGGCCGGATCCCCGCAGTCGCCCCCGGCACAGGCAGGAGCTGCTGACCCGTGGCCGCAGGGCCGTGCTCTTGCTCATCTCTCGGGCACCAAGGGGAGCGAGCTGAGTGTGGAGTTGGGAGGGCTCAGGCACAAGGTAAGGGTGAGCGCAGTCTAGAAAGTCAGAGCCCAGGGAGGAGGAGCGAGGAAGGATACCACACAGCAACAGAAAAAAATAGCACCATAACAAAAGAGAAGACAGTAAAAGGGAGCGCAATAATGGGCATGCATTTCTCTTTCTTCTGCCCCGTGGCAAGCTGCCAATCTCTTCCACACAAATTCCTCAGTGCTACTAAAACCAGTCCCCATGGACACACCTGCCTTGAGACAAATTCTTTTAGTCTTGAAAAAATCTGGGCACTTCTTCAATAAAGCGCTTTGCTTTTAAACTGCTTTGCCTTTGTGAATTTTGGCAGCAGCTCACACTTGGAGAGCTTTTGAGAACCCTTTCTGTAATGAGATTTCCCTGCCCTGCCCCGGGGGACTGTGGGCGAGTCACTTCCCACAGCTGTCCCTCAGCTTCCAGCTCTGACGTGCGGCGCACCACTACCTCAAAGGGCTGGGGCGAGGCTTCATTTGTGCGTGAAGAGCTGTGAAATCCATGAGGGTGAGCAGAACATGACATGCTGTGAGCCTGGTGTCACCATCAGCTCATCTCTCTCGGGTATGGCAGGAGTGGGGCAGGCCCTGGACACTTCACTGCCCAGGCAAAACTTCATAAGGAGAATGAAAGAGGAGGCAGTGGAGTCATGTCACAGGACTTATTTCTCCTACACGGCAGGGCCGAGGTTTAAGACCAGAAAATATGAACATGCTTAGGAGTACTAGCTAAATACTCAGAAAAAAAGAAAAACTCAAGCGACTTTTCCAGTTCTCTCTCATGCAGGCTATCTCCTGAGCCACCTCATGCTGGAGGTGTTTAGGGGTGGCAAAAATCCTGTATTTGCACTGACAAGAGTCTCTCTTCTTTTCCTGTTCTGACCAAAATCAGACCAGGCTGTCCACAAGCATAAAAAAAGAATCCAAATGATTTGCAGCATGGTGCAGTAGAAAAGAGCATCACTACAATTCTGTGGATACATGGCTAAAATAATGGGCATTATGATTTCTGCCCATTTCTGCCCATTCTGATTTTCTTCTGAGCAAAGTTTCTAGTAATATAAGAGTAGCCTGCTCCTTCTTTCCTATTTTATCTTTTTTTCCCTATAATTTCTAACCAAGCCCTTACCACATTTGCTCTGAGAAAGAGGTCAAGTATTGCTCTTTATGCTTTATGAGCCAAGTTGCCTGTGTTGGCTTAGATTTGGTTTTAATACCAAAGCTGGAAAACATATGCTAAGTTTACCTCCTCTTTTTTGGCAATTTACATCCTCTCCCCCTAAATAATCAATTACCAAGACAAGTTTTGAAAAAGTAGGGTCTGAAGATATGGATGCTGTCATGAACCATGCAGAGTCTAATTCTGGCTTGGCTGCAAACTTAATTTGAAGTCTTGGGCAAGTCAATAATTTTTTCTCATCAAGTCTTCCCTCAGCAAAAGAGGGAATAGTTACTTGCCTTGTAGAGATGCTGTAAAGACTAAGAAAGTCATTAGTTTATTTAAGATGTAAAAAATCTCTTAAGAATTATGTAGAAACCTCAATTAGGATTTATAAAAGGGCTATTTAAAAACACAATGGGATAAAAAGTATCACCACTGAAATGAATTAATGAAATAACCATGGTAAAAACTCCTCAGATATGGAGAATGGAACATAAATCTGCAGTTGCCTGGCAGACTATATTCCACTTGGAAAAGCAACTGCTCTTTATTCAGTATGGTGGAACAAAGTAATTGCAGATACATGAGGAAATTCTTGTAGCCTATGATACTCCTTGATAATACCTTCCATTATTATTGGTCTTTATTTTTCATGATCTTATAACACTTTGGGCCTTTGGTTGGGATCTGTCCTGGTGTGGTTGGTACCACAGACACAGAAGATAATGATGTGTACTGCCCCAAAGAGCTTTTGGTCAGAGATCCCAAATGTCCAACAGTTTACATTGCACTGAAAGGTGATGTGCCATTACTCTGATTTTGCACAGGTGCTCAGATTTTCCCCTGTTTCATACAAAGCAGAACAAGGCTGCTTATCTCAGTGTCTGATTCTCCCCTCCCTGGGGGCTTCACTGTGTTTGCTTGGTGACACAGCAGTGCAGTGCAGCAGGTCAGGTGCTGCTCTTGGAGCTATGGATCTGTCCATGTGATGATGTGTCAGTAACAGTGCACAAGCTGAACTGGGGCTTTCCAGGACTCTTTCCTCAGGTCATCCTGCTCTGTGAGTGAGGAGGCACCAGCTGCTGCTAACCCCATGTATGCTGTCCAGTTGCACACAATGACCTTTGTAGGTCTGAAATAAATGTGTTCTCTGCTCTGCCAAGCTCCCTCTGTGAGTAGCAGGTACTAACTTGCCAGTTTACTAAGAGCTGATCTCCACCAACCATGTCCATCCATCCAAGGTACTAAACTGAATGTGGCTTGCACATAGGTCTGTGTGGATACTTGTTTTGTCAGCTTCATGGTCTGGTTTTTTTCTATGGCACTTTCATTCGTAAAACGTGTCAGTAAGACCTGGAATCTCTGGGGACAGGAAAAAACCAGGTATTTTGCCTGTTAGTTCTGTTCTACTTTAGGCCACTTGCAGAAGTGAGGAGCATTTCCATTGGTTTCCCAGCCAAATATCACTCTTCTAAGGCAGGTGCTGGCTTCTTCCACCAGCATTTGGCTGAATGCAGGAGTCCATGCGGGAACACCTTCCCCCTTTCTGAGAGAACTCTCTCCTGTTGGGNCCTGACTAAAGAATGCCTTTAAAGGTCAAATAATATTTTCAGTAGCTGTGCAATGGATTTTAAGACAAACAAACATACAAACAAACAGCGGATGAAAGTATATCAGGATAAGGGGCCCCGTGGATTCACATAGGGCAAAGACTGTGATTTCTGCACAGCCTGTGAAGACCCTTTAGAGCAGAGACCTCAGCAGGCTGGGCATGCACAGCCTGTTCACAGCAGACAGAAAATGCATTGGTGATGCAAGGGCAAGCCTGAGAGGCAGAGCATGATGCAGCACAGGTGCAGCAGGCAGCGTGTTAGTGCTGTTAACAGACACCTCTGATGGCAGCAGGACTGTCACCAGCTGTGACACTACATAAAATCAGTAGCACCAAGTGTTGGCTTCACTCATGCTGTTCACACCTCTGGTGGGCTTTGTGCCATTCTGGTTTAGGTTGGCTGTAGTGATTATTGTTTCTATGATGTTTTTGGATTTGTAGAATTATGATGTCAGGGAATTGTCGAGTTCCCCTGTAGAAAGCAGAGGAGAATGAAAAAACACAGAGCTCCAAGATGGAAGGAGCAGAAGTAAATTCAGTGCAATAGAGGTCCATTTTCTGAAGACATTAAACAGCTTTAAGACTACACTAGTAAATGAACACACCTTTTTTATCACTGAGGCAACCAAAGTGGGGAGAGTGGAAACAGGCTGTTATAGGTAAAGCCAAATGAGATGTTGCCTAGTAACTCTCAGCAGGGAAGCATTTAAACCCAGGCAGTTTAGTGAAGCTGATGTTCTGAGTCAGAGATTATTTTCTCTGGAAAAAAATTCTGAAGGAAGGAAAGCTCAATTTAACAGACATAGGATTTATTTTGCTGTTAGGGCAAACCGTAATGACAACGCCTGGGAGAATGCAGAAGTATTTACAAACCTGTACAAGGAAGAACAGACAAGGCATCCAAAGCAACACTCTACCAAGAGTGCTTTTTGATGCTGATTTATTTCCCCCAAATACAGTAAATTCCATATTCATTTTTCTTTTTGGATTCTGAAATACACAAGTGATAACAGAAGTCTGAAAATATTACACATATCATTACATTATTATCATATAATTGTTGAAAGAAAAGTTTCTGGAGCAAACCCTATTTCAAATCTGCTATTAGATATAGAATCAAAATAATTGACTTAAAAGAAGAATGACTCCATGTCTCCACTGGTTCCATTGCCTGAAATAGTTTTAAGTAGGTCCTCCTTCAGGACTTTGCTTTTATGGGTTCACAGAAAAGTCACTTGGCTCAGATAAAGGTCTCTCACATTAGGGGGAAAAAAAACCCCTCAGACCTTATTTGAAGATTCATGTAATTTTTGCTTCCCTTTAGAAGGATATGATGATTTTACAGAAGTATAAGCTTTGCCACAGTCAGCCATGTACATCTGAGTTCCTGAGTGCCACAACTACTGCTCAGAATAGGCAGTCAGGTTCAGGAGAGCATCTCATTTCAGCAGCCTCAATACAGTTAATGATGATAGCTGTGAATGTGAATTATTGCACAGATTTTTTTTTAATTAAAAAATACAATAAGACACAACACATTAACCATAAAAAGACAGACTTCCAAAGAGTTACAACAAATAGATGTACTTTATCAACAATGATAACAGCTGGAAAACAAAGCTACTACAGCATAAATACTAAAATTTGAGTTTTATTAAAACATATTAAAAGCATGAGAGTTTTTCACAAGCATGCTGTAAGAGCAAAGAAAGAATGTTCTGCAAGCCAGAGAGAGCCACTTCTCACTGACCAGAGCCTGGTTTGAAGTTTAATGAAACGCTGTTGATACAGAACCTCTGCCCAGAAGGTGCAGGTCCATCATCAAACACATGGCCTAGATGGGCGCCACACTGCAATAGAAATTGTTACCATTTTATTACTGTATTGCTACAGAATGACAGAATAATTTAGGTTGGGAAAGACCTCTCATTCATAGAGCCCATCTGTGACTGATCACCACCATGGCACTAATTGCCATGTCCAGCACTTTCTTGAACACCTCCAGGGATGGTGACTCCACCACCTCCCTTGGCAGTCCATTCCTATGCTTAACCACCCTTTTCATAAAGAAATTCCCACTGCTGTTGAACCTCCCTGGTACAGCCTGAGCCCATGTCCTCTCATCCTGTCTCCAGCCGCCTGGGAGAAGAGGCCAACCCCCACCCGGCTGCACCCTCCTTTCAGGCAGTGTATAGAGTGATAAGGTCACCCCTGAGCCTCCTCTTCTCCAGACTGAACACCCCCAGATCCCTCAGCTGCTCCTCATTGGACTTGTGCTCCAGACCCTTCCCCAGCTCCATTGCCCTTCTCTGGACACCCTCCAGCACCTCAATGTCCTTCCTGAATTGAGGGGCACAGAACTGGACACAGAACTTGAGGTGTGGCCTCAGCAGTGCCACATACAGGGTTATGGTCACTGCCCTGCTCCTGCTGGCCACTCTGTTGCTGATGCAGGCCAGGATGCCATTGGCCTCTTGGCCACCTGGGCACTCGCTGGCTCATGTTCAGCTGCTGTTCAGCACCCCCAGGACCTTTTCCTGCAGGCATCTTTCCTGCCACTCTCCCCAGCCTGTAGCTGCAGGGCTTGTTGTGACCCAAGGGCAGGGCCAGGCCCTGGCACTTGGCCTTGTTGAACCTCAGCCCTCTGGCCTCTCCCCCTCAGTGCAGCCTGTCCAGATCCCCCTGCACATCAGCACTCCCACCCAACTCTGTGTGTCTGCAAAGTGACTGGGGGTGCCCTGGATCCCCTCATGTGGATCATTGGTAAAGATCTTAAACAGAACTGGTGCCAGCACTGAGCCCTGGGGACACCCCTGGTGACCAGAAACCATTGTCATTGCACTACTATCATTGGAATTATGGATCAACATTATGCTGGTACCTAATGTGCTGAATTAAGAAACTTTCATGATCAAATCACTGTTGAATTGTGTGAGTAGGAGAGCCCTGGGGAGTGACAAGGAATCACATCTTCTCAGTGGGCAAGTATCTGCTCCCAAACAAGCAGATCCCAGAAGAGAAAGTCAAAAATTATTAACGCCAGAAAGTATAGGAAATAAATGAGAGGATCTAGACATCGCAATTTGTCATGAAAATTTCAAGTTAATTAATAAGTCACTGTAGGTCATTCTCACAGATAACTGAGGATTCCCCTCTCAAATTACTGAGGTAGAAAAGTTAGACACAGCATAGCTATCAGTGACATTGTAAAATTAGAAGGTTCTTAGCTGGGGTTCTTGAAGGTGCTTGCTGCATATGGCTGCAAACGTGAACTCTTCCAAGATAATGGACTGAAGCAAATTCTTGCTACGTTTGCAGATGTACCTAAGCCTGCTGCAAGCACACTGAAGGACAGCATTAACAATCTTAACAGTTTACAAAAACAGACACACACAGACATAAAAAAACCCAAATCCAAGATATAATTCATTAAATTCAATTGCATACTTTTATACCTTAACAAACGTAAGAAACAGATTCAGGGCTGGAAGTGGCAGTTCTTTAGAAAGGGTGACAGTTCTTTATAAAAAGAAACGGGGTATTATAGCAGATCCCAAAATAAAGATGTGTCTTTGTAATATGGTCTGTGGAAAGGTAAAGGTGTAAGGACAGGAACACCATTTCTAACACACCTGAACAGCCTCTGACCCCTGTTGCAGGCTGGGCCCAGCTGCAGTGCTATGTCCAACCTTGCACTCTACTACAAGAAGGAAAAGGGTCAATTGGGAAGAATGCAAAACAGAGCAACAGGATGATGAGCACACTAAAAAGCACTGCATAAAAAGGAAGTTAGAGGAACTGTTCCTTTCTATTCCAAAAAATAAATTACTGAGGGAGTCAAAAGAGCTAGAAAAAAATAGAAGGGTGGCTTCTGTGAAACAGGAGACTCCATAGAAAGTAGCTGTGGAGATGCAGGGCACAGCTACCACCCTGTAGGGCAAACAGTAATGGCTGCAAATGGCTTCAATGGCTGGTGTCTCAATCTCTGCATATTTTAAGAACATCTACAGCAAATATTTAGCAAGACTGAATGAGGAAGAACTGTCCCTGTGATGGGCCAAATGCATGGACCCTATCTCAAAGTCTCTTCTACCATCTCGTCACACCTTGCAGCACATCTTGAATAAATTTTCTGTCTATACTCCAGCCTTTGGCTATACACACACAATTGCTTTGCTTTCCCCAGTCACATACTTTTCTTCACCCCAGACTGAGAAAGAATGGCTCCAGTGATACTGTAATTCTCACTGTTGTAGTTAGGTAGATTCATTCATGGCCACAAAGAAAACTTATCTGCAAAGTTTTGTGTCTTTGTGGATCATCTCCAAAATAAACATACCTGTTTGCAGATGACTTCAGTTCTAGTTGACCCCAGTGAGTTATCTGGCTGTCTCATGATGTTGGTTTTACTTTCATCTCTGCCACAAGTACCATAAGCTTCAGAAAAAGATGGCCATCCAGTCCCAGAATTGTACTTCTTCTCTGAGCTATAGTGGAAACCAGATCTTCTTGTTAGTTAATAATAGAGATGTTACAAAAGAGTCTGTTTCTTTTAAAAACATTGGCTTCTTCCCTCATTCCTGTATTGTACCAATACTAATATTTGGCACAGTAGAAGTTTGGTCATTGGCATCAAACTCTACTGGAAACTCTTTTCCAAAAGGAATTCCCAATCAGCTCACAACAGGAGATTTTGCCTCATGTTTCTATTTCAGTGTCAGGTTGGTATTTATAAAGCTTAGAAAAGGTTTTTTTTCCTGACAACTATGCTATACTAACATTATGCTCTAGTGTTTAGCTGAATTAAACCTACAGAGTTGCAGCTTGAAACCTGGCCCAATCCAGCAATCTCAGAGAAGAGAGTTTACAGGAAGAACCAAAGAATAGACAAAGGCTGGGCTGGCCCACCAGACCAGGCTCATGCCTGATGATGATAGAGGCCTTGTCTTGCAGTCAGCCATCAAGCTGGTTTGGAAAATCAAACAGAGCCTTGCTCAAACCATCAATCAACCAATGACAAATCCTCACAGCACCAAGATCTACTTTTCCCAAGAGATAATAGTAGCCATAAGAAACAGCACAACAGACTGTCAGCTTGTGGGTGCCTCCTGTTAACATCCAGGGTGACCAACACTGTTTAGCTGCGTATGAAAACCTAGAGTATGTTGGCAAATATGATCAAAAGACATTTTAGGGATCTGGTACAGAAATGAGATAATTCCTCTTGTTTAAAATTGTGCAAGCTTTGACAGCAATATGAACCTTCTCTTATCAGAGAGGGACCTAGAGTGAGTTAGAACAAGAAATGAAGACAGGTTCACATACTTCTCAGATAAGTGGTCTGGAGACTCACCACAACCATTTCCTCACGATTTCTCATGGTTTTTTTTCCCAGTTTCACAAACCCAATGCTCTTACTGGCATCTAGTGGTGGATGGAGACATCAGCACCACTAGCAGCTCTTGATCAAGGGGATGGAAATGTTAGTCACGACAGAATTTAAAACAAAGTATGCAATATATATCATGTATATTTTGGTGGTTATTCACACCGTGAAGAAAAATCTGAAAATCTTAATTGCAGTACGTTTTAGAAAGATAAGGCAAACGAACTGGACAAAAAGCTTTAAAAATCCAACCCAAGGAACAGTGCATGAGTCAGCATTTTTATAATCATCTGTACAAGGCTGTCGTTGAGTAATGCAGCTGTGGCAATAAAAGAGGATTTGCTGGCACAGAACGACCAAAGGCTAGTTTTTGTGTGGGCTGTGGCTTAGTCATTTACATCAACGCACAAATAGCCATGAGAAATGTTCTCCTTCCCCTCCTCTCCATAAAACTGGAGAGAAACAGGACACAGCACAGGAGCAGCCTGCTCTGAAGCAAATGCACTTTGCAGACTCTGTGTTTGTACATCAAGGTCCTTAAGGCTCCAGGCCTGTTCCTTTCCAGCTAAAGAAGGCTCCCTGCTTTCCCTGCCACAAAAACCACACAAACACTGTCCCTACCAGCCACAGAGACCCCAAGAATGACCTGGGGGACTCATATCCATACATGACTTCTGAGCTTCCCTGACATACGTCTGTTTCTTTTTAATCAAAACTCTTTTATTTTTTGACACAGGAATCCTTATGTTTAGTCACACATAGATACAAAGATCCTCTTTGAAAACCCACAGAGTCAAGGAAGGTCTTTAACACTGTGTGGGTTTTGCATCTGACCCTGACTGACTCTGTCCCTTACATGCCACTCACAATACTTAAGTTTATTGTAGATGTTTTCCACTGCTAAAGGAACAATCTTTTGAGCTGTTAAACTAGCTCTCAACAGAAATGGTCTCTGTGTGGTTTTATTAACAGTAATGTCACTTAGATTCCCTAATAGAAACATTTTAGTACCCCAAAATATTGCTGTTCAAGACCATATTTGTCCTTTGAAGTATTTCACCACTTAATTTATGGATAAATGGACTTTCCCTAAACATATGCATTAGATTAGACCTCGACACACCATTCCTCCAGCACATGTCATTTACTTTGATCCCTATTTCAGTCATCCTGGATGGAATCCAGATAATTCTAAAAAGTGCTTTTTGCTGTATGAATCTCAGCTGTAGGTTTATGGTTTGATGAAGGTTTGAGATTTCATTAAAGCACCACAATTTGCTATCTATAAAGGTTAGGTGTTTGTTCCATGTATTTCCAACTCTTTCAAATGTATATTTGGTATTAAATTCTGATATAAATGTATACACATGTTTCAAAGAAAAGAAGAAATACTTCATGTTTACCTGTAGCTATATGATCTAATGAATTTGGAAAAAAAAAAAGAACATTTTTAATGGACTAGGAAATAAATATGATGAATGAATCTCACACCTAAACCATTTCTCCCCCTCATTGCTTGTGTTCTCCACAGTATAATATCTCCATGGAAAATATATTTTCAGATGATTTTCCACATTTAATAGTTTCCAATTTTCTTACTAGGCTTTTTCTTCCCCCTGAAAGTTTGGCCTTTTTTGTCTGTGAGGCTTAGCATTATCTTGTGCTGCAAAGAAAAGTGCTTGTATTCTCTGAGAGCTGGATATTGCAAAGGGCAGCCTGACTGTTTGGTTATATTGCTGTTTTGTTACTAGTTTAACAACAGAAGCAATTCCCTCCAGTGTTTGTCTCTCTTCATGTTGACCTGTCAATATCAATTGTTTAATATAAAAGATGCCAAAATTGAAGGAAAATCTGAAAGGATGGAAGGAACTCTTCCACAGCTTAGTACTTTACAATTTCTCTAATTTATCTGAATTTTCCAAAGGTGTTTTTAGGTTTTATATTTCTCTTCAGAATACTTTGTAATGCTGAGTATTCAGCATTACAGAGGTTAGCAAACCTCTACGGAAAATTATACATTTAAGCAAATGCACGTTTGCACAACAATAGTTTTCTGCACTTGGCCAAAGGAAAACTAGTTGTACACAATTATAATTGTTTTAGTTTAGGTTATATAATTAATTGCTTAGTTTAGGTTTATTTTTACTACATCCATCACATTTTCCCCTCCTTTCTTACTTTCCAGATCTCTTGATCCTTAGCATCCCATTTGAAGTTCTGATCTGTGATTCATCCTTAAAATCAGCCACATTTCATTCAATTCTCATTTGGGAATAAATAAGGGCTATTTTTCTAGGCCAAAAATATGAGAAACTGTCTTTCCTGGTTCAGTTACAGAGAACAGAACACCCCCTGCACATCCTACTCCAAGGCACTCTATTTCCTTTTACTTAGACGTTAATGAAGTTGCAAAATACATAGTATTGTAAAGAGCATAGAGGTTAACTGTGCAGTCATTTGCAGCCAGGCTTTAAAAAGTTGATGTAACAAAAAAGGCAAGAATATTGGAATTTAATTTAAGGAACGAGGAGGGGGTGGGGGTGAAGAGAAGGCCTCAGCTGCAGTGTGAGGGACCCAGCAAGAAGAACATCACAACAGCAGACAAAGGCAGACCAAGGTCTCTCCAGCCCAGCAGCACGAGTGGCAGAAGGTGAGTATGGAGGAGCATAAGAAGAGAGCAAACATACAGTGATACTCATGCATAAATACATGTATTTTGCAGCAGCTTATGCCTTAAGGACCTCTTAAACAGAGAATTATTATCAACTAAAAAGAAGTGTGTCAGGAGAAACAGGCAGACCACAGCATGACAGCTGTGATCATTCCACTGGCAACCCTCATCAGCTCAAGGAAAAGGCACACCATGTATTTGTGTCACCACTGGCATCCTGGAAGACTTACACACAGCACTTGGGCACCAAGGGATTGTTCTTCTGACAACACTTTCCATGCCATTCATGAAAAAACATTGCCCTTCCTGCAACGATCAGTACATGCTAAAGATGCAGTGAAATCCAGAGGATGCTACCTGAAGAGGGGGGCATTGCAGCACACACAGCAGTATATTCCTGATTCTGTGTTATTCAGATAGATCCCACTGAATGGCTTTAAAAATAGGAAGGAAAAAAGAGAAGTTAATAATGCAGGTCTTTAAAAGCTCACCATCTGGAAGAAGCATGTAGGAATCAGATTCAAAACAGGAGAAAAACCATAAAAAGAAGGCTTCACAGGGGGCCTTTGAAGAACAAACATTAGCAGCCCAAAGAAATGAAGGGGAGGATGCCTTTGGATTAGTAGTGAAGACTACCCCCTACCCCCACAAACTTTGAGACCAGCCAGATGCATAAATCATCCAGGTACCAAGGATGGAGTTGTGATCTCCAAGAAACTGGAGAAACGTGCAGGATCCCAAAGGCCAGGGCTCTGCTATGGACTGCCACAACTTTAAAGTGGCTTTACAAAGGGACTCTTCTCCTTCCTGCATGGTCTGGTACAGGGATCCTTATTTTACAGATATGGATTTGGGCATAGATCACAGGGTACGTGCTCCACGTGTGCAGAAGTCCTGTCTCTGGGCTAGGGACAGCCAGCACTCCACCCACAATGCTAAATGGCTTCCTTCACAGAAGGAGGAGACGTGGGGACATGTGGGTGGGTGATCTGCACCTGAGGGAGAACCCATCTCCTGAAGGGAGCGCTATGTTTAAGATTTCCATGGCTCATCTACAAATGGTCATAAAAAAGGAGACTGCTGGATAAAAATATGGTCTCCCTGTCCTCTAGATGGGCCTCTACTCCCACCCCACAAACAGTTGATCTGGCAGCAAAGTACTACAAAAAAAAACTCCAATAAAATATGAAAAGAATGCAGAATGTTTTTCATCTGCAAAACCGTCTGGGTCAGAACAAATTCACCCTGTTCCGTATGTTGAGTCTAACTTTCATCCACAGGAAGGCAGGGGAAATCCTGTGAAGAAACTGAGTGGTGACAGCTCCCCAAGGCAGGTTTTTCTCTGCCCAGCAGGCAGAGGAGATGGCTCACTCTTGGATAGCATTAGCACTTTTGCTCACCGGTTCAGTTCCTTTTTTTCGTGTAACATAGTATTGCTCTGGAGTCAACTTTTTTTTCCAGTCTGTAGCAGCAGCTGCTTCAGCTTGTTTAGTGAGGGGATCTGTGTCTTCAATTAGATATAGAAATATAATTTAGTAAAATAGCTTAGATTCCATTGATGCTTTCCATCATCATCTCAGTTCTCTGAAAGTTTCTATGGGTAAAGACCAAGCACAGAGGGCAGTTCAGGGACACGAACAGGGGCGAGCTCAGGACTTTGCATCTGCTTTCCATTTGGTGTGCTACACCCAGAGAGCAGCTCCAGCAAACCACTTGGGAAGGCTTGTAAAGGAAATGGGCACCTATGACCCAGGTACCACCCACTCTCCCAGCACAGCCCTCTGCCCTGGCTCAGGATAACTGCTGGATTGACGGTGTTCCTTCTTCATCCCTGGAGATCACTAAAAGGTTTGGCAAACCTCTTGGAAACCAGAAGTAATGTTCATCTGTGGGCTGTGGAACACTGGCAGCTTCCACAGGCCCCAGTGAAAAGTGGTGCTAAGAAGGAGGACTGGAAGAAAGTAGCACCTACAGCCCAGGAAAAATGGGGCCACACTTAAGTGAGGGACACACAACAGCAGAGCAGAAATTGCCCATCATGGTGCGAACCTCCAGCAACATATCCTGTGAGTCTGTACACCCCAAGAACACTTATGGTGGTATGGGATTGGCAAAGAATTAATAGACTGGCTGAAAAACAGTGAGTAAAATAGTTTAATACCTTCCTAATCAAAAAGCCTGAGGTGGGCAACTACCTCCCAGCCTATCTCCCGTCAGCACGGGATCCTTGAAAAACAATCAGCTCCTGAGGAATGAAGGCTTGCCTGCATTCATCTCTTGCAAGGTAGAGGTGAGACTATCCCTCCTAGGGGGGAGGGCAGGGGGAAATGAATTTGAAAATGATAGTTTAACCAAAAAACAAGAGTTTAACCTGCCAGTTCGAGACAAAAACCTACAGCATGCTAACGCAGCCCTTCCTAAGCGGCCAGAAGACGGCGAGCACGGGGACCCTTCCCGTGCCCATGCGCCAGGCGGGGGTACCTGTGCCTCGGTGCGCAGCGCGGGCGCTCGGCAGCGCGGAGCGGAGCGGGAGGAGCCGGCGGCCGCCCCCGAGCAGCCTCCCGAGCAGCGGGCGAGCCGCCATCGCGGGGCGGCACCGGGCAAAACGCCGGCCGTGTGTAATCCCGGCGTTCCACCTAAAGAATCAGACGTCATAAAAGCTATGAGTAAAGCGCCCGCTTAAATGCCGATGCAGCATTTGCAGGTAAAGGTTTCAATCACTTCTTACCGAGAACAGCTTAAAAATGGACGCTCACTGCAGGGGTAAACATTACAAAATCCGGTTGAGACATTTGCTTGCAGCCATTCTAGGTTGTTTTTAAGGAGAACACGTCTGCATACAAGAGCGCTCTTGCTGTCCTGGATGCGCACTGTTCTCAGCGCTGATGATCGAGGAATGGCGAAGGAGCTGCACCATCTGAGGGTTTCCTGTTTTCGTGGAGTGACTTGCAGTCACAGCTGCCTTGGCTGGTCTATAAATATACCTGTAATAGGACACGTGTGTTAGTTTGGCAGCCCGTCTTTAAACGGTAGACCTTAACACGAGTTAGTTTTCTAGGTTAAGCCTTAGTGCTACTGTCTGCTTTTCTCCCAGTAGTTACATTTCTGATTTGGAATTAGTTCATCATTTCAGAAAGAAGTGTTTTGATTATATTGGATAACAAAGCTAATAATGATGTTTAATACAAATTTACTTTCTTTTAGTCTAATTCTTCCAGCCTAATTCTAAACTCAAAGCTAAAAATTAGTCTTGTGTATTAGTCCTGTATATACACATTTGTATTGAACCATCCTTATGCCTAAGACAGTGAGTTCCATGGCAGCTGAGGACATCCAACACAGCATCTGATCAGTACCACGGCTGTAATCACTGCCTCTGCTCGGACCCACAGTGTTGCACCAAAGGGTGGATATGAGCCCTGCTCCTACGTGCTGCATTCCCTGTCTGCAGTGGCAGGGGGGAGCAGGGCACACAGCTGATTTATGGCTTTGTCCTGTGTAATAAGACACGGTGGAGTGAAGCCCGAGTACCTGGATAAAAATCCTGGTGATGTGATGCCTGTGGGTCCTCAGGACTGTGATTCAGGGTGTTAGGAGAGTAGTGCTGCTAGCAGGGAGGAGAGGGCTTTGCCACCCCACTTTGGTGCTGGCAGAAGGCAGCACCCATGCTATAGGCAGAGGGACAACATTTTTCCATGTTCACCCATTTTGGCAAGTGATGATCCTGTGATCTTTCCAAACACTTTCTAGCTTATGCCTATGGCATCTTGTATCAGTTATTTAGCCATGGTTTAGGAGGGAGTTGGAATATGTTAGGGAGCCCTTGGTGAGGAGAGATCCAATCTGACACTTCCCCAGCTCTGGCAAGTGGCTTAAGGCTAGAAAGTGGTGGCAGATGATGGTGTCACTCCTGGCCTCTATCTCAAGTTCAACTGCAGAAAAGAAGCATTTTCCTCACATTCCTGGTCTTAATCTCACTCAGATGGTGTTTGCTCCTGAGGAGGACAGGTAATCAATAGAGCTCTCCCTGAATTATCTGAGAAATGAAGGAGGGTGAGAGAAAACGGTTAGTCCTGAAACTTGCATGTTTTCATGTAATTGACATCGATTTAACTAGTGCTTTTTTAAAAGACAAAATTAAACAAAAAATGAACTGTCAGTATCTTTCTTGCAGGTCTCTGTTACTGGTACCATCCCAAAATGCAGCAGGTTTGAGGCAGTGGGAACTGAACCAACACAGATCTGCTGCTGTACCATTTTCCTCAGATTCTGGAGGAGGGAAGTAGGGGGCTCAGGGGCAGTGGGAGCAGAAGGAGCACAAGGCATCAGGCTCATCATCCTCTCAGTTACCCAGTTCACTACAAGCCACTCCTTGATTAAAATGAGGGGGGTGGTGGAAGAGGCAGATCCCATTCATCCCAACAGCTGTGATCCACATTTGAGGTGGTACATAACAAACCAGGAGAAAATCCTCCATTTTCCCCTCCAACAGAAGCCTGACCTGCAGTCATCCAAACCAGCATGACAGGTCTTCCTCAAGTGGAAAACAACCCCCCCAGCTGGAGGTAATTCATTTTTCAGATCTTCAGTGCTGAAAAACCAAATCATTGTCCTGTCATGCCTGTAATGTTGCCTCCCATGGTTACAGCACACACCAAGCCGTGTAGCTAGGCAGACATCCGGCCTGCCTTTCTCCCCATAGACTGTTCTGAAAGCAAATTAAACTGTTACTTAATTTTCCTCCTATTTTTTTTCTCCTTTATGCACAAGGGGAAGCATTTAAAAATCTCCCCTAGCTACATTATGTAAATTTTCAAGTAAATTCTCCCTGAGTAGTAATTTAGCAGATTTGTTGTTAAAAATGTCATCTGTCTCCAGCATGTACACAAGCTGCATCCAGGGAAGGGTCACTCATCCAAAGCACAGTGTCCCATTAGACATTTGTAGATGGGGAGAAGTTCCTCAGCTCCTCCTGCAGTGTGGCTCTGTGCCAAGGCAGCAGCAGCAGCACATGTGTAGGCAAGAGCAGGAGGGAAGAGGGAAGCAGCCACAGCCCAGACTATACTGCTAATATTTATTCGGGCTCCAGCCATTTCCCAGCTCAGGCTCTGTCTTCACTGACAGCTGTGGGGACAAGCAGAGCATCAGGTAATGCCTGCGCTGGCAGATACTGAGCAGTCAGCCAGGAAGCAATGAGGTGCAGAAGTGAAAAAAACCCTGAAACCTCTGCTTACGCAGCTTTTGTTAATAAAGCCCCTTGACATTACCACGTGTGGAAGAAAACACTGAAATTGTGGTGGTTTGATTTTGTATGCATTTGTTTGCAATCAGTTTTCCTCTGCTCGTTTTGTCAGACCTAATGTATGTCCCCTCCTATGGGGTGATTCCACTGAAACACCTGGGAGCTCACCAGGCAACAATTTGTCTTGGACCTGTCATATGTAGGGGTGCTGTGTGCCCAGGTGCCTGGGGAGTGAAGAACAGGGGTCTGGCATAAGCTCTTTAGTGGTGGGTTGTATCTGTGGGGGGCTCTGTTTCCTCCATGGAAACCCTCAGTGCTTTTGTAGGAGATACTGCAGAAACTCCACATCCTTCCTCAGCGTCTTCTCTCTCCTCTAATAGACTTGATACAGCTCCACAGCCAGCCTCTAGCCACTCAGGTGTGATGGAATGATGAGCTCTTGGTATATGGAGATAGTTTCCACATGCAAACACTATCTAAAGATACGTGGTAGTGCTCTGGTGCTGAATTCCAGTGATAGAAAGGGATTTCGGTAAAATTTATTAGAAGTGTTGAAGAACCTTGGAAAAGGGTACTGCTGGTTTCCAGAGACACACAGAGACTGAATGCAGATCTGAACCTCCCTCAAGCTGATCTATGGGTTCTGCTTAGATTCATTTATGGAGCAGCCTGATGTGATTCAGGTCGAAGACATCATCAGAAATAATGAACACACAACTTCTCACTTTGTTTGCTTTATGGTTTTTGCTAATCATAAGCTATAGGATACCTGATTATTCTAACATTTGTTTTTGGAAACTAATATTTGTGAACTAGCTTAAGTGGGAGCCTAAGGGTGGAATTTGAACAGAAAAGGACAGAATAGAATAGTTCCAGTTGGAGGAGACCTATGGGTTTGGCCCACTGTGACAAATGCTTTGAGCTGGATTAGACCAAATGCCTTCCATAGGTCCTGTCCAGTATAAATTATTCCAGGATTCTAAATGTTTTGGGAAATTTCTTGCATAACAAGTGAAGGCATGAATTCAAAGTTAAATGGATAGTTTGCAATCACTCCTTGATAGAAAACTCAACTCTGCAACTGAGCCATTGGTTCAGTTAAAGCAGGCATGCAGTCTGGTATGGAGTATGTGTATCTTCAGGGGCAGCTATTGGGGAGCAACAAATCCAGGCTATTTCCCTGATTACCCTATGCATCCCCATATCATACCATCCAGTTCCTTGAGCCACAGAGACAGTAATAATACATTCCACAAATTTGTGTGTGATTTCTTATCCCTTTTATCCCAAGGTAGTGAAGAACTGAGATGGTTCTTCCACACAGTACCCAAAGCCTGAACAGAAAATTGAATGAACGCTTATTTGGCAGCAACTGCCATAGCAGCAACTTTCTGTAGGTTATCTTAATGGATTTATCGCCCTGAACTAAGCCATGACCATCTGTTCTGTTCTCTCATTGCAAACACAGAAAAAGCTAATTCATGATTGCATCATAAAAAAGTAAAATATAAATGATTTAAGAGTAGGGCATGCTTCACACTCTGATTGGGAAAATGGCTCTCTTCCATAGAGTGACTTCCCTGATAACAGAGTTTGCCTTTTTCCCAGCAAATGGGAATTACTGAGGAATGCAGCTCACTAGAACAAGTTTTATTCCCACTCATTAATCTTAGATGTATTTTTAAATTTGGGATTCATGTAAGTGAAGTTATGAATCTTCTTTCCTTTTTTCTTAGGTGAACCCCTGAAGATTTATTTTTGTTGAAAAAACTAGCATTCTGTTCTCAAGGCATGAGCTGGTTTTCCATTTCATGAAAGTGAAGTGCCAGGTGGCAGTCTGGCCCAGCACACCCTGCTCCCACTGGAACAGGAGTTGGGGTTTTGTTTCCAGGATCTATCTGAGCAACTCTCAGCTGAGCAGAAATTTCTCCAGCTTTATGTGATATAAAATCTGGCCAGATCTGCAGGGACAACCTACTTATGTGGGAACCTTAGGTGAGGAGCTTTGTAAAAGGCAGAGTGTACTGAGTCAGTGCTGCTGTGGTAAATGTTTTTGTCCATATCTGCTATGTAGGAAGAGGGTAGAAAGGATCAGAGCAGGCTCTAGGTTTCACATGGACCTCTTATTTCTACACTGTACTGCCATTCACCTAGCAAGAAAAAGTACTGCTAGGCCAGGTATTGCTAGCCCATTTCTTAGTGAATTGCTTTAATTTCTGAGTGCCAAGAAAGGATACCTTCCCACCATACCTAATGTTCAGCAGTGTTTCAGTATCAAAACTAAGCTTGGACCTGACTGAAACCTGTGCTACTCTTCACTACTGAATTTCTTGGTCAGCAAATAGACAGCAAGTGGCAACAATGCACTGAATCAGTGGCAGTCCCTGGGTGAGGCACTGGAACAGGTTCCCCTGAGAAGCTGTGGATGTCCCATGCCTAGAAGTGTCAAGGTCGGGTTGCTTGGTGCTTGGGACAACTTGGTCTAGTGGAAGGTGTCCCTGCCCACTGTGTGGGGGTTGGAATGAGATGATCTTTAGGAGCCCTCCCAACTCAAACCATTCTAGGATTCTGTGACTCCTGTCCCTCTTCTATCCCACGGTAACAAATTCTACAGACTAATCCCTATGTAAATAACTCCAGATTTCTGACCAGAGGTTTTGCTCTGAAGAAGGCACCCTGAGCATTGGACCACTGTGATCCTTGGCACATGGAACACTGACTACGTCCTGAGCTCACCCTGCATTTCACATTATTTGTGTTTTAGACCTGTACCACATGCCACACAGCTCTTGGCTTGTGGAAACTACAGTGAGCTAGTCAGACCCAACATTAAATTTGGACCAGTGCTGCAGAGTCCAAATCTCAGTCAGTTCCTGATACTGTCTTGTCATTGAGAGTTCCTGAAGAAATTTAGTACCTGAATAGCCCAATACTTGTGCTTACAGTCCCTGACTTTTTTGCACATATTTACAACTAGGAGCCAGCCTTCAGTCACCTAGTTCTCTCTTTGGTAATGCAGCTCCCATTAATAGCAGGTGAATTTCGGATTAAACCCACTTACATTAGAAGTCTGCAGAAAAAAACAGTGTAATGAAAAGAAACTGGCACTCACAGCATGTGATTCTTCTGTATGATCTACCACAGATAAACTGTGTCTTAAGAGTGCCCATTTGTCAGAGAATTCTCCAACTTTGGAAATTAGGTATCATTACCAGCATATCTTGGGACACTGAGCAGACCTCCAGTCTTTCATAATATGTTCCCTAATGCCAATTAAAACTAATGACTTGACATTTTGAAAAACCTTTTGACTCTTTAATATATTTTTGACACCTGGCCTTTAAGGAATCTTTTTTCAGATGTGTCACAAAAAGCATCTTGTTCAGAGAAGCTCATACTAAAAAGGAATTAAAACATGCTATAGTGTGGGGGTTTTTGTTCAAATCCTTCTTATAACTAGGAAGAACTGCTGATCTGTAGAAAAAGGTGTGCTGATTTTGAATGGGATGGAGTTAATTTAGTTCACAGTAGCTGGTATGGGCTGTGTTTGGTTTTGTGCTGGAAACATTGTTGATAACATGGGGATGTGTTTGTTACTGCTGAGCAGCTCTTTATGCAGCACTAAGGCTTTTTATGCTCCTTACCCCACCTGTGAGTGGGCTGGGGTTGCACAAGAACCTGTGAGGGGACAGAGCCAGGATGCTGACCCCAAGTGCCCAGAGGCATATTCCACAGCATATAGTATAATGCTCATGTATAAAACAGGGGGGAGAAGAAGGAAGGGGGAGGACATTCAGAGTGATGTCCTTAATGGTGTTGGTGGAGGTCCACTCCCTGCAGGTGTTTAGAAAAGACTGGACATGTACATAAAACCATGGTCTGACTGACTTGGTGGTGTCTGGTTGAAGGTTGGACTCAGTGATCTCAGAGTTCTTTTCCAACCCAATTGGTTCTGTGATTCTGTTTATCTTACCGAGTCACTGTTAACGTGTGATGGAGCCCTGTTCTCCTGGGGATGGCTGAATACCTGCCTGGCCATAGGAAGTGGTGAATGAATTCCTAGTGCTGCTTTGCTTGCATGTGCAGCTTTTGTTTTACCTATTAAACGGAATCTTCTGATTCTCTCCCCCCACTTACAGGAGGAGGAGTTCATGAGAGGCTGTGTGGGGCTGATGGCTGATGTTAAACCACAACAGGATGTACATGAAAAAGCACAAGAGATGAGTATCAGACACAGTAAGACAATCTAGGGAGGTCTCCTGGAAACAGCAAGAGAAAGCAACAAAGAAATGAGGAACAGCGGGGCTGCAAGCTGTGGGACCAGCAGGCACTGAGGTCTCTGGTTGGGTGGTTAGCTCAACTTTTCTTGCAACAAAAGAATGAAGTGACTTTGGAACAGTTTCTGCTTCACAAGGACTTGGCACCATGTTTTACAGCAAAGTTGCACAACACTGGCACTACAAAAAGGAAAGATTTTACACACTATGGAGCCTAGAGAGAGGCTCCCTTTGTTACTTTTATGCAGCATGGATGAGGGAGTGAAAACCAGCAGTGAACATCTATTGCTGAAGAGTGTTTTTTTGTCTCTTATTCTAAAATAAGCAAAGAGATCCTGTGGAGCCCAAGCATTTGGTCTGCTGGAAGACAGGGTCTGCTGTGCTCACTTGCAAGGTAGGACCAACATGAGGAGATATGGTTGTGGGCAGCATTTGAGTAGGTGGGTCTAGCCTGGGCGAAGGGCTGCATGAGTAACAGGATCTGCTGCATACTTTGATATGATTGTTCTTCTCATCTTGCTGTATTTCCCCCAACATCTATTCAACTTCAGCTGGTTCATTACCATGCAAATAAGCTGACTCTTCATGAAAGAAGAACTTTTACTAGCTCCTTGTGTCTCCAATACTCCAATTTCTTCCATGTCTGACAAACAATATTGTTATAGGTCAAAGACATGTATGTGTGTATATATGTGTATCTCTCCCCCGCTGTGTTTCGCTCATTCCTGTGCATGCTCCACCCATACATGAATTCTAAATTCTGCCTGCGTGACAGTGGACAAGGAAGGCCAAATAAAGTTATTCCACTATTTCTGATATCTTTCAGTGTCAGAGATAGTGTTTGTGTAATAGAAAAATAATAAGCTCATTAAGAGGGCTAAAGAGCTATTAATTTATCTGCAAAGATCTGCTGTAGTAGCAGTTCTGGTGAACTGAAATATGTCCCATATACACAGTTGTATTGCAAAGGCCACAGCCAGTGCTAGAGCAGAGTCCTTTGGTTGTTTCCCTCTGTGCTATTTGGGAAGAGGTACAACTGCCTGAGAGAAGAGGAGGTACAGTGGCACAGCTGTAGAGTTAGAGGGTTTGTATATTGGCTGTGCCAGTGGGTGATTGTACAGACATATCTGTGCCATGTGTTTTCATCTCTGTGTAGATGTGCTATTAAATCCCTAGACACACAGGAACTCCCTCAGCTGTGAAGTGCTGAACCTAGCAGAGTACTCTGGAAATGCAGAAACGTATTTGAGCCATGCTCTTTACCTTTTCTATACTGACCATTGTTGGGGATGGGTTACTTTCTTGGACAGACTCCTGGCTTGAGCCTGTCTGTCCATTCTTAGGCTTTCTTCTTCTACTATGTTGCGATGTGTTTGAGCTTTTAATTATATGGGGATTTTTTTTTCAGTCTTCTGAAGGGAAATAGGTAGTCCCAAAGAGTTTTTGGGAGGAAGACCCTTGTATAAACCAGCAAGGGGGCTATGAATATAATAGATGTTTTAGTGTACTTTCCTATCTTAACCAAGTTGACATGCTGGCCAGTATTGCCTCTGCAGTTTCCATTCTGACACTGTGTGTCAATAATAGCTGGATTTACAGAGAAATTAATCATGTAGTAGAAGAGGTGCAGATCCATGCAAAGAAGCTGTAGATGAAATAATGTGTCACCATTCAAAGCCCACATTTACTAATAAAAGACTTGTTTTTTCCCTGAGGACAAGTTTAGTGAGAAAAGTAACAGAAGAAAGTTCCTCTTGGATCTGGAAATAAATATGTATTTTGTTCTGAGAGCTCTGGATTCCTCTCAGGATCCAGAGGTAATCAGCAACAGAGATTTCCTGGAGGAAGAGTTCATTTCAATTTCTACATGCACGGGAGTGCACGGTTTGAGGGAGTGATGTCAAGCCAATGTTTTAGTTTAGCAGTGGGTAATCAGAAACTATTTGAAATATCCTGAATCTATAAATTACACTGCAGTTGTTCCCTGCTAGCATGAAGATAAAAGAAGTGTAAGTTAACCTCAGTGTTCCCACTGCTCAGGGGTCAAGGGCAATAGAAGAGCAGCATGGAAGAGCTGGTACTGCTGCTGCCAGCAATCTGCACTACCTCTGTGCCAGCTGGGGGAAGAAGAGCCCACTTCTGCAGCGAGGTGTTTACCAGAAGCACCCCTCAGAAACAGGCCTCAGCAAAACCTCGTCTGCAGAGCCTGGAATTACTCCCTTAGCCACAATAGTCCCACACACAAAGAACAAGCAAAAGCAGGGTTTGCAGGGCCAAAGCATTGGACTCTCTCATACCAAAACCTCTGCTAGAACTTGCAGTCCCATTGATACCACCATCAGTTTGGTCTGCTGCTTTACGGACTCACACTCATCAGACAGGTAGGAATCATACCTGACCTTTTATTAACACAGTCCAGATTTTTATTTCTTGATATGCAGATGTGCTATATATTAAGCATTATGCTTTTCAATGCCAAATCAAAACCAGAATTCTTTTTAATGAGTAGTGGGGGCAGCGGGGTGTGTATGTGTGTGCATGTGTGGTGTGTCACTTGCAGACACCTTGGAAGAGACCATGCAGGAAGCTGAGCAGGGCACTTCATCATTTCTGCACAGTCAGTACTAAGTTGGGTAGTTCCCATGAACAGGAGGAAAGAGTCTTCACAGACACCATAGCGAGGATGACTTGGGAGTGTCTCATTCAAATTAGGATCTTAGTCCCCATCACTGTCCTAGGATAACCACCTACATTCCCTCTCTTTCAAGAAGCTGAGCACATCTCATTTGGTTTTCATTCTCCACAGCTGCTGGCCATGAGGCCCACTTCTGTGTCATTACCTGGTGGTTACAGCTGTGGAGGAATGAACTTCGTCTCAGTTCTTACCTTTGCTTAAGACAGCCTTTCACCTTGCAGGAGAGCACCTGATTATGAGGATCTTGTTCTAGGTAGGGTTCAGTTTCTACATTTTACAGTAGATATTTACATGTCTAGGCAGTAAAATATAAGAACATTTCTGGAAGTGGGTACTGGAGACCCAGACTATTTTTTCCCGAAGGAAAAGCCTAATTACTACTCCAAATATTAAGTTGAAGAGGTTGCTCAACTTTTCTGTTGCTGTAGTCTATTAATCCTGCATTCTTTTCTGCATGACAGCAGATCTTCAAAAAGGGATGCAGAGTGCTTAGGGGCCAGAACAGATCCTGCAATGAGGTAGCTGCAGACTGTTTTGTTCATGCTTAGGAAGGCATCAAGCCTGACTCCTTCTGTGTGACTGATCTGCCCAGTCAACTATAAGGTAAAAGGAAATACGAGCCCTTCCCCATCTGCTCCGTAAATGAAGGTAGGCAATCAATTCCCTCAGCCACAGCCCAAGCCAAATGGTGTGTGCTGGGCATGTCCTGGGAATATTCACCCAGCTAAGCCCTGTAGAAGTGTTTAAACATTTTGTTTTCTGATTCAGTTATGGAATGAGTGTGTGCTCTTATCAAGGGTGGGGGGATTCTTCACCAGGCCATGGACACAATTACAGGTCCCTAATTAACATCAAATAAAAAAGTGTGGCACTGCTTGACATACTTGACAAATAAAGTGCAGTTTTCAAAGTAACAACTTTAGATTGAAATGTTTATATTCTACCTAGATCTTAATTCTGACATCCAAGTGCATTACAGTTTTGAAGTGACAGAACTCAGTACAAAGTTCAAAACTGTGAAAGACATAAAACATTTTTGGATCCTACATTTCTGGATCATCAAATTCTGCATTATACAATGTAGGGTATAGTATTTGGTTGTATTTGTTTAGATAACTATTTTATGTAAAATGAGCTTATATGTATAGAAATTTCCCAATTTTTATCTTGAAAAACTGAATTTTGTATTTTTTTTCATATTGATTTTTATTAGAAACAATAGAAATTGCTTTCTTTTCAAGACCTCCTCAAACACAGTAAGTCATCCTTTAACATTATGGTTCCAATACAAAATAATGAAATTCCAATGTAAGAAAACTATACACAATGATTGCTAGCAGGAAATTAATTCTTATTTTACTTCAATTTACTGGACTTTCAAAGTTGTGGGTTTCTATACCAAATCATACCTGTCAGAGAGAGCATATGACTTTCCATCAGTCTCCTACCTGCTACATAGCAATGATAAGAAACACATCCTCACCTTTCCCTCAGTTCTGCTAGCACATCCTGCATTTTGTTTCCAGATTTCTTTTTCATTCTGATGTCTAGAGGACTGCTGAACATAAGGTAAAAAAAAAAAAAAAAAGAACATGAGCCCATATAAGCAAATTTACAACATAAAGATAAAATGTTCCCCTAAGGGCTACCAGGAAATCATGCTGCATGTCAGAGGAGGAAGGAGAGGGAGTGGTGGGATCATGCTCATGAGCAGTAATGAATACAACAGATACAAACCTCCTCCTCAACCCAAAGCAGCCAAGGCAAGTGACTGTGCTTATACAAACATTAAAAAGCTAAAAGAACACAGACCCCAAATATTTTAATCACATTTTTGATAGGCAGGAAGTAAATGCCTTGTTGTAGGTGTTCTGGTCTTCTGAAATTCGGTTCTGTAAAACATTGCCTGCACTGGCCTAACTGCTGTACAGTACATTCTCTGTTTTCCATGGTAAACTCAATTGATAGTGGTGCTCTCTGAAATATTCCAGTTCATTCCTGACAGTTTCACCAGGAAGTGTTGACCAGAGTATTCTAGCCAGTATTTTACCTCTCTTAAAAGCACCGCCACTCTTCAGCAATACCACGTTACCCAAAGCTGCAAGAAATACAAATTCCCTGTCTAAAACTGCTGCTTCTCGGAGTCCATTTTATCTTCAAGTCAAAAGAAAAGAACTTAAACAGATCACTAGCACTAACTTATCAATCATCTATCTTTCCTGTGCCAGGACAAACAGTATTTACTTTCATCCAGAGTATTCTATTATCTGTAAATATTAACTCTTCCAAGTTCTAAGAAATATAAATGGGATTTTTTTCTACAGAGGCTGAAAGTATACTGTAGTATAATTGTAGTTCTAGTTCTCAGTTCTTGGGTTACTTCACACAAAAATTGTCCAGTTGTTTTAGATGTCTTGTAATTTCATTAGATGTCACATTTTTTTGCTTTATGAACATGAAATTCCTATAAGTGTGCATGGGATTTGAAAGAAAATTTAAAATAAAAAAAGAATACACTGTATTGGAATTTAACATATTTAATAAGCACTGTAATGTTAGTACACACCAAATACTATTGACTACCAAATTTTAATTTGTAGTTTTGCCATTTAGTCTTAAAATAGTACCAAAAAATTAACAAAATTTCTAAGCACTGAAGCTAGATATCAAAAGCACATTTAGTTAAACCTCTAAGACAACATACCAGATACACTTCTTTTTGAGAGTTTGATATGAACCCCCTCATGTTTCATAAATACAGCACTGCAAACATATTTAAAATATTTATTTTGGTGAAAATCATTAAGATTATTTAATGTGTTTGTACTGATCAGCCTTTGCACTTCCTTGTTTTAGCAAACAGCCTGGTTCAAACATTAGATCTACAATATACTCTTGAGGAGGAAGCAGAAGCCCTTTGGGAGAGTATTCAACCAATTTAACTTCATTCCAAGCTCTGTTATACTTGCCACGAACTAAACTACAGCCAACACCAATTCTGTCTGCTATCACCTAAAAAAGAAAGAAAAAGTAGTTAATTGCAGTTCAGTCATGTAGCTTTTGTGATATACAGCAAGGCCCAGTGATGCTTAAAAACAAAACAAACACCTCAAAAGGCCTAGAGCTTTCTTGAAACAGACTTGATAAATTTCTCAAGTGTTCCAAATTCAAACCTTTATTGTTGGTTTTGCATAGAAAGTGTAGGCTTTTAAAAGTTATTTCTCGCCTATCCTATGCACATCATGAAAAACATTCATTTAAACTCTTTTCAAACACTGATACATTATCAGCCAGTCCTTCAGATCTCAAATGAAGTGCAACATCCACAGTACCCAGCAATGTTTTTTTCTACTTGGAAGACTTCTGAATAACATTTTGAAGTGTATTCAAGCAATGAGGTGTAGGCACACTGCACACATATAGCTAGTATGAAATATTAAGTGTAAAAATATAACATTTTTATCAGTGTAAGTTTAGGACTGTTGCTTCACTCCAAAGCACACTCCTTGCTTTTCAGCCCTGGAAATGTGGGAAGCAATGAAATGCGAGGCAAGTGTCTGCTAGATGAAACACCTGCCTTTCCTCTGGGCTGCACTATCACAGACAGACCTATAATGGTTTCCAGCTACCAAACTGCTTTCTCAACACACATGTGCTGTGAAGGAATGAAATCCTGGAAGATTTTTATCTTGTTACAAATGGACGGATATCCATCGCTTAGAGTGCTGTGGCTTTAAGAGACATGACCTGTCCCTACAAAAGTTTCTTAGGACAGTGGAGCATAATTAATTCACACCCTCAGAATGTCATAAAATAAGTTGGAAACTTTCTCTCCCTGTGGATACCATAAATTTAGGGTCATACTATTTCTCCTCTGTACTCTTTCCTAGGTCCTTCCTGCTTAATGTGCTAGGCCCTTGTTTCTGTTTCTTTCCATTCAAGAAAGAGAAAAATCCAGACAAGGAAAAAGGATGGGACAGATAACCAGGCCGCACCAGTACATCTTCATATGAAGAAAGAAGAAATAAAACTTCCCAGTTTCTTCTAAGAAACTAGAACATAGAAGCTGTTATATACTATCACAGGATACTGGATAGATACCAAATAAAAATTGTCCCAACAAGTTTACATTTGCAGCATGGAAAAAGAAGGAAGCTGCATAATTCAATATTTTACAGTTTACAGAAAATGTAAAATGTTTTGACTCCAAATCAAATACTTTGGCTTTTTGCCATTTATCAACTATTCTGCTGATATCACTTAAGACAATTTAATGACAACAAGAATGTTTACAGAAAGAAGCGATGCTGGCTTTCATTCACTGGGAAATCAACTTTGCTGTTGAAAAATTATGAAACTGTATACAAAAGATTTTACATGAATATAAATACTGTATTATACTGATGCAAATATACTTTAGTTTATATTATCCATTTAACAACAATATGTTATGTTGCAAAATAAATGATAATGTACCTTGAAAAGTAAAGCTCTGTGATAGAACGTCCCTCTTTTAATTTTCCCGATAGGCACAATGTTGCTTTTCAGTCCAAATTGTATTTCACTCATGTCAAGTTCCCAGCAGAAGTTATGTAGTTCCTCTCTTTCAACAAGGCCACCCATCTTGTCTGCAACAAACCTGTTCCAAATGCATACCATGATCAATATAATCGATACATCTATAATTCTTATTTATTTATTTATTTGTTGCAAAAATGTAGCACAATAAAATGTATACAAACAAGAAGTGAATGACCTTTAAGACTGTAATACTTTTTCTACTTTTGGTTAATCAGTTTTTTAAATTCAGTAATTGGTATTTTAAATATGCTTACTGATAAATACAGATAACCATAACTCAGGTCATTCATATTTGGCACAGACCTAAACCAAGGTGCAAAAGCAGATATTCTGGAGAGGTGTAGTATAAGCACAAAGTCCTCAGAAAAAGTAATCAATAACAGTGTAATTACTGAGGAAGTAATTACAGAAGCTGATGGTCATGTTTACAGGTAACAGATTAGGTGAGTTACATATTACAGTTTCCAGACCTATCATTTGTTTGAAATAGTATTAAAGACATGAGAATATGTATGACAAAAATAAAGCCATAGGTAATGATCCCAACATAGAAAAGCAGCTGTATTCATTGAAGTTACTTATCTTCTACGTGTGCTTTCTTATATTGAAGCTGGTATTTTGGGGCTGAGCACTATTTATCCATTAAAATAAATGGCTCAGAAACAGATCAGAACTCACTATCAGTGCAAGCTCTGCCAAAAGCATGTCTTTTGGAGGACTGTGCACACACAGGACCACGCCCTGGTTTGTAAGTCTCCCCAGACACACACACCTTCATCTCCCCTGTGCAGGGTCGCTGTATGTAAAGACCCTCAGTGTCTCAGCCACAGGCACAAGGGTTATGGAGGTCTCTCACTCTGGACAAGATGTTGCCGAGCTGACATGAAAATCACAAGCCACTACTTCAGACAGGGAGCTAAAACCTGCATCCCCTCCTCTGTAGAAGCAGTGAAGGTGTTCCTCTGCCCAGCACAAGCAAGGCAACCTCCAAGGCCTCACTTTTCAAAACTGAGAGATGAGGATGCAGTGGTTGCAACAGCATGGGCACAGGGAGCTATCACCAAGCCTGTCAGACAGGGTATCTTGAAGCTGGGAATTACTGGGTGAAGCTGAGAAAGTCCCCTGTGCCGTGTGTGCCCATGACCAGCCCTCATTAAAGAGAGCAAAGCTGCCCTGGCCAACGTGCTCGCCACCACACAAAGTGTGCTGTGCTTGTTCCAAAGGAGACATCCAGCACTACCAATGTCCCCTCATCTAGCCTGATCTCCTCCCCAGTGAGCACAGAGGAACTCTAGCCAGGTTGCCAGGCTACTGAGGGATGCTGCAGCTGCCTTCTCCCCCACTCTCTAGTCAACACATGCTATTCAGGCAGCCACCTGAAATGGAACACAGACAGAAAAATCCCCACAGAAAACACTCTACATAAATTTCCTGTGATTGTTTCACTGGGTTGTCTGTCTGCAAGTATTTCACTGGTGTGTTAGAAGAACAGATTTAAAAGAGAATTTTATGGATTCCACCTTGAGGAAGGCAGCATGATTTATACACAGCTGGATAGTTAAGGATGAATATCTGTCCTGTCAAATTCTGCAGTCGATGGAAAATTCATTCCTCATATAACATTAGATGACTTCATTAAAAATGAGAGTTAGTAAAAGTAACTAATTTTGTGAGAGTAAGTGGGATCTGACACCAAACTCTCCAGATTAAGGAGGCAGCCTGGAAACTGCTAAGATATAAAGGTTAAACTATGGAGAAGATGGAAACAGACCCACTGCTTGGAGGTGACTGATTGGTGCCCAGGCTGAGTAGTCAGCGTAACCAATGAATCACACATTGATACCAACAGTCTGTACATGCACTATTGCAACATTCTGGCACTATTAAATCGTCAGGATATTAATTACAAGAGCACTTAAGAGCTATGTTAGAAAATTTGTCGTATGCTTTTGACTCTATAGAAAACAAAATACAATAGAGCTGCTGACCCAAGGGGTTCTAAAACCAAGTAGGCAGGAAAGATGGTGGGAGAAAGAACAGACACAATACACCTCACTTGCAACCACCTTGACTATTAGATTTGGGTTCTAATGATGCTTTTAGGCTTTGCAAAACCCGGGTCTCTGGGGCTCCTTGATGAGGCAGATGCTATATGCAGTTGATGTGTTCATTGGGAAGAATCAGTACCGATGTATAAATGTGAAAAATAACCTGAAATTATCTATAAGAATATTTTTTAAATGACAGATTGATACTCTTTTGCTGCAAGCGATACTTTATTTTAAAATATATTAAATTAATTGCAATAAACTTAGAAACAAGAATCTTAAAATCTAAATATAGCAGCATTCTGGGCCAAAGCTGATTTGCACTCCCCTTAAGCATGGGAAAGTAACTATTTTGAAAAAGTTGACTTTGGATAAGAAAACAGTTATTTTACCAATAATTTTTCAGTTTATGGAAATACAATTTGGTACTCACTGTGCAAGAGCCACAACCTGTTCCCGGGTAGTAGTTAGTGGTAGAATTGTTTTGGAAGCATCATTAATGTAATCCATTAAAATGGAGTCAGGTGGTGGTACCCATTGGGAATTTTCTAGATTTATTTCCTCCTGGACTGGAGGTGTATCTTGAATAACTTCTTTTGGTTTTTCCTCTTCTTTTTTCCCCTTGCCTTTTCTTACATAGAAAAAAAAAAGATTATACACTTACCTAGACTACTGTATTCTCTAAAGTTTAAATTCAAATACATTTGTTCTCCAACAGGACATTTAGACAAATTGACTAGGGAGAGGTGGAAGGTAGGAGACATCTTTTCTCTTGATAACAAATATTCAAAATCTACAAACCTGTAGAGCACTTGTGGAACATGCGCTCAGGAGGTGGTTAGGAACAAATGCCACTAGCTCCATATTAACACTGTTGTCAATTCTCATTTTATTTTTAGTTAATGGCTCTGATATGCCTTTCCCATATATATATGGAGGATTATATAGAGGAAGAGACACTTAACTACTAAATACATATAGGGCACATTTTTAGTTATGGTTTAGTTTTGTATGGATCTGAACTAAAAACCATGAACTCTAATGAGTTCTTACTTGACAAAAATCTAGTCTTCAAATAAAGGAAAAGATCAGTTCAAAAGCACAGCTGAAGTCTTGACAGGCTCTGTACTTGCAAGTTCAGGTACTTCAAGCATTATGCAAACTACAGCATGGCTTGTCAGAGAAAGAGCTGGCAACAAGTTTTTGCTGTGTTTTTGCTGACTCCTTTTCATTGCACATGCTTCATATTTTACTAATGTTGGGGATCTGAAAAATTATTATGATCCTAAACAGGCATCTTAAGCACCCAGCAGAAGTATAAATGAAATTACTGTTCTTCTTAAATGAAATACTGTGCATTTCACAAGTTATGCAGCAACTATGAAATTGGTATCTTACCAGAGATATTATTAAGGTCTATACAATCAGTTAGTTTAAGAACTTTCATTTGTGGGAATACATGAAACTAGTGTTTTGTAAGCATTATGTCTTTTTTCAGCATAGATCCTGAAAATTTTTACTGTGAAATACAACAAAACTTCTTTCTTTTGTTTAATGTTCTGGCTTATTTTTTAAAATCTATAATACTTCTGGTGATCTTGGAAGGAAAAAGAAAAAAAGAAATAAAGGACCATTAGAGTACATGGCTTCAAGACACACTATCATTATTACATGCACTTCAAATTATTCTTAAAATTTATACTATGAATAGCACTCTTAAGATGGAAGGCATTGAACAAAGCAAAAGGGCATACACCATTATCAGTAGTTGAATTCAAGCAATTTGTCTTCAGAATACTTTGCAAACTTTTCTTTAACCCATTGAGATTTACCATATTCACAAAAAGCCCTTTTCATAGGTGTCACAAAGCACATTATTTTAGAAGGATAACCAATTAAGATTTAATCTTAAAATTATAGAAAATTCACCACCCTCTTAAATAAACTGTTCTGGTTATTAATTACACCTACACTTGGAAAAAAGCAGACAAACAGCTTTCTTTATCTAATTTGACTCTATCTAACTATAGCCAGAGAACCTTATAATGCTAGATTAAATAGCTATCTACTTATCTATTTATCCATTATGATTAAAAATACCGTGTTTAAAAATCCTGAATTATTCCCAGCTCTCTGGTGTCCAGTTTAGGAGATTTTCAAAAGAACGTTTACAAATGCTATAATTCTTGTTTTTCCATCATTTGCCCTTTTCCCCTTTCTTCCCTTCTATCCTCCCAGTACTTTCTTTTCCCTGTCAGAAGTGCACCATTAAATTACAGTGCTATAGGAGAATTGGTTTCCTATTCCTAACTATTCAAATGACTCGAGAATCACACTTATTCTCCTCCTTTCCAATTTTCAGGAACAAAACACCTGAGAGAGATGGGTTTGAACAGTGAGTTGTTTGGTGTTTTTGCTGCTGCTTATTTCTCTCAGGTATGACCATGTTCTGTTCCTTGGTGGAATAGCTGATTTAAGGTTGTCTTCCATTCTTGTCTCTACCTCACTCCTTAACTCCTCATCATATCTGTCTAATCCTTATCTCATAAGAACTGTGGATCTGCTGTCTTACAGCTCAGTGCTATAAAATAACTGGTAACCACTACAGGAGACTTCTACTGTCTTTTTTCCTGCCCTCTTTTTTTAATCCCCATCTTCTTGCCAGTGGGAATTGTGACATCAGAAAAAAATCACTCTCATTTCTCAGAGCTGTCTTCCTAGTCGTGCGACTACTTGCTTCGAAAGTAGAGGAATATTGCAAAGGAGAGCTCATGGCACTTTAATAGTGTCCAAGCTGTTTCTGATTCTTTGCAGCTTTAGTACAAGAGCTCCAACAGGTCACCAGAGCATCGCATGGAGGAAGAAGGCAGCCAATACAATATTCTACCATCAAAAAGCAGCCATGACACCTATTTTCTTTTCCATTTTGCATGGCTTAAATGCCCTGGTTCTCTTTTGAAAAGGAACAAATGACCATCGGGAAGTATTTCCTTAAATGCAGTACTGAAACAGGATGGAATAAATACACATTTATTAGTCTACATTAAATACAATCTTTTAGCCCAGTGAATGTGTATATCAGATATGAAACTGCCTGATTAAAAATGTTGCTGTCAATGAAAATATATGTCAAACTATAAACTAGGCACTTCCTCACATCTAGTTCAAACATTTCCAGCAGACAATTATAACTGCCCTTTCTCTTGGCTTTCAACTATGGTTTATATAAAGTAGAATCACTTTTTCAAAACAATGGCTTTAAACAGTGTTCAGTAGTACTTTGCAAAATAATGATGAACAGAAATGTATGATCAAAGGAAAAAATATCTAGGAAAAAGTCTAAGCATGTTTGAGACTTGGAGTCAGCTACTGACCTTCAAGTAACTCCCATATATCTCAGAAATTAATAATAATAATGATGTATGAATTATGGATTCAAAATGAATGACAATGGGGTTATAAATCATACAACTTGATCATGACATTCAAAAGCAATTATTTCATACTTGAAGAAAGGAGTCCTTGTACCCCTGCAAGGTTTACTAGGTATTTGTTTTTTCCTAAAGAAAATTTTTTGCTTTTGAAAAAAGTTATAGTTGCAAACAGAGCAGTCACTTACACTGTAATTGACATAAATTACATTAAAAAGCAACTATCCAAGTGTATCCTCATAACACACTGTAATAAACAAATATATTATCTTGTCAGAACAGGTCTCCCAACTCCTGAGACTATACAAAATGGCCTATGACTCTAAAGCATCTTCCAAGCTGAAGGAACTCCCTACTGGAGCAGAGAAAATATAACTGAGGCTCAGTATCTCCCCTTGCCTCTTCTCCCCTTGAGTGAACTGGCATAGGCACAGTGGGTCATGAGCAGGGCACGCAGCACAGCAGGAGCACCTGGAAGGGGGCACAAGCTTGGACAGACCTCCTAAGGCACTCAAACTGCTGCTTCTGCTCTGGTGCATCCTGAAACAGGAACCTTCCACAACGCAATTCATACAGTCCATTTCAGGTATCTACTATTAAATGATTTTAACTGAATTTCAGAAGTGCTTGCAGTCCAAATAACTAGTCTGCCTTGTAAGTCAGTAACTTCTGGATAGATTAATCTGACAATTTAAGTCCTGATTGAAGTCAAACCCTCAAACATTCACAGTCAGTAGCCATTATCTGTCAATAATTTGCTCTAAACAAGTTGATATAATTCAAACATATTCAAATATAACTCAAAGTATAATACTTTAAGCCTTTTTCTCTAGTGATGCTTTTGCTGAGTGAACACCATCGTGTTTTTCCTCTATTGGGGACACCACTGAATTATTGAGATCAAAAGCAGGTTTCAGTTTTGCCTCAATTTTCTTACTGCACGTTTCATTTCTCAAGCACAGATACAAACATACACAGAAATATACACGGAGGGTCAGAAATCAGCCATTATCTCTGTCAATAAAACACCTGCACAGACAGTAAGGTATCACAGTTCATGAATGAGCTCCAAAATGAAAATTGGAAACACAGTACATCAGCTCCTACAACAGACACACCATTTCGCCTTTGTCTCCAACCTTGCAGCCCTTAGCATTTCGTAATGTCCATCACTTTCTAGAACTCACAGCCCTTAGCCATTGTCAAGGCTCTCTTTACCATAAAGAAGGGAAAATTAGGGAGTCAGGACTGTGGCCCACAGAAACCAGCATGACAAATGGTCAGTTGACTAAGTTAGCTAACAGGAAAGCCAAGGGCAGTTGTAGGTTGTATCACATTCCTATCAAGGACTAGAGACCATTCCTTTGATGGCAAGGAGGCTCTATTTGGACTGCTTTTGGATTCCCTTGGAATTAGGCATGCTCCAGAAGGCACTGTTGTGGTCATGATTGTGCTACTGTTTTACAGGAAGGACAGCTGGGAGACCATGGCTCAGTTTCCTTCCACAGGAACAAACTAGAGGTTAAGTATTTTATATTAGATAAGGACTATTAGATAAGGACTATTTTATACTAGATAAAGACTAAAAGCTTGGTCTTGGTGAGAATAAGGAGTTAAGCTTGAGTTAAGCTCAAGTAAAATGCCCTGTTCATTACCCCTCATCGTTAGTGATCAGCTACAACAAACCACAAAGAAACTGCTAAACCCCAGATATCTTGTGGTCAGCTATCTGCAGGTGTGAGGGACAGACTCAAATCCTCTTTCTGTAAAAGAAGGAAATTAATTTTCCACTACAAGAGTAGAGGTTCTGATCTACTCGTTATGAAGAGACAGACTGCAGCACTGTACCTAGTGTAGCATATGGATCAGGACAAGTGCTGCGGGAGTGAAGTGTTTTTAGGCTAGTTGCCTAAAAATCAGGACAGCTCTGAGCACACCCTTCTTAGTTTTTAGTCATCTGTCAACTGCACTAGAAGAGATTTAATCTAGAAATAAGGAGGCATGGAGGCATTGTAGGAACACTAGGGTTTCGTTTCTAAACTGAGAAAGAACTTCTACTGTAATTTCCCTGTGTCTGGGTTGTCAAATTGTAAAATAACAGTATTTCACTGCTTCCAAGGGATAATGAAGGGAAAAAAAAGAGCAAATAAGTGTGAGCTGTTCAAATACAGCATGGGAGGAGAGGACATATAATCACTAAAATAGATAAAGGAATATTACTGCAAATAGGAAGTGGAAGAAAGACTCCAAAAATATATTTAACATCGTGTTTAGGTATTTGTACTCCTTTCAGAAACCGTCTGTCACTATTTTCTCAGACTTCTATTTCTAGTGTTACAGCAATAACAGAACATTGACAAGTAGTAAATCTGAGAACCATACCTTAATTTTTCTTTGCTGCTTCCTCTTGAAACAGACGGCGATACTTCTGGTGCCTTTTCTACTACAATGCTGAAACAGAACAAGATATTTTTACATTTATTTGTGAAGTTAATATTTGCATGTGAAGCTATGAAAATGGAGTTTGAATTTTAAAGGACAATAAATATACTCATAGGTGGTATGTAAGTGAAAGAAATAATGTAACTACTAATAAATCAGACATTAATTCAGGGATCAAAAATGAAGTATGGAATCACAGAATCTGGCTCTGCACAGAACCATTGCCAACAGTCATGCCATGTGCCCGAGAGTATTGTCCAAATCCTTCTTGAACTCTGTGAGGCTTGGTGCTGTGATCACTTCCCTGGGCAGCTGTTCCAGTGCTCAACCATCCTCTGAGAGAAGAATCTTTTCCTAATATCCAACCTAAACTTCCCCTGACACAACCTCAGGCCATTCCCTTGGGTCCTGTCACTGGTCACCACAGAGAAGACCAGTGTCTGACCCTCCTCTTCCCATCATGAGGAAGTTGTAGATTGCCTTGATGTCTCCCCTCAGTCTCCTCTTCTCCAGGCTGAACAGACCAAGTGATCTCAGTCCCTCCTCCCACAGCTTCCCCTCAATGCCCTTCACCAGCCTCACTGCCCTTCTCAAATGGTGTCTAATAGTTCAATATTCTTCTTACACTGTGGCACCCAAAACTGCCCCCAGCACTCGAGGTGAGGCTGCCCCAGTACAGAGCAGATCAGGACAATCCCCTCCCTTGCCCTGCTGGCCATGCTGTGCCTGATGCCCCCCAGGACACAGCTGGCCCTCCTGGCTACCAGAGCACTGCTGACTCATGTCCAACTTGTCATTGACCAGGACCCCCAGGTCTCTTTCCATGGCACTGCTCTCCAGCATCTCATTCCCCAGTCTGTCTGTACATCCAGGCTTGCCCTATCCCAGGTGCAGAATCCAGCACTTTCCCTTGTTGAGCTTCAATGGTTGGTGATTGCCCAGCCTTCTGAATTGTTGGGGTGTCTCTGCAGGGCCTTTCTGCCTTCGAGGGAGTGAACAGCTCCTGCCAGTTTTATATCATCTGCAAACTTGCTTAGTGTCCCCTCCAGTCCTGGGTCCAAGTCATTGATGAAGCTGTTGAAGAGCACATCTACAAAAACATGTTCCCAGAGGATCTTACTCAATAATTCCTTGAGTCTGAGGTCTGCTCTCCTCAGGTCCAGAGCTGAGGTTCTGGCACTTTTCCTTCTGTTAACAGAGATTTTAAACTTGATCACTTTGTGGTCACTGTGGCCAAGACGGCTTCCAATCTCCACTTCCTCATAAGATCCAGCCTGTTGACAAGGAGTAGATCAAGGAGGGCATCTTTCCAAGCCTGTTCCATAAAGTTGTCATTCAGGTTTTTAGAAATCTTCTGGCCTGGGTTGCATGAACTGTGTGATGTTCCCAGTTAATGTCTGGCAAGTTGAAATCTCCCCTAAGGACAAGGGCAGCTGACTTGGAAGAGTCCCTTAGTTCCTCAAAGAATAATTCATCATTGTCCTGTCCAGGAGGTCTATAGTGGACTCCCACAATGGCATCTGCACAATTTGTTTGTCCCTTGATTCTTATCCAGAGGCTCTCAACTGTGCCATTGGCAGCTGTGAGCTCCATACATTCTACCCCTTCTACTCCATACAATGCCACCCCTCCACCTCTCCTGCCCTGCCTGTCCCTCCTGAAGAACCTGGAACCATCCAACAGGGCACTCCAGGCACAGGATCCATCCCACCAGGTTTGACTTATGCCAGCAATGTCAAATCTCTGGGACTGGCCAAAGCCTGGATTCCCCTTGTTTGTCCCTCCTGCTGGGTGCATTAGTGTGGAAACATTTCAAGTGTGGCACATTGCAGCCAACACCTCCTGAGACAGATTGAGGGATCCCATTAGTGCTCCTTTCCTCAAGTATTGACACATCATCCCATCAACCATCACTGGCCTGCCTGGCTTTGTCCCTTTCCCCCTTCCAGGCTGTTCAAAGCTCTGTCAGCAAGCCCTGCCAGTTCCTGCGCTAGAACTCTGTTTTCTTCTGAGATCAGTGAATGTCCAATGATGAACAAAAGTAACTGGGGAGTAAGGCTGCTGACAGTGTGCAACAGCAAGAAGCTGTATCAAAGTCAAAGAATGAAGACCTACCTGATAGTTAGACAGCTCTAAGGATCAACAAAGAGCATGGAAGACTAATTTGTCATAGATATTCCCAGACATCTTTATGGTGTCATATACAAGCTTAAAAGGGAAGCTAATGATACTGTAACCCAAATATGTGATGTGTTGACAGAGAAGAAATTTTTGGACTTGCAAAATATTGGTAGAGCAATCTTTGATCTGTGAGACTGTTTACAGGAAATGGCTCCCAGTTAAACAAGCCCAATACCAATTTCCTGCATTCAAATCCAAGAAGATTTGTTAGACTGGCTTCAACTTAAACAGAGAAGAAATGGACACAGGTTCTTTATCAAGCCTGAGAGCTTAATGCTTGGCTTTGTCCCACCCCTTGGAATGATGTGCTTAAAATTCCATGCATTTGTCTGTGCAAGAGAACCATAAAATCATAGGTTTCTTTGTTGAATGTTGACATTCAGCTCAGATGACATAATTATTACAGCAGATCTGTGTTATAATCAATAAAACACTGGTTTCCCATCATCAGGAATCAAAGAGTGTTAAATGAATAAGTCTTCAAGGCTAAGATAAATAAAGCAACTCAACTGAATAAGCTATTTTCCAAATTCTTATTTTATAAAATACAAATGTTTTGCCTCCTAGGACATAAAAGCACTGTGCTGGGAATAAAATAGATGTCTCTATTTTTATATGTGTGTGTGTGTGGCTAGATAGATAGATAGATAGATAGATAGATAGATAGATAGATAGATAGAAAGAAAGAAAGAATTAAGTTTTTACTGGAAACAGTGGAAACCATTAAAAAGATAAGTTATTACAACAAATGCTAGTAGATATACCATGACTCACTTTTCTTGGGGTTTAGCATTAACGAAGATTATTGCCCGACGGTCAGTAAGCTCTTGCTTGCTTAGCTCTTCCAAAGACAAAAATTTCCCTCCATGTTTTAGCTACAAGAAAATTAGCATAAAATATCAGGTTTTCTGTTCAGTTAAAGATGCAGAGAAAAAAATCTGTTTAAAAGATACCTAAACAGTAATTTAAAATTCCTAATTCTAAACCAAAGACTGTGTAAGAACTTATACAGCTATTCAAAATATCTGAAATTATTTTCTTCTTAATTTGCATTTTCTTCATCAATTTTTCTTGTTTAGCTGGTAGTATTGGTTTGAAGCATTCCAAACAGTTCCAGAATAAGAAAATATTCCTGCCTTTGAAGGCTTTACAACATAGGATGGAATTTTCAAAAGCAACCAAGTGCTTTAGGAGCAGATATTTCACTGATTGTCAGTAAGACTGGTATTTCTAATTCATCTGGGTATTTTGAAAAGTCCTCAGATTTAAATTGAGCACAGCACTAATAAGTGATACTGGAGTCAGTCTTTCTATACAAACACTCCTTTTGTGAGAGAAAGGGTCATGACCAAGGTGAAAATATGAACTCTTTGCTTCCTTATGTAAAAATTAACAAACAAAACATCCATAGGTCATACAATGTCAAGTTAGCTTCAAGTATAGTGCAGGGAAAGCGACCAGAAGTACTAAAGTTTGAGAAAGGATCTGGAAAGGTCTGAACAGCTCAGATAGCATTGGGAAGATCACAGCTAGGGAATACCATGAAGATGATTTCATCCATTAAGAAAGATAATCAAAAGAGATCTGTACAACAGCTGTGAAATTTCAGGACAAGAAAACAAAGTATTTTCTGTGGCCAGATTTTGGCTGTTGCTACAGTACTCTTTCTAAATTAAGAGGAAAATGTTACTCATTCTAAATAGAGTAATTTGTTTAGAATAGCTTACCTGACCACAATCATAGAATCCATTAGTAATGATATTACTTGATGATAAATATCCCATCCTGCTGTACTTTTGGGAAAGATTGTTATCAAGTAGCTTTTCCAGAGCAGCTTCACTGAACTTATTTTTACGCGTTGTTGACAGATTAATTTCTTCTAGGATGTCTAAAGCACTGATAAATAAAATAAAAAGGCTAATTAATCATTAAATACTAATTAAATGTTATTACACAGCTCTGAGTTAGTTTTCAGCCTTACCAAGGCCAAGATAGATCCACTTCCAAGTGCTTATTCTATGCCCTCTGGGCCAGCAAGGAGTGGCTATGCCAACCAGAATTCCTTCTCTAGGGAAGGAAAACACCGTGCAGTGCTCAAAAGCAAAAGCAATTTCTTTAGGTAGCTAAATGCTACCAAAGAAATGCAGACAGGATGCCACAATCTTTTATCTAGAAGGATGTTATGCACCACAGAGAACTTGGGAGAAAAAACATGTAAAAGGAATAATGATGAGAGCTGACCATATGATACAGTCCAGGTAACCTCTCTCCCTCTCTCTCTCTCTTTTCAGCTGCAAGGTAATTTGCAGATTCAGTTGTGCGTTATGCAATGTGTGAATCCTTCTGGTCTAGAACTGTTACTGTGTTTGGGAGAGCACAGCTGGCAGGTATTTGCTAAACATCAGCAAGCATGGAAACACAAGGAGTTGTATCAACACCACCAGAGTGGCAGGATTTTTGCAGCATGGAGATAGAAACAAATAGTAACATGGGGACATGGGAGGACAGGAATTAATTTCCTAAGCTTTTTCTGGTGCTGAAACCCACAAACTGACAACTTTTGGCCTGAAAAACTTAGGAAAACATCACTAAGAAAATAAAGGAAATGAATCAGGAGCATATTGCATACTGCAGTTCTAAGATTGTTCAGGAATGAAAAAAAAAAAAAAAAAAGAAAGAAAAAAGGATGATATCTTCATATGTGTGTGTAAGAGTACATATTCAAATATCTGTGTGTGACTATGCAGACATGCAGATATTCTTCACATCCCAAGGAATCAATTTGATATATACACTATATATATATATATATATATATTTATGTGAACTACACAGGGAGCCTTAGTTGTGGACATCTACAATGTAGACTTCTGAAGGGATGAATTCAGATGAATTCCAGAGAACAAGTTTTTCAGGCTAGGCAAATGACATCCTTTTCTTACAGAAGAGAGCAGTGGGAGAAGATAGTGGAAGAGCAGTTTAGGCTGTATGTCTACAGCGTATTGAGGATAATCAGCAAGTAACAGAGGGAACAATTTTAAAGGAGAAAATGAATAAAGAAAGGCAAGTAAAATGTGTACAGCAGGGTCAAATGACATTACAGGCAAAATGGCACATTACCCTCACATGGAAGAAAGATAAGCCAGAACCACACAAATGAAACAGCTGCACCAAAAATTCCATGAAGAGATGAAAACAAAAAGAAAGCCAGGAATCAAACATAAATGGAAACACTGACACTTCCAACAAAATAGAAAAAGTAAGGGACAATCCCAAAAGATGAACAGGCAAAGTGAGACACAACAACTCAGGGACCGAAACAAAAAGAAATGTTTCACATGCTGCAAGTGAGAGAGGAAAATGTTGGTCTATTACTCAATGGGGGAAGAAAACTCATAACAGATGGCACAGAAAAGACTGAAGTGTCTGATGCCTTTTTTACTTCAGTTTTCATAGAAAGGTTTCAAGCAGATGCCTGGCAATAATATTAACAAAAGGCAGAAACAGTAGTCTTAAAATGTCTAGGATAAGTTTGAGGAGACAAGGTTAGCAATCCCTGAGGACACTTATGTCATACACTCTATGAATTTGCAAAAGCAACATTGGAACTATTTATAATTGTATTGGAAAATTCTAGGCTAGATGGCTGGAGAGTGGAGAAGGGCAAAGATACTATCTAGTTTTGAAAAAACTATGAACAAGGAAATTATAATCGAGATCATTCAGCCAAATTTCAGCGTCCAAAAACACCACATCAAATTATTAAACCATCAGTTGGCAAGCAACAAGAGATGAGAAATAGCCATTACATATTTGTCAAGAATCAATCATGAAAAGTCAATCTAATCCTTGCTGCAATAGGGTAATTGACTTAAAATATAGGCAGAAGAAGCAGATGTGAGATATGAGCTGAATTTGAGATACATTTTGACTGTTATAAGTCTTTTAACTTATTCCTACTTGGATACTCATGAGCAAGTCAGGGAAATATGATCTACATAAAAAAATAACATGAAGTAGTGCCTAACTAGTTGAAAAACTATGCTTAATGTATTATTATCAATAATATGCTGTCAAACTTCAAGGACACATAAATTAGAGTTCTGCTTCGATACTGTCATAAAAAGGGATTAAATAAGAACAGTGCCATATGCAGGATAGAGTAAATAATTACTGAGCTTTATTTGATGGTTGGTATGACCTCACCTGAAGTGCCTCATCCAGGCTGGGAGATGGTACTTTAGAATGGCATAGAAATTAGAGAAATTCAGAGATGTGTGATGAAATGACACAATCAAAACTTGTCTAACATTTTTACTTTGTTATGAAAAAGTAACAAGAAAGAGACATGAAAAATGAGGAAGTTCAGTGAGTTAAACTCAAGTTTCCATAAAAAGTGGTTATTTAATCTCACTGAAAGCAGGACAAATCAAACATGATTTGTTTTAAGGCATCTTTAAAATTGAGAAACCCCTTCTAAGTGTAAGGATATTCCAGCATTGGAACAGGTTACCTCAGAAAGTTGTGAAACTCCTGCAGGATCAGTATTTACCCAAGCCAAAATATATCAGTGTACCTTATTCAGTCTTACACTAGGATAGATGGATAATATCACCTTTGAGGTCCCCTCCTGATCTGAATTTCTGAGAGTCTCTGAAATTCCCTCAAAGATGGATTTAAAGTATCTGTGCAGTCACCAGAGAAATGCCCAGCAGAGGGAGCAGGGCAATTACATATATTTTAATTTAACGGTAACTAAAAGAGTTGCCTTGTTTGAGGAGCCCTGTGTCATAATTCTTATAACCTAAACCAGCTTTTGTAATTCAGATATTAATATATGGAACTGGGAGTTCCTAAGAAAAAATAAAACAGAGCCACTTTTCCATGACACTTCAGCACACCTGCAGTTAACCAGAGCTTTTAAATCAAATCTAGCCTGTGTGTAGTAAGTACAATTTACTGTATATTAAACTTAGTCTGAAACCTTTATTTCAGCTTCGAATGTATGGGGCACTGTAGTCCTTAATATTGACTGATATAAGTTATCTTCAATATAAAGCCTAATTCAGTCACAGAAACAATAAATGTTTTATAATTCTAGACAGTTCTCTCAACAGGCTTATATTTTGTCAGAAGAGTCTGTTCCTTAAAATCAATACCATTTCATCTTTAACATCTGTGGTGTAAAAGTAGTTTCAGCTTATCAGAAAGCTTTGTTATTCTGCTATAAATATGTAAAGATTGACTTTAATTGACTTCTCTCATTGAAAATTTTCTTTTGACTTTTGGTACTATTTCTACTCACCCTAGCCTGCACAGTTCAACAGAAGTTACTTCATCACTTCCACAGACCATAACAGCCCAACAGGCATTTCTTCTGACTTCTTCATTCTTAGAATTCAGCAATTCAACGAGTGGTTCCAGCCCGCCTACATTTCTTAGCTATTAAAAAGGTGAAAACATCGCCATTTACATATTTCATCTGTCCCAGCAAGAACAGCCTGTGAAATTCACCTCCCAAAACATTCAAGCTTTGTAGGAAAGCTACACTGGGCTGAAAAAAAAGGTCATTTATGGGGATTCTGTGTTTCTGTGAACTCTGCATAGGCTGAGCTCTGCAGTGGTACCAGGCAGACATCCTTTCTGGCTCTGCCCTGCTTTTCAGTTATTAGGCTGCGCTGCGGAACCCAAAGAGACTATGCAACCCAAGACTGCCACAGAGAGTTGCACAGTTTTTCTGTGTTCTGGTGCCTCTTAGCAACTAATTTACATCACAATACATTTGAATTTGTATTGTATGTATGACAATCTTATATTCTCTTGTGGGCTACAGTATCTTTCCTATACATGCTGGAGGAAATATTGCTCATTTGGATCTTCGAAGAGAAAGACATTTTAAGGACACTGAAAGAGGTAGATTAATTATCTATGCCCCTTATTCATGTCCTAATTAATAGCTTTGACCCATGAGAAAACCCCAGCTTATGATTTATGAATGCACATAGCATGATTCTTATTTGTGAGAAGAAAATACTATGACCAATTCATAAACAGCAAAGAGTTCAACTTGCTGGATGCCACTGGTCAAAGGATTAATTATATTTTGAGTTTTGTCTGTAATACATTTACTCCATGCACATCCAATCTCTCATTAATCAAGGTCAGACATTGCTGTTCAGGCCTTGAAAATGGTCAACAGAACACTGAGGGAGAGTAAAGAGGACTGAACTTCTCATCTTCAAAGTTCAGCCAACTGTTGCAGCTGAAAAAAACCTTAATGTTTAATGCTCCTAAATATACAGATCAAGATATAGCCCTGGTTAAAGCTCATTGAAGTAACTGACAAGCTGCAAAGCATTAATTTGGTGCAAGCAAACAGTCGTGAAAATTCAAGTTAAAGAAAACCCTTTTCAAGATCTCCTAAAAAACTGAGATAAATTCAGCAGAACAAGTATCACAAAAATAAGTAACTACATAGAAGGTCAGACACAACAGATTCCTGGTTAATATAACTCCCACCTCAGATCTAGAAAGATTATCAATAAACACAACCTCAAAGAGCAGTTTTACCTCAGTTCGAGCATCAGCATCACAGGCAAAGGCAGCCACAGCAAACGCTCCTTTGCTCTGCACTTGGCTGTTGGTGGAGCGCAGTGGCCCCACAAGGGCACTCATGATACCGTGGCTCTGGATGCTGACACGGAATTGCTCTTGCAGGGACAGATTTGTGAGCACAGCAATGGCATTGGAAATGGCTCCATCTCTCTGGGCGTTCAAGGTGTTCATTAATGGCACAATTCCTTCAGCCTCAGCTACAACACTAGAAAAAGGGGGAAAATATTTGTTATTTTAGGACCATTTTTTTCTTCCTAGTATGCTGTTTTTACCAATTAAACTAGTATTACAATTCAGTGTTTACATATATACAGAGTAGGCATCTGTACATATAAATGTGTGTGTGTGATTTCTATATGACTCATGGTGAGAAGTTCAAGAGGCACAACCTCAACAGACAAACCAAGTCACAAACTTTTGGATTCTTTAACTTACAAGGACATGGATTCTTTCTGAGGTATTGAAAAAGTCAATTAAATCCTGCATATTTTCAAAGGTGCAGAATTTCTGTATCTTTAGTTCCAGGCAAATGCTCCTGCAGCCTCTTACCACCTCTCCCCATAAAGATTCTAGCACTACTAGTGAGGATTATAGTGAACAGAGTATCCAGATCAACTAGTCTATCAACAGCAGATCCAGTTTACATATTCCCTCTGTTACCAGATGATATTGCATCCATGGCTGAAGGATGCTGCCCCTCAGCAGTGCTGGAACAAACGCCCTAGTGGCCAAGTCCTAAGACAGATGTGCAAAATAATCTATTATTTTATTGTTATTTCAGTACATATTAATGTTATTTCAAATAACATTGGGGAAGATGGTTGGGATTTTTTTCTAAGGAGAATCTCATAGACTTAGGTTAGAGAACAGTCAAGGAAAAAAAAAACAGCTGAAGAAGCATTATTAATGAAATAGCAACTCTGAGCACGAGACAGCGAAAGGTGTAAGGAGCTGTACTACTAGAGGATATATAATTTTAGTTAAGGCTCATCTGTTTATTAAACAAAGGTTGGCAATATTGTTAGCAATGGGAATGCACAGATGGCAAGTTGAATTATCACTGCAACTGCTTTTTATACCCTCTATTAATACATGTTGTCTACATCAAAACCATAAAAAATCTTCAAAAAAAGTTTACACTTTCTATAAGTTTTGCTAAATTTCTGTGAACACAGTAATAAAAGAGATCTGTATGAGAAAATCTTTTACTGTAACAGTACCTTACCAAAATTTGACTAATATTTGGATAACTTTCACAGTTACAAAATAAACCAAGCTTAGAAGTATCACATATAAAAGAAATCGCTATACTACCAAAGACTGTTGGCATTGATAACAAACAAAAAAATCCATGAGGAATGCTGACAGTCACACTTTCATGCAGACGGGACAGAAAGTAGAATACATGCCAACCTGTGCCACTAATAACAAAACAATTATTAAAAAAATCCCAGTACGTGGGCAACCTGATGTAGGTCTTACTGTGAACTCATCTTGGTGCAAGTATCTCGACATGGTCAGAGAGGAGGATACAGATGCTCCTGAGCATACCCGGAATGAACGAGCAGAGCCTAATGGGGTTTGTTCCTCTCATCTCTGCCTCAGGTGCAAGGCAGTGGCAGCCCACAAGCAGTGCTTGTGAGATCTAGTAGGCAGACAACAGTTACTTGTTTAGAAAACCACGGAAAAAGCAGCAATTGTAGTTGTTTTGGGTGTTTTACTTAGATAAGGTCACTATGCTTCTTTGATTAATACTGTCTTATCTTGCCCATGAAAATTTTATCCAAATTTTCAGCTTCAGCACTGCTGTAGCTCTATCCAAGCTACTCTATGTGAAGAAATTCTGGACATGCTAATTGCACATGTAAGAATGAGCTGTACACCACATGTATCACAGGCTTGCTAGAAAACATCACATGAACAGCACGTGTAACACCACCATGAGGTACCTGCTGGCACAGCTTGGGTGAGACCCATCATACACACACAGCTGCACACAGTGAGGTGTGTCCATGAGCTATCAGATTTACTGCATCATGCAGTGCCTGCTTTACCCAGAAAGATGAAAAACAAAAACAAAATCAAGCAGTTGCTCCTTTACAATGGATACACAGAAATTCCAGGATTTATGGGACAGATTCACTACTCATAAAATGCAGCACTGCATCTCACAGGTGTAGTATATCCAATATTTCTGCAGTAAATACAGGACTTGCTATTCCTATACTACACCCAAGAATACACATATTCTCCCACAGGAGCTCCTAGTGAACGTATAGTCCCTGACAGACTGGCTACAGAATGATACACAGCACTGAATGACATAGCCAATCACATCATAAGCAGATTTACTATGATTTCCATAAAACCAGCAAGTATACAAGCACTTAACAAAAGAGTAAGGTGACGGCTCCTCGTGAGTTCAGAGCTGACCTCAGCAAGGTACAGAGCACAGCCAATTTTCTCAAGGGCCACTCAACTTTCAAAAGGTTGAGAATCACTGATTTAGAGGATCATACATATTTATTTCTATCCTGCGTTCTACTTCTGTGCTGACTCGTTTTGAATCAGTTTGGTGCACATGGTTTAATCAAATAGCACACTGAGCACAAGGCAAAAAGAATTTGCTCGAAGTGACAGTGGCTGGTAACAAGAGTTGAAGGTAACCACTACCTTTGAGAATAAGTTTTTAAGAGGGTGTGAACATTTGAGGGCAGTGCTGTGTCCTGGTAACAGAGATGCACACAGAAGAAGGAGGAATGGGGAATCCATAGTTCAACTCACTCCTACCCCACAGGCCTCTGGAGAACACAAAAATAGCACTGTCACCCTGGCCCACAGAACCTGACTTCAGAAGGGAGCTGAGACAATGAACATGGTTAAGTTTGAGGTGCTGAAATGCCACAACACTAAGTATGGAGGTCCTTGCTCCCTTTTATCTTGGGCAGAGACATGCACTGTGTAATTTTTTTTTATTATGAAGCAAACAAAAGCCAGAGAATGATTTTACCAGCTCTGTCTTTGCTTAATGCAGATCAGCACTAGACTCTCCCTGCCTCCAGAACACTCTCCTTCAGACACATCCTACTGACACTGTGCAGTTTATCGGTGCTTCCACTACAGAACTATATCCCCAAGGAAGAAGTGAGCCTTGGCATAGCTGAAAAGAAGTATACACTTTTTGATGTGGAAAGGGAGTAAATTAAATAAATTCACAAGTTTTTTCCTCCATGTTCCGTATATATGCAAAATACGTACTTTCCTAAACAAGGAGAAAAAAGCTTAGGGAAAAGGAAAGAAGACAACAACAAGAGAAGGAAAAAAAAGGATGTTGCATTTGCCACATCACCATTTTTTCCTCAAAAGTGGAAGCTGCCTATCTGATGTACAAACAGAAAGAAAAACAAAGAAAAGACAGGTGTAGGAATTGCAGAGCTTAAATTAAAGTTAAAATAATTGAAATGTTATTAATTAAAAGCACATAATATGATCGTTAGAATGCCTAACCTAACAGGGTTAGGCACTTACCTTAATCAAGGTACACACAGTTCAGGTACCCTAAGGACCCTATGCATGCTCTTTAGTGAAACAGCAAAACTCTGATTATAACTGGATTCAAATTACTGTATTCAATAATATCTAAAATATTTTTTTCAGCTGTCATTGGGAACACAAATATTAAAAGGTCATATAATAAATATTTTATTTATTCATTTTAAATATACATTGTAATGTTAAGACATTTTCTCGAAAATTCTCTAAAAGATAATCCAAGAAAAATTTTTATTTTAAAAAATTTAAAGATTTTTAAAAGAAAAATTAATTAAATAAATTAATAATTTTCTTTTAAAGAAAAATTAATTAAATAAATTAATAATTTCCTTTTAAAGAAAAATTAATTAAAGAATTTAACTGAATTAAATTCAAAGAATAAATGCTGAGAGACTGAGTGAAAACAAACATTTTCTTTACTGCTTTTACTGCCAAAATAAATCAAAAGTTGACAATAAAATCATTACCAAAAACTTCACAATACAAACTTTTTTTTAATAGACATTCTGGAGATGTGTATTAATGCCACTGAAGTGAGTGTTTTGTTGCTTTAGTTGTCTGGGGTGCAGTAGGAAAACTCAGATATGGGGAGTGTATTGTGAAAACAATCAGCAGTAAAAATTTGATGAAAATCCTGTGGGGCTTTTATACTTTATTTTTAGTACTATAAGCACTCTGCAGCAAGAGCTACCTCTTTGTTAGCATCACAGGAGCATAAAAGCTCTGGTCTGTGACCAAGCCTTCTAGCCATGGCAAGAAAAAAAATATCAGATTATTTACTTAGAGCATCAGGAATGGTCCACTAGCTTTTCTTCCTGAAGAGAAAGTCTAGCCTCAAGGGAGAAAGCAACTCAGAATGTTCAAAGAGCTGCCAGAAGACAGAGAGATTGCCCCTCAAACCCCCAACCTAAACAACCTCCAGGGGAGGGGAAAGAGAGGAGAAAAGCTCTACAGCTTGACACCACTGTTTACTCAGGATTGTACTAAATTTACCCTAGTGAGATTGACACTTCATAAATATGGTAAAGTATGTTTGGTTTTGTTTCTTCTACCATGACTGAACATAAACTGGTTTATAATCAACTATATTTTTATTCACTTCTATGCTGTTTACTCCCCTCCTCCTGACTGAGGATTTAACACAATTTCTGCTCAGAAAAAATTCAAATCTTTCCTCCTCACTGGACTTCATTTTTTTCAAATGTGTTTGCAACTGCATGTTTAATTTCTGTGCAAAATTACTGTGATTGTGTGTGAGGTGCTTAGCTAGCCATTTATGCCTGTGCATAGCTCATTTTCATACATAATTGCATGTAAATTATGCATAAGAATTATGCATCTAATTACACACATTTTTTTAAATCAACTCTATCTGTGTTAAATCGCATGACTTCTTTTTCACACAAGGCATTTTTGATCCAGCTCTTTTATGCAATTTCTGTCTGAGAAAGAATATCATAACCAGAAGTTTGAAAAAGCATCAAGAAATAGCTTCCTTTTTTATTCCTTAAATGTATTAGTATTCTTCATTAGCCTTGTTATGCCATCAGAATAATCACATCCAATAAATGTCTTCTGCACTTACCAAAAATTTCACTTCATGATTTAATTATTTTCAAAAGCAATTGACTGCTGTAAATAGTCACTCGTATTTTATTTGAAGACTAATATTACTTCCGTTTTCTTCACTATACAAGGGAGATTAATGTCAGTATGTTCATTCTGAGTAAGGGAATCTAGCACAAGAGACTCTGATCTACAGTTTGGGGGTCCTTGGTGCTCCAATAAAAATATTGATGATATCAACAAACAGTATTAATTTTTCATTTCAGGAACTGAAGCCTCTATTCCTATTTTCTAATGACAAGTATCTTGTTAAAACTGTAACAAAACCAAAACTCAATTAAAAAACTCTTGTTAAAACTCAACAAAACCAACCTCACAGTCTGGTTGCAATAAAAGCTTAAACTGTCTGGGTTAGCAGAGACTGTAATAACTGACTCTCATTTAGCAATTCACAGAGATCTTCTAATGTCTATCATTGAACTCATCTGACAAAGTTGCACAGATCTCAGTTCTAAAACTGTAGTATACCTAATTTAAAATATTACAGGAGCACTTGTAATGAAATATCTGTTCATGATGCCTGAGAATTTCAATTATAATAATAATATTTGCCACCTTTGTAAAGAATTTTTGATATTTCCACTATTATATGGAATGTTTAAAATGCAACAATAGGAATCCTTTTTGCTCCTGAAAGATCCCGGGGTTCTTCTTCTTTGGAAGCACCAGCGGAGGAAAGATAAAAGAGCTGTGCCAAGTCAGTCTCTACACACAGTACTTTGGATTGTGAACTTGAGCTTTCACTTCTGGATAACTCTTCTGGACAACTGTGAACATATCTCAAATGGCAGCTGTCTGTTTTGCCTCGCTACAAGCTCAAGCTCTTATGATGATTTAGGGTGCAGAAATTTATGCTTTTAGCTTTCTCTCTTTAAATTACTTCTCTAAGAAAATACACATATATGACTATGTTACAAGAAAAATTTCTAAGGTTGTATGTCAAAATGTTAAGGTTCCTTGTGAAACCCTATGTTTACCAGGTGACATTCCAAGTGGCCAACATGCCATAGTCAGTGCACAGGTTAAATTCACAGCAGGGTGGAATTGAGTTCACATAGTCAGTCATAACCCTGAAATTTCCTTACAGGAAAATTTCCTTACTTTAAATAAACAACTTTACACTATACTCAAGTAAGTTAAAATACACACTTAAATAAGTTAATTTATAAGTCTATTACAAAGAAAATGTACATGCAAAAGCACCAATACATTTGTCTGAAATATTTACTTATACATAGAATAACCCTTGCCACTTCTAATTAATAAAAAGCATAATTTATCTGAGTGCATATCACTGAATGACATTGCAAGGATATACACTCAAGAGTAATCATGGTACTTATGCCACTATACAAAAGAAAGTTTGCCCTCCCAGGCTTAGGAGTCTCCATCCAGGAAGAAAAAGTTTTCACCTGATCCCACAGAAATCTACCATGGGTAGTTACAGGTGCAACAAACATGCTCTGAGTGAAATTCCAGCCATCCACAGCTAAGATAAAAGTGATCATACTGCAAGGCTTTGAAAGTAGGGTTGTACAAACAGGCCAAAAGATTCTGCATTATCTACATGGAGTAAAATTTCTATGTGGTTATCATCATCCCAGATCAGAAGTGTTCTGTATGAAACTATTTTGGACCTGCTTAGGTTTCCGTGCACTTTGGGATGTGGTGACATGAGATCTATGTTAAATAGAGTTAAATGCTGTATATTGGTCTTGGTCTTGAATATAACCCCAAAGTTAAAAAACAACAACCAAAAGAAAAAGCCCAGGAGAATGCATATTTTTTTTTCTTTAATTGCGGATGAAGACGTCTACTGGGGAGAAAACAGTTACAGTGCCTGAGCCGACAGAAGGACTTTCCCATGCAGACACACCTTCCCAATCTAAGACAAAAATACAACAGCTGGCTGCATGAAAGATTTTTGACTGCCAGCAAGGCACAGACCCATGTCCATGGGTTGTGTATCATTCATCTGATGTGATTTAAAGTCTTACTGGGAACCCATTTCTGAGTGACATCCCAGGACTTAACTCAGCTTTTCTGCCAAGGGAGAAATTTGTCATAAAACATTTTGCAGTTTTCAATGGAAGTCAAGATGTAACTTGCAGGGAAAAGCTTGTGAGCTCTTAGGTAGTGGGTAATGACTTTGTTGTCTTTTTTTTTTTTTCTTTTTCTTTTTTTTAATACAATACCTCCCACAATACGGATGTACAATAAGATAAAGGAAAAAGAGGAACTGGTTAGTGGCCTGAGATAACTGTATTTTAAGGGATGTACATGTGGATGCTAATGTAAAAAAGTAACATCATGACCCACAAAACTCAAAAGCATCCCTTTACCTTGCAGCACATTAGCTCAAAAATATAATTCTGTCACTAGGGGTCAGTATTAAAACATATTACAGCTACACAATACAGTCAGCATTCTATTGATTTATTCAGAAAAATGAACTTATGTCATAAAGAACCAAAACCACAAATAAAGACAAAACTTACAGTGGATCATCACCTTTTTATGCTATTAAATTTGTGTTCCTGTTCTCATAAATTAACACATATCTTCATGCAAATGTATTATCTTACATAATATTGATACTTTAATATTTATGTGAATTAGGTTCTATCTACAGTCTTGAAAGAGAAAAGCTATTACTAAGTTTCCCATTTTCTAATAGAGAAGATTACTACCTAGTGATATTACTACCTAATGGTAGTAATCACTACTTTCTAATAATAACAATATTTGGAATGTAAGAAAAACTACATGTTCTTCAAATTTATTCCTTGACAGCCATACTCGTCTTATAAACAATTTAAAAAAAAATCTGTTGTGTACTGAAAATCTCAACTGAAAAAGGTGAGACACTCTCACTGCAGGTGAAACAGGTTGAGGATGTATTTTCAGTCATTGTATCAGTGTATGAATTTCAGGTTGGAATAATAGATATAACACCCACTAAAGTCAAGGGAACAACTCACTTTCTCCTTACTGGGCACTGTCCATAACCAATGAGCTCCTGACCTCTCCTCCTACCCCAAACTGCTCTCAAATCTTTACAGTCTTGATACATTTGAATGGCTAAAACTGCCTATATTTGCGAATTCAAATAGATTCTTATTTGTGTGAATTTAAGAATTTAAAAATTAAATAACATAAAGCTTGCTGACCTCGTAAATTTTGGGATGATACTTTACTATCTTGAATCCAGATATAAAACAGAATTTTGTCACATGTCACTTATAAACCCCAGCAGAAATATTCCGTCATAAGTCTGTCATGTACCACAACTTTCTGCAGCCCTTGGTACAGATGAAGAAAAACTATCCTTTTCCTTCTTCCCCCAGACCAAATTCTAACTGTGCTATAAATTTTGATCTTAAAGTAAACAATTTAGGACAAATATTATTGAGGTTAATAATTAGTTTTCATGTCCAGCACAAAGTGTTAAATTCAGAGCATATGTTTTCCTTTAGTGACAAATCCATTAGGTGCCCAGAATTTAGACATTGCCAGATTTATGAAGGCAGCTATTAGAAATGGCATTTGTGCTACGACAATACTGAAGGAAAGAGCTGGTTAGATTCATGTCTGACTAACTGGTATACGTGAGAGCTTATTCCTATGGGCTACTTCTAATATCGTATTTATATTTAACATGATTATCTAATCCTAAATACATGGAAAGCAAAAATAATTGATTATACTTTAAATGAAAAAAAATGGGCAGAGGCTGAGGTAAGCCATTTGTTCCAGGATTAGATGTGTGGCACGGAATCACTTATTTTCCTGCCCAACAGATGACGCTGCTGTTTCTTTGTTCATGTGCAATTGTTCCATTTCTGCATCACATCCATTACTGAAGTGACTGCACCCACTGCCCGGTGTCTGGACACAGCAAAACCAGAGAGCTTCAGAGCCTCAGAGATTCTTTAAATGGCATTCTGCTGTCCAAATAACTGTATACAGTTTTCAGTAAAGCAAGTTATTGCTCTGGATTGAAAACATGTGATAGAAAAGATGGATGCAAATATCTAGCTGAACATAGTTCTCTTTATTTCCAGAAGCAGACCACAGAAACAAATTCTGACACGTATCAAGGATGACCTCGGAGCTGTGCACACATAGTAACATAACATGTTGGAATAAGCACATGAGATTTTAAACCGCAATGTACTTTGCAATTTTATTTTTACTGAGCCTAATTATTAACGAGTTTACAAGGATTTATCATCAATATTGTCCAGCATTAAAACCCTGTCCTTATGGTAAAAGTCTTATAAAAGCATATCCTGAGGATGTCAGTCTGTAAACTAAGGAGGCATTTGACTGCTGTATTTTTTCCTTATGTGTTATTGAAGTGGGACACAACATCAGCTCTGCAGCAAAAACTTAAGAGATCCTATTGAAAATCCATGTTCTCCAGTAAACCTGAAAACTCAAACCACTTGTATGGGACTCATGTCCTCTCCTGCTCTAGATTTTTGGTTGAAATACTATGGGAAGCAGAGTGATAAATTTATTTATTTATTTTTGCCAAATCATGGTTGTTTGAGGACTTGTGTCAAATGACAAGCTGGTCTCTGTCCTGTTCATCGTGAACAGGTGTTCTAATTACCAAACCTCCACTATATTTGACACCTTTATTAGCTGTCTCAGTTGAGAAACAAAGGATTGATTAGTTAGGGGTATAGAACTAGCCTTTCATTGCTATGGGGAAGCACCTAAAGGTCAAGGTTAATATACATTAGAGGGGGCTAGTATTGCCCATTGCCTATGCTGTTCTTGTGCTATTAATCAATGGAAGACTTTATGAGCTACCTATGGTGGTAGTTTTAATTACACAATTGCTTTAAATTGTATTTTTTTTCTGTATTATATGAAAAGCTGGCATTACTTTTTGATATTCCCAACAAGAACAACAGATCTCCAACAAAAACAGCAACATCTTGTATTCATTTTATATCCTCAAATATATACTGTACCAAATAAAAGGGCAAGGTACACATCCTTCAATCAGTATAACATAGAAAAATGCTTATGAAATGAAATACCACAGAACACATGCATATGAGTTCAACAAGGTTGAATATTTGACTGGCCAGTAAAAAGTGAAAGCACCTACAGCAAACAGTCTCCCCCATCACTGGACCCATTTTGTTCTTGCCACATAAAGTCCACCTGATGCTACTACCTTTCTGATTTCATATTCTTGGAGGGTTTATAGCAAGAATCTAATACATAACTGATAAAAGGGCACTGGTCTCATCAGTTTCATTTGAGATCAGAATATTGTCAACATAATCACACAGTGAAGTTACGTTATTATAAAAGCACATCAGCATCTTCATTATTTATACACTTATTTTCAGTGGTCTACAGGACATACAAATGAAACATTCTAGTATGAAATATGATTATGGTAACTCAATCTGGAATGAATTTTCTCCAAACTATTTTTTTTCCTATTATGTGAATGTAAAATAAATATGGGCCTGATAGTCAGTCAGTGAGCTGGAACTATACCAATTTGTATCAGCTAAGGGCTCAACACTATATATTCATTTATAGATCCTAGTCACACTCAGACCCTTCTGTGACTTATTAATGGTTTTGATTTAGAAATGAAGCTTTGAAGTAATTATATAGTCACATGGAATTCATCCAATATACATATTTAATGTAAATTATTGCTTCCTGATTTTCACAGAAGAACTCTGATTAGATTATCTGGTGCTTCCATATTGTACTTGAAGCTGGGTTGCGAGGATAGAGAAGTATATGTAAGCCACCTTTACAATTTCCTGAGTCTGCCCAGCAAGAAACAAATACGGACTTCATTATAATGCAGAGGAACAGAGACAGCTATTTCCCTGCCTGAGGTCTCTGAGAATTGTTCCAGCAGTTGAGCTAAACAATGTCCTGACTATCTTCTCAGCAAAAGAAATGGAATGAGTTGGCATAAGCTGCTATACCAACTCAAAACTCTCCAGAGATCCCCATTTTCACAATGTGAAACCTCAAAGGGCTGCACTACGAAAACCAGCTGTAGAGGAGCTGAAAGTTTGACCTCTGGACTCCAGCACTGTGCTCGTTTTATGTGTGTGTGACTCCCACTGACACCAACTGAAGAGTCCAGCACATGAGGAGAGCAGAATATCAGACAAAAAAAAATGTACTATGTGAATCTGAGAACAGAGTATTATTCTCTTGTGTCAAATTATTGCTCCATCTGGTAACATTAAGTGAATACTAGTGACTATTAGAGCTGAATCAATAAATTGAAACAATTTGTTTTGAGTTATTTTACTTTTTCACTTCAAAGAATGCCTGTGACTCTATTACAACTTCTTTAAGTATATTCCAGGAAACTTTTAAGGATTTTTGTTGTTGTTGTTGTTTTTGTTTGTTTGTATGTTTGTTTGTTTGTAAGTAACATGTGATTGCTCATATATATCACACTTCTCTGTTACTTTTCCCTGAACAGGAATTCTAATAGAGTCAGAATAAAAGAACACTGCAGCTGACAGTAGAATTGTTTATACAATTGTTTTGGAACATATACTGAGCTAACCATTGTTACCTTTGTTAGAATTTGGATTCTGAAGGTACGCTTCGAGAATTGGCCAGAATTGTACCAGAAGGTACAATTCCAGAATTTGAAGGTACAAAATCCAGAATTTTGGATTCTGAAGGTACACTTCTTTTCTTTCAGAGAATGCATTATAAGCACTCTCTATTACTTGGGACATAATTTTAAAAAAGGAAGAGCAAAACGATGCCAATATTCAGGAGATCTATCTCCCTCAAAGAATGGATTTAGATCAGTCAAAAAGGTTGTATGAACCATCAAGTTTTAAAATATATAAATGATTTTGGATTTAAAAAAAGAACTCCACATCAAATGCTTTCGATTATACAGCATATTTTGCTCATATGTTCTCTTCAAAACAGGATTTATAGCTCTGCTTTCGTTACATCTGCTTCATACCTTTCCTTAATGATGCTAGCATTAGTAGAGACAGCACAACTCTTGTAACACTGATGAGAACCAAGCTATTCCAGGTGACTCATAAGCACCAAAAAGTGCCTTATAGTCAAATTCAAACAGACCTGCCTTGTAGGACAAGATGAGGCATTCTTTAAAAATTAAAATATTATCACTTCAGATTAGTGTTTTAAATAATAATTTAATTATTGCAGACTCACCTTGCATTTTTAGGATTGGCTGTTGTCAAATTAGTTAATGCTGTCACTACAGCTTCTTTTACCTCTTCATTATCACAGTTTAGCAACTGTACTAGCCGGGGAATCCCTTTGAAAGAAATAATTATATATATGAACATTTAAATAAACCATGGCAGTCCGCAAAGTTCTAATACTCTCCTTATAAACAGAAAAAACACAAATTCACATTTCATCCCTTCCCACCTTACTTACCCTGGAGTCCAAGGACACATTTACTGTCTATATTCTCACACATGGCAGAAATGGCTTGGGAAGCAGCAACTTTAACTTCATCATTTTTAGTTTCCAAAAGGCTTAGGAGAAATTTCTCAACCTCTTCCCAATGTAAGATTTTTCGTATTTCAGCTTTAAATGAGAAATAACAACAGCATTAATCTGCATTTGTTTTCCAAAACAGTGAAAGGACATGAATTGGATTTCATTTAGTTGTTGGAAATATTTTGGTAACAGAGGCACCAGCCATTAGAGCAATATGCACAAAGGACTGAGCCAAATCCCATCATAGACCATCCTGAGTTGGAAGGGACCCACAAGGATCATCCAAATCCAATTCCTGGATTAGGCTTCATTGAACTCTGAACCAAGCCCAAATAATGACTATTAAACACAGTATAAACATACATAGCCCAATAGAATGCAAAGTTTGTTCTCTGCAAGACTTTAAAACCACAGAATGCACACAGGCTTGATGGAAATGGCTTTTCCAATGCCACAGATCATATTTATTCAGGATCGTGCTGAACTTCAGTTTATGCCAACTAAGTCCAAATGCATAAAATTGAAGAATATACCAGTAAATGTACAATTGAACTTAGTGAAATACCACTCAATTTATTAAAATAGCAAAAAGAAGTCAAGGAGATTACAAAGAAAATTCTAAATTCTGCACAGCTTGTAGTTCTTCCTTCAATGCCCACTTTTGCAGAGAATTTCAATTTTGTTGTTTAGCACAGTGTTCACTGCTGACCTATCCTGCACTGACCTGCAGCAGCTGTGGAAGGACAGAGGTGCTCCTTCCTTTGCACAAGGAACAACACACAGCACCCACAAATATCTGCAGACATCTGTATGTAGATACCAATAAACTGATAAACTCCCTCATCTCAAAACTGATGAGATCAGAAATGCAAGCCTTTCTTAGAAAGATCTCTGAAAGAAACTTTCTCATGCAGAAGGGTGCTGGACAGCACTGAAGCTCTACAGTGAGAGTCAATAAACATTTAACCATATGCATAATCTAAACCAGACTAATTACATGCTGGAGGTTATGTCTACATGGCAGAATTCTGCAATGTATTAAAGAATTTCAGGAACTGAGAAGTCAGTGGGACTTCAAAATATTTAGAAATTTTACCACTGAGTGCTACTGTTCTGAGGGACCACTCCCTTGTTAGGATTGTTGTCCCCCAAATAAAAAGTTTTAAAGGGGAAAAAGTATTGTAAGTATTCTTTTAGATAAATCTGAATCTGTAGTGAATAAAAGCAAACAAATACAAGTCTGCAAAGTCAATGAAAAGCAAATTTGATAGAAAATGTAATTAGAGCAGAAATTACTCAGAGCATGGAGATGAGTCAGGTGCAGTTGATTTCTCCTCTGCAGCTCAGTTTTAAACTCTTTTAGAATGCTCAGATACACAAATGAAATCACAAAACAAAGATGCAACAAATAAAACAGAGAGGATTTTAGGTGTCAGCAGAATTTTGGCCACAACCTTGGTGCATATCAGCCAGCTCTCAAGAGAAGGCCTCAGTTGGGATTAGAGACTATTTTGACAAGTTGTCCAGTATGTTGCTGGCCTGTTGCTTGCCAAGGTAGTGCATAATCCCTAATAATGATCCCTAGAGGTTCTTCATGCCTCAGTAATTTGTTTATTGTACAGCAAGTTACTTATTTGTTTACAGATTTTCTTAAAAATTATTCTTGCTTTTAAAAGCAGCTCTGATGATGGGAAAGCATTTATTTTAAAAATAATTTGTGCCTATAGGAAATAATAATATGAAGAAATAATTTGAATGAGTGAAAATAGTAATTTAAAATACTTTAAACAGAAAAATAATTTTATAATAATGTGGAAAAACATCTTGAAATTGAACGTATGATAAAGAGTATGCATGTATATTTAGGTAGCTAGATCAGTGAAAATTATTAATATTTCAATATCCAGGTGCCAATTCTATTTAAGGGATGAACATTTTCTGCTGATCCTCCCTCTGTGTGTATGAGTTGTTTCCTTTGTGTTCTTTTCTATGGACTAGAAAGAATGCACAACTGAAAAGCATAGTTTATACTGAAGTACTTTGTATGTCAGTGCCAACACCATTTTTACAGCCACTAATTTCTTGACCCCTAAGTAATTGGAATACATTGATTTAACATGAAGGAAAATCAAGCATACACAACTAAAAGAGTTTGGAGTACCAACTGCTCTGTCCTGATTTTCATGCATTGATCCCATGGTGAGACAACCTTTATTTTTCAATATATTTTCCTATTTTCCATTCTTACCCCAAAATCATGATCTGAGTTCTACTGATTACTGTTCAGGTCACTGTCACCACCTTATGGAATTATTTATCCCCATTTCAAATGAAAAAGGTAAATGTTAAATAGTATCATGACCTCCCACTGATCTTGAGTTAACGCAGATAAACAAAGATCTGTGTTAAGAAATGAATTTGTTAATCAGGCTACAGAGGATGTTTGGTGTGCTTCCCTTTGAGCGTGAGATGCACTGAGATACACAGAAAGAATGTGGAGAGCTTCAAACCAGAAGTTTGGCAGAGCAAGCATGATCATCACTTTCTCCATATACACTCCACAGCATTTTGCTGTTGCTGGTGTGTCTGGCATTGTCAGGGGAAAATCAGGCTCTCCTTAATCAACAGATAATTGTACTCCAGATAATCCACTCACAGACATTCAATAATTTATAGCATTAGATTATATTTAGCATTCTGAAATTACTGCATTATTTGGTGGGCAAGGCAAGAATCACAGTATAATTCACTACTGTAATTCTGAGCATACAAAACAAAATCATCAATAAATTAATATATTAAATTCAAAATTATGTTACAGAAAAAAAAATCAGGGACAAAGGCATTATGAGTATGTATAGAAATATGATCCATTTTAATGTACTTAAACAGAGCAGCATCCTAAAGATGCTATTTAAAGTTGAATCATGTTTATACCATATAATTTATTCTGATACTGAGAATAACTCTTAAGGGATAAATATATCTGATAACAACAACACCAGGTTACAGGAGTCCCTTTCCAAAGGGTTGAAAGGGATATAAAACAAAACTGCTTGCTATGATCACATCTATCAGGGAAAAAAACCCAATCCAAAACAAAATTCCATCTGTCAACAATAATAATTTCAAAACCAGACACTGTTGTATACTCAGCTGCCAGGATTAAAAAACCAGCTAGATACATGTTCTGTCATGGCAGAAGTAGGTTTTTCATTCCAATGAAAAGCAGTATTTTTTTACCCAAGTATACAGGAAATGTTGGTAAATTGCAACCATGATTATCAAACCTGAAAAATGTGGGTATAGCTATTGCAAATTTAATAAAAAGTCTACAGAACTAAGAGCTGTGTTGTATTATACTGGATTCACATCAAGATAAGTACTAGTATAGTATACATTAGTGTTGCATTTTGGATAGGCTGTTTGGTATGTTTATAACCAAATCTAGAATCCAATCAAAAAACAAAACCTGAAAATATTTCTGTTTTCTTTTTCACTTGGGCTGTTTCCTATAAGGGCCTTTTCTTTCCACTGCAAGGCTGACTTTAAACCAGTATCTCTATGTAGCTGAAAAATTTTCAGTGCTTTTGGGGACTTCACTGAGCAGCAAGTTTACTGGACTGTGTTTTCCACTGCACCAGGACAACAACTTTCCTATTGTCTGACTGGGTGTCACCAAAATTCTACAGCTTGAAAGCAAGTATTTTAAATCTTCTTTTGATGTATTTTCCCAGCTTGCTGCATCCATACTAACTGTCATAGGCTGAAGAAGAGAGCAAACCTTTATAATGAAACCTCATTGACTCCATTTGTAAAGAAGCATGACAAGAAGATGCATCTTCACTGACGGTAACATCCCATGATATAAGATCATAGGCAGTACTGTAATATATTATGTGTGGTTCTTGCAACTGTGCTTTAAAAATGTGCTCAGACATGCTTCTGCTAACAGATGCTAAAATATTAGGCCACAAAAACTGAAAAAAAAGGTGTGAAAGAGGAAAAGAAGGCTATGCTTATTTGAAAATAAATATGATAAAGGAGTAAGATGCAGTAGAAAGCAGTAGAAGCAAATATAAATCTGCTTAGCATACAACTGACAAGCTTGTCACAGGACTATAAAAATGATACTGACAGTCCTAAGTAGCATAATAAAATAACAACACAGGCAAATACACAAAGAAAATACTGACATAAGAAGGTCCCTTCCTATCTTTGATACCTGAACATTAATGAAAACAATTTTCAGTGACTTGCCAAGCTTCCAACAGATAATCACAGAAAAACACACAGAATACTCAGACGCTCTTTTTGTGTATCATTTTCAATCCAAATAATTACAAATATTCAGGATATCAAACTAAGCAAGGTGAGAAAATAATCTGAAAGATAGCATGGGGAAAGATGAAAGAAGGTCTGAAATATGGCAGAAAGAAGAGATTATTTTATCCATGTATTAAATTAAATGACCTATCTTTAAAATACACAGAAAGCCATAATTCAACCACAAGGTGCCAGAATTATGAATGAAATATTTAAATTCTACTGTCATAAAAATCCCTTGACAGAAGTAAAATCTATACTCAGAAGTATGTTATTAGTTGCATTGCATTTTGTTATACAACACTACTTGGCACATGTTGCAACTCAGTAGCCAATGTATGGAAGGAATTTCAAATGTAGTTTGATTAAAAGAGCATCCTTGTGGGCATAAATGATGAGCATGTTCTTCCTAATTCAGAATTCCTCGGTGAATTAAAGAAAGGTATATAAAAAAGAACCATAGGATGAATAATTATAAAAAGATTACAATGAAACTATTTAACTCCCCTGGGAATATTAATCTGCAAGCCATTTGAAAGGTTTCCTTTCATGCCTCTGTTAAAGGAATTTGTATTTGAAATTGCCTGACATTTAGCCGAGCAGTTGAATGCAAAAGGAAGTCAGCTTGCAATGAAGTCTTAACAGATAGAGGCAGAAACAGTGCCAGCAAAGGTGGCTTAAGATGGCAGTCAGCTGGCATCACTAAACAAAAGACAAGGATCATATTTTCAGAGCTCCATTTCCCTTTGAGGACAGGATTTTACAAAAATATATTAAAATAATAAAAATAAATCGAGGTGAAACTGTAACATTTTCATATATATATATATAAATATAATCTCCTAGCATCCAATTGCTGCTCTAATTGGCAAGACTCATCACTGTAATTCATTCTTGCCAGTGCTGTCCTCAACACAAGTACTACCCTCAACCAGAGAAGATGGCCTCATTCTGGATAAAAATTTACTTCATAAACAATTTTATGCCCATGGATTATTGAAAAGTCACATACAGTCATAAGCTGCTTTGGTAATTGCCTTTGCTGCATTCTTCTGAATATCAGGAACAGTAGAAACTTCTAAAAATGAAAGTAGTTTTTTAAGGCCTCCTGTCAGCTGAATCTGTTGCAGAGTATGCACATCTTCGAGGCAATTTCCCAACACAGCAAGAGTTTCAATATGTAGATCACTGAGTTCCTAATTAAAAAAAAAACCGACCTTGAAATCAGGACTAAAATATCTTAGGCTTTTAAGTTTGTAGAATAATTATTTTAACTTTCTTTTGGACGGTTTATTCATACTGCAAAGTACATATTTACAAATTCATATTTTCATATAATTTATTTGATGATGACTTAGGATTCAACACAATTTATTAAAAATAGTAAAACCCCCAGAAGTTTCTAATCTACATCAAAGCACGTTAGCCAGGTATTCAGAATGGGCCTGTGATCTTAAAAAACTTCACTAATATCTCTGTGCATTATATTTCCCATTACAGTAACACCTGAACTCAAGAAGCACTAAACTGAGTCTCATAATAACATAAACAATGACAGGAAATTGTGTCTAAAGCCATTAAATAAATTCAATTTAAAAATTGAATAATAAACACTCTGGGAAATGTCTTTGCTTATTTTCTTAGTGAGTTAGATATCCTAGCTTATCCTATTTCTATCACAGTTCCCTTCAAGTAAGCAACTCTTTGTTCTTATATCTTCCATAAAATAAGTAATATTTCTCATTAGTCATGCAAACATCAGCACCAAGAACAAAAAAACTTTTAAGGGAAATAAACCATACATTGTTTTCCAGTATATTCAGAAGGCAATTTAATCCCTTATTTTCTCCCAGTAATATCCTGGTTTCTCTGTCTTTGCTAATTACTTCTAAGGTTTGAAGGGCCAACAACTGAATGACTGGATATTCAGATTCCAGTAGTCCCAGCAAGGGTGGAATTACATTCAGTTCACGAACTGCAGCACAGTTTTGAAAATCCTGCAGTAAAATATTCCAACAAAGAATGTTAGTGATAGAGAATATAACAATACATCAATTTCTCACTTCACAGAAGGAACACCAAAAATCTGATTTCAGACATTAAAAATGAGTCAATACTCCAGAGCTTCCAGTTCTGCAGACTTCTTTCTTTTAAGCTAAGAATAAAACTGAATATAATCAAGCCCCAAGAACCTGAAATTCTAGGGTTTTTTGCATGACTGAAGTACACACTACAAAATCCAGTCCTGTATAAAAAAGCCTACTCACTCTTGATTTTACCATGTTTGCCTCAACATAAATGTTTCTTTGAGAAAGTTTTTAAATTTAATTTTGTTTTTATTTACCTCACTGGGAGGAAAACAGTTTTTTGCACTCTGCTATGGTTGTCTGGTTATATCTTTTTTTGTTTTAGTAATTATAAAATGACAATTTAAAATTTCAACTTTAAACAGTGAATGTGCAGCTTAATAAAAAGACAGTAGTTGATTATATTAAAAAAGAAAATAAATAAATAAATTACAATTTGCTTTTAAATAGCTTATTGCACATGTGCAGCATGCAATTATCCTTATCAATATAAGCAAGCACCAGGTGCAGTTATCCAGATATACCCTGCAACAAAGACAGCGAGATAGTAAAGAAGGAGAAAGAGTAAAATGTGATTCTGAATAGACATGCTCTGATGCCCCAAAAGAGATAGAGTTATAAACTGAATTCATTACTGAATTGATTCGCTTAAGCCATGGGAAAGAACTGCCACACAAATGCACCATTCTTTTGCTAAGCAGCATATGGATGACATTAGTGAAACTAGCCAATAACGAATCCATTCCTCCCAGTATGGAAAGTAGCTGTTGACAGCATTCACCTATCATTAAAAAGATGTTCAAAATTGTGCCATGGACTTGCTAGTCAAAGCAAGAAACAAAGCAGTTGGTAGTTCTTTAATTTACAGGATAATTCCAACCTTTTGGATAGACAGATTACAACTCTCATTACTAAGATGAACATTTTTCAACTAAGAAGGCCAATTATTATTTAGTTTTTAAAATCTGAATCTCATACGGATTTTACTTTTACTGCAGTACAGCACAGACAACTGCATTAAGTTCAACAGAATTAAAAAACAGCTATATTCATAACTAATTTAACATTTAGGGACTTAGGTCCAAGGATTCAATGTTTCAAAAATATTGATGAACACTGTGGAAGAAAGAAAACAAATATTTTAAAATTACTAACCCCACACAGAATGTCAGGGGTGGGGGTACAAATGCTTATCTGTATGCCTCTCTATGTATCTCAAATGCCTCTGTAATTTAAGACAACAAACAAGAGCAAACTTTACCTGTACCAAAAGGTAGATACACTCAAGTGAATTCTTCTTAACATCAGGATCAGGGCTACCTAGCAGTCTGATAAGTGGTTCTAATCCACCTTGCTCAAATATTTTTACTTTAGTAGTATATTCAACAGCCATATACGCTAGACAAAGAGTAGCAAACTCATGGATAACTACATCTTCTGTGGGGAAAAAAATAAACATTTTGATCAAGTTTAATTCAGCACAGAATATTTTCACTAATCCAGTAGTTTAAAGCATTATTTGAAGTCAATAAATAATAGCTGTTAACCATACCCAGTGCGTTCATAAACATCTTGTTCCATCTGTACAACACAAAACACTACTCAGTGTGCTACAGAGCTACTCCTCTAAAAGCACTTACCTATTTAACATGCACTAGGAAAAATTACATGTTACAGGGTATATTTTATTAAATTGTCTGATAAAATGGCAATCATAAATTATTTCTGACTGTACTTTGCACAAGGAATGAATACTGTAAGGTACCTTCTGGTGCCAGCTGTGATATAAGTGAATTTGTGACATCCAGTTCCCTCAGTAACTTCTTGACATCATCTACAATGAAGTAAATACAAATGTGAAGTCTTTTGTTTCGCAATGTTGGCTGAGTAAAGAAACAGAATCTGCTCCAAGCAAAATATACTTATGGTTACTCCCTGAGTGATAAAAAGATCTGACTGGGAAAGATAGACAACTAAAGTTAGACTGAGATCATAATGGGCCCAGAAAAAAACCCAGAGACTTTCAAGCAGCAGATTACATTCTTTGACATTTGATACGCATGAAGTTCCTCCGTATTTCATTGAAGCTTTATTCAAAATACTTGCATCTAGCTGGTTCTGATGAAATATTGCACTATTTTAGTTGCCAAAGAAGTCATACCCCAATAGTTAAAATTATTTGTGATTAAAATTATCAAATTAAAAGCAATCCTTATGTTATTTCATTTTCAAGCCACCACTTTGCAATTTTATGCTAACGCCAGCCCACACAGCAAATGGAAAACATGAATTATACAGGTCTTACTAAAATCACAGTAAAGACTTTCAGATTGCGTTTTTAATGTTGTCAATGGCAAACTAGCAAAACCTCAACCCTTGGATAGAAAAATCAAATAATATTATTTGGGACAGACTTCATGCGATCCTACAGGGCTGTGTTGTTAATAGGAATATATTCAACATGTTGAAATACAAGAAAAAATGGTGTGAGTTTAATTTACTTTTAAATAAAAAACCAATTTAGATGCGAGTATAAATGGGAGATATTTGTTCATTCAAATCCATGTTTGTGCAGCACAATTGACAATATACTACTGCCTAATTAAAAGTAACCTAAGAGGGTAAGGTCTAGTGCAGCATGACAAACAGGTAGCAGTTGATGAAAATACTTAGAGTGCGGTTGGGATATCCTCATGGAAGACAACTGGGTAAAACATCCACCAAATTAAGACCTGTTTAATTTTATTAATCAGTTATAGGTCTGTAAATCACTATAAAAATAACAGCCACTGAAATTCAACCTTACATCACTTACTCTTTATTCTGGGCCATTAATATCGGATTCTTTCAAATTATCAACCCCTTGTTTTGATGACCCCACACTGAAAAACAGTAAAACCTTGAGACTCTTACGATTAGAAGCCATGATGCCCAATACCATGACGGCATTTCTGCGAACAAGCGAATCTTCATGTGAGAGGAGTTTATACAGATGTTCCAATGCTCCAAGACCAAGAAGTGTCACTTTGTTTTCATCACCTGAAAAGGAGCTGGGTTAAAAGCCCAAGAAAAGGGCCAGCAACCTCGCAGTTCTAATGAATCAAGGTAAAACCACTACCAATCTTTTACTGAACAGTAGAATCAAAGAACAGAGACTGACAGGTCCTTTGGAGATAATCTAATTTACACCCCAGATAAATATGTGTTAAATAGTTTCAAGGATTAATAGTATCTCAGATTAATTCACATTTTTAAAGCACAGGATGCTTCTGTCTGTTGGACACTCCACTCATATGTTGGAGACTACAGTGGAAGTACAAAGGAAAGCTTTCTACTTAGCAAAGTACAGGTGAACAGTACCAGGTGAATGCATTTTATTTTCCCCTTTTCTTACCTCCCAATTTAATTTTCCTCAAAATAACATTTCACTGACTCTGTGGATCTTTACTATTCCTTAAGGGCAGCAACTACCAGGATTTATATCATTAATTCCTACCTGAGATTTCTACCACCTGAGAATGAAGTGTTTTGTAGCTGAATTGGTGCTGGACATGCAAAGAACGGAGGAGTTTAGTGTGATTACAGCCTTCTGCTCCTGCTCACACAAAACACACACAAACCCCAAGAAACAAAATCCCAATCCTACTCCTATTCTCAGTTCCCACAACATCTTTATAATTCATCTTCTAATGAACCATGCCTGCCCTTATGGCTACAAGTGAGAAATGTGAGAGGACTGGAGATCTATGCTCATTCTCAGGTAAACAAATTATTCAAATAGAGGAAGTATTTTTCATTGAGGGACGGGACTTCATTTACTAGCAACACTCCAAAAAATAGATTAACTGCAATTAACTAACTGAAAACAACTCCTCCTCTTGTGCCACAAAGTAACCACCAAGTTACAGTCTAGTCTGGAAGATAACAGGAATATCTACATTAACAATTTAAAGGATTACTCTTTTACTACAAACATAAAAGACATAAACATCTATCCTCCTACAGTGCGATATATTTTACTGTGGACAGGAGGGAAGGAGCCAGCAAGAGTTTATGGTTCATAGCTGTCTCCCAACAGTCCACATTCTCTCTTCACATATTCAGAACTTGATCTCATGCCCTCAGCCAAGCTTGCCATATTAAGAAGAACCAAAGTATCTTTCAGAACCCAGTGACTCCTAGCCAGCTGTCGAAGACTTCAGGTCTTTTCTCACAACTTCAGCAGTGTTGGTAATTTACATCAGTATAATAATCAGCATATAAATGCATAATTTTAAAAGAAAATAAATTAAATGGAAAATAAAATTAAACCAGATTAATGAGAGCAAGAATACTAGCAGTGTATATCAATTTCAGTGGCTAACATTAAATAACATGGAATAAGTAGGAGACAACTGAGGAAATTATGTGCTACATAAACTTGAGCCTTTGTTATACAGTTTGTCTCCTGAGTACCTTGAACATGATGTTTAGGTCTAGATTATACAGGGACCTTTGGAAGATTTGGAATCTTGGAGACTTGTCAGATTCCAAACTCATACAGAAATAAGCTTGATAAAGGAGGCTGAGCAGTCTCCAATGAATCACCTGCACATAAATACTGACACAACAACTTTGTGTAAAAATAACAGAAAAAAGCTAAGAAGTTTTTGTCATTGAAAACTGAAGCTTAAAATTACTACATTGGTACAGAAGTTTCAAACTGTGACATAAAAAAGAAATAATTCTTTCCCAGCTGCAGATCTGTTGCTCATAAAAAATCATATCTATGTTATATTTAAAACAAGCTCTATTAAACAGTGAACATAAAATTCTCCAACAAAATGATAAAGGTTTCCTTCATGCAAACTACAAGACTTCTTTATTACTGCAAGTACAGGTTGGATAGACATTTCAAAAACCCCCCCAAAACTTCAACAGACACATTTGAGGAGAAAGTAAGATTTCAATGCTAGGAAACTAAAAGAATTGTGAACTACTATCAAAATTTAAGCAGTGCAAAACAAAGCTCATTGCAAAAATACCAACCTTTTGATGCAAATTTATATAGAGCATCACATGCTTTGGCCAAAACTTCATTTTCAGGAGAACTAAGCATTAGCACAACTGTTGCTGGTGTTTTGCTTTCAATCAATAAAGGATCAAACTAAAAACAAAACAAAACAAAAAAAAGGGAAAGAAAAGTTTGATTTATACTGCGTCTTCCTGTGTGCTGCAGTAGACTCACATATTTCATTAAAAATGAAATAAAATAAAATCTTGTTTGATACTTACACTGAATTAGAAGTATTAAAGAGTTGCTGTTTCTTTGGAAAAGTCAGATTTTTTTAATAACAAGTAGTCATTGTTGAAAAATGAGAAAGAATAATTGACTTCCAACTAAATATAACCATGATTTCATCACATATGAAGATTTTGGGAAAATTTTCATGCTTCCCTGCAAATCTAGAAAGTTTTGAAGGTAACCAAGGTAGTTGTTATACATGTAAGAGCATTCTGAGACTTCAGAACCAGACATGAGAAGTTTCTTTTGAGCAGCTGTACACAGAGCCTGTGGACTCAGGGGGTGTACAAGGAAGAGGATTTGGTTACTCTGTGGCAATATCACTTTGTGGCCACTTAAAAAATAAAAGAACACTTTCTGTGCCTTTGTCAGCTCAGTTCACCAGCTCACCATGATCCCATACTAGATGAAGTATTTCCAAGATATAATTCTTGCTCACCCAGCTAGAAATGATACAAAGGTTTCATTTCCATTTCTGAGCTCTTTCATGCAGAAAGAAATCTTCCCACAAATCAGACAGTTTTCACCTCTTAATAGACTCTGTAGGACTAACATCACTCGAGCAAGGGAATCTTCCATAAAAGCCTTTTGTTTCTTAAGAAGACTCAAGGAATTCTGAAAATTATACTCATTAAAAAGTCTTACGTTTCCTTGAATTTAAAGTAATTGGTTAGTATGGAAAAAATGTCTTCTATCTTCAGGCCTATACAGTATCTGTGTTACATACAAAAACTACTAGATACTGGAGTCATGCAGTTTCTCAAAAATAATGTATTTATCTTTAAAATATAGCAGATTATAAAATATTAATACAAATTAATTTAAAATATTATTACTATATACATATTTACAAATGTCAGTAATTTTACTTCATTTAAAAAACTTCTAATAGCTACATCAGAGGCACACGTTGAACAATCAAGGTATGAAGATACATACAAATCAGTTATCAAGCAAGGAAATTATGGGGAGCAAATCTTAAAAAACATGGTGAGTGTGCTAGAAGAAAAATGATCACAGAGAAGAATTTTTTCTTCTCCCTTCTCCTACTTGCTCAAAAATAGGGCGAAATATGATACTAGTACCAAGACTTTTAAATTCATGTTTTTGACAGGTTTTTAAATCTAACTGATCTTACATGAGACAGATCACACAATTCAGCAGGCAGCAAGGTCAACATACAAGTTCCATAAAGAGGTGGCCTGCCTAATATGCTTAACTGGTCTACCTAGCTTGAATCATGTCTAAAATCTGAAGAAACTGTCCAATTTCATGCTTGCTGTGACAAGCTGGAGGCGTGGGCCAAGTCAAGGAATGAAGCCCCTTTCTCAAAAAAATATTATCACCTTACTGTACTATAAGTCACTTTGCCTAATAATGACTCCACAATGGGCATTAAATCAAATAATAGCATAGAGGGGCAAGTTACATCATAAGGATGGGCCTAAAATGATGGAATTATTTATGGGAATTTTCTTTTTGGATTGTAATGAAGGAAAACAATTCAGCTTATCACTGCTCATTCTACCTATGGGAGAATTTAGAGATGACTGAAAGTCCCTTTAGCTTCTTCATACTTCTCTACTTCTGCACATTTGGCTCTGCATGAACAGAATATGATCCTCAGGAAAGTGCTATTATTTAAACACAGACATAGTTCCTGAGTTTGGTCAAATACTTGGTGATGAGATAAAACTCCAAGTTTTAGAAAAGGCTGGTAGTTCTTCAGAGAAAAATAAACACCAATACTGATCTCAGATGACATTCAATAAGAAATTAAAGATGAAATAGGAGTTTTAAATCTGAGTTATTTATACATTGATCTAATACCAAAGTCAGAATTGCATTGCTCCATTTTCAGTGTTTCTCATGTTTACAAGTAATTGAATAAACACCAACTCAGTGAAAATTCCTAGGATTTAATGACAGGTTGGCACATGAGCAGAGTGAAATTAGTCTAATTTCTACCCATTTGATTAGACATTAGATTTGCTATTACTGTATGAAATATTCAATAGGCACTTTCCTATTAAAAGCACTTTTGTGCTTAAAGCACAGTAAAAATAGTCACTGAAATCAATGTATCTTTAAAAATCAGAGGCCTGAGCAAGTGAGTGATTGAGGAACAATTTCTTTACTATGTGGCAACTCTGCACTGGAACAGGTTGCCCAGAGGGGCTGTGGAGTCTCCCTCACTGGAAACACCCAAGAACCATCTGCATGCAAGCCTGTGCAATGTGCTCTAGGATGACCCTGCTCGAGCAGGCAGGTTAGACCCCATACTTCAAGATTGTAACATGAAGTTACAAACAACCATGAATTAAACACAGAAAGTTAACTAATTTATAAGCAACAACATTTCCATCATTCAGTTTGAATTAAGAAAACAGCAAGTTAAATGAAAAAGAAAGCTATAACGTGTCTTTGATCTTGACTTTTGTGTACACTTGACGTCACAGCCATTAGAAACTGAAGAGTACTTGGGATTTGGTTTGGGTTTTTTGTTGTTGTTGTTGTTTTTGTTTTGGTTTGGATTGGTTTTTTGGTTTTTTTTTTTGGGGGTGGGGTTGTTTCTTTTAGGGTTGGGGTTTTTTTGGAGGGGGGAATTGTTTTGGTTTTGGTGCTTTTGGTTTGTTTTTTTTTTTCTTTTAACTTGCTCCCTTCAACTTAATCGTCAACTTAATTTAGTTGAAATTGAATGTAATAAAAAATACATTTCCAGTCAGACCAAAGAGTCATCTAGCCCAGCATCCTCTCTCCGACAAGGGCCAGGTAACAGGTGTGGACAAGCAGTCTTGGACACGCTAATTATTTCAGGTCTGTGAGTGTCTGATCTCCTATACTAACAATAAAACCCAAGACACCACTGAATCACAAATAGTTGATATTAGAAGGTACCTTCAAAGAGGATCTGATCCAACTGCTCTGTTCAGAGTGGGGTGAGCTAGAGCTCAATCCTAGTCCACACTCTGATTTTGAGTATCTCCAAGGATGGAGATTGCACAAGCCCCCTGGACAACCTATGCCATGCTCTATCATTGTTAAGGTAAAGGAGGAATTTTTTTTTCTTATGCTTAAATGGAAACCTCCTGCATTTCCATTTGTGCCTACTGCCTCTCATCTTTTCATGGGGCACCACTGAGAAGAGCCTGGCTTGATTTCTTTATTCTTCCCATCAGCAATTTTTACACTAAGACCCCTCCAAGCCTTGTCTCAAGACCAAGCAGTCCCAGCTGTCAGTCTCTGCTCCTATGACAAATGTTCCAAGACTTTGTTCCAGTAAGGCCTTATCTCTCTTGTAGCAGAGAACACAGAACAGGACACAGCACTCCATGTGTGGTCCCACTCACCAACACTGAGGGAAAGACAAGAGTCCCCTCTCTCAAGTTGTTGGCAACACTCTGCCTAATGCCCAGGATTTTGCTAGTTTTCTTTGTCCCAAGTTCACATTGCTGGTGCACTCCACCAGAATCACCAGGTTCTTTCCTGTAAAGCTGCTTTCCAGCTGGTCATCACCCAGGCTGTACAGGATATTCTTCCCCCAGGTGCAGAACTTCACCATTTCCCTTTACTGAACTTAATTAAATTCCCAATTTCCTATTTCTCTAGGAAATTGTTGAGGTCCCCCTGAATGGCTGCACAACCATCTGCTCTGTCAATCACTCCCCTTAATTTCATATCTTCTGCAAACTTGCTGGATGTGCACTCTGTCCCATCACTCAGGTCACTGAGGAAGAGGTTGAACAGTATCTGCTCCAGGATCAATCCATGGAGCACAACATGAGTGCCTGACCTCTAACAGGATCTCATGCTGCTGATCACAGCCCTCTGAGCCTGTCAGCTCAGCCACCTTTTGGTTCATTTACATGATCTGTTTATCTCATCTGTACTTCACCAGTTTACCTATGATGATGTTACAAGAGGCAGTATTGAAAGCCTCACTAAAGTCAAGTCAAATTAATATTTAGACATTAATCAAAAGAAGGTGTTTATATGGAGACAATTTCAGGAGCTGATAGTGCCAATTCATACATTCCACTTTTTTTTTAACATCAGTCTTGTGAATGAAGCCATTTTCAAAAATACTCAGGTATCTATAGCTTTCTTTAAGTGATAAGACTTCAGTATTTTCTCAAGGGATAATCTTAGTCTCCCCTTTCAATGTCCATGACCCAGCTGATCATCAAATAATAATATTGTCTAGACCAAACTTAATGTAATTATCAGTGAAAAGTTCCTATCAATCTGTGTCAAAGCTAGCATATTTTATCTGCCTGAATTACTGTCTTAGGTCATTCATACAGAGATAGAGGCTCAAAGCAACATTCTTCCTCTTGGAGACCAATTCTCAGAACAGAGAATAGTAAAACACAAATTATGAAAGGCAGTGTAAACACAGTCCTCAGGAATACTTTCTGAAACATAAAAGCAGTGGCTAGGCAAAGATGTGTTTCCCACCTGTTCCTAGAAATCTAGAAAAAATCAGTGGTCATCTGCAGTACCATATATTCTCAGAGCATTACACATGCACAAAGGCCTTTTTATAAGCCCATCCATATTATCTCAAGACTTCTTTTCTTGGACTTGACATTTTCATAAACAGATTATCAATCACAAGATAATAGCTAATACATATTTCATTTTGTCTGCGTCTCATTTCCTGCCATCTGAAACACCCAGGTGAAATTTAAAGTTTTCAGATTTGATTTTACACAATCATTATTAACAAAATTGTTATTATGGCAAGATTTTCTTCATTAATAGTTACAATGATCTATTTTCATTTTTAATACTGCAACATTGATATGCAACATTTCTCCTGCTCTGACTGTCAGAATATATATGCTAGCCTGAAGTACGTTAAGGGTAAAAACTAAGCCAAAAGCTGTAGATGCCATCTGGAATTCACTCTTTCAATTAGTTTCTTTTTATAGTTTTACTGACTTTTTCTGTGTATTCACAGGTTATTGTAGTACCTAGTATGCTGTACCACCATTTTATCTAGAAAATCTAATTGTATATTTTGGATATAGAAAGTGTGGTGCTGCATCTACTGATTTTCTAGCTATTTACTGAAGAAGTCAACTTTTATTACTTCAGCTCATCTGTATGACTTAAATGTGTTGTCATGCCTTTCAAACATTTTCTTAGGCTGCAAAGATACTTAGTCTTAATTCTTCAGGCCTGTTTTAATTAGACTTATCTGCATACACCTTCCTTGTGACTCCTGGTTTTCTAGGTTATTTTATACAGATAGAAGTTATGTTGAGGTTTTATGTAATTTCTTTTCATAAGGATTTATTATTGATTGAAGGGTATGAATTACATTTGTAATACTCACCTTTCCACAGAACAGTTGGGCAAACCTGATGTCAACTGCTATGTCAGTGACATCATGGCTATTGGGTATTACTGTCTTAGTCAAAACCATTTATGCTTATTTAATATTGAAACTGCAATGTAGTTTTTGCTGACTACCTTTTCGGTGACCTTTGAAAACCCTCTTGCAGTAATACAACCCTTTACACATAAATCCATTGGGTTTTTTTTAAACCGTGTACAGAACTTTGCATTTTGGGGGACTCATTGAGGGAGTGAGACTCCCTGCATGGGACTCGTTGAGGTCCCCACTTTCATTAATTTGGTTGATATTTGATGCAGAATTTACACTGTACTCTTTTCAATCTTTCTGTGTTTCCTCTACTTCTCTCTAAAGAAAACAATGAAACTTTAAAAAATAGTTATATTTCGAACAAATCTTTTCGGGGGTATCTTTGTACCTTGTGAATTTATAGAAAATCTTGAAAAGTGTGCTAGTGTTAGACCCTTAATCTCCACTTTTTGAAAAAAAAGGTCTCACTATCACCATTATTCTATATTTCGCTTAAGCTCTTGTACTTTTCACTGTACTTCCAATGAAAAACCTAAACTGCCTTTTAAGACTGTATGTATTTGCAAAAAGACAGAGTATGTAGTATTATTCAAAATATTTGTCAAATTTTGTATTCAGTAAAAAACTGCAGATCCATCTAGGCTTTTAACTCTTTCATCCTTAAAGAAAGAGAATGTCTTCACAGTTGAAAAGACAGGCAGATTTCAGGTCGTTCTCCTCCTTTCTCCTTTGATTTTTATGAAGAGAAAGCTAACACTGTTCTTCAAATAAGAAGAAGCCTGGATTGTTTCATACATAACTGTTTGCAATGCCTGCCAAAGACAACAATCTCTACAAAGAACTACACATGCCCAGTCACTCTGGTTTGTATACTGTCCAAGAAAAGCAGAAACAGAGTCATCTTTAAAAGCCATTTTTAGAATAATGTGAGTAAACTAGGAGACTAAGGAACTATGTAAGGACGGTAGAGCTGGGCCTGTAATTGTGTAATGTTTATTTTACAGCACATAGCAGTTTATAAACTTACCACATCCTTGGGTGGAGACTCTGTTTCCTTCTTTACTTTTTTACCCATTCTAAAAACAAACAAACAAACAAAAAAAATAAAAACAGGCAAACAAACTCCCTTCTGTGTTTTAGGAACCAGTTTACCAGTGATTCATGGTAGCTTGTAAGACAGACTTTCTTATTCATTTGACCGACCTAATTAGTCTGAAAAATTCTTTGACATAGTAATTTCTATAGAGAAAGTAGTCCCTCTTTCTAACATTTGTACATATTTGGTAAAATACATCTGTCAACAACATACACAGCTAAAAAGGTCTGAGACATCACAGGCTCAGGTTGTAATGTGATACAAATACATAGAACATCACTTCCTATAAATTAGTTTTATCTGCATCTATAAATAATATATGAACTTCAAAGTCCTTTTAGGGTATTTCCCCATGTTTGTCTATACATTCTGTGTTGGCAAACATCCCATACAACTGCAGAATGTACAAATAAGTTCTACCTTGAAAACATGGTTCAAATACAATTTGAATTCTCTCTTCATATTTCACAGGACACAAAAATCAGGTCTGCGGGTATTAAGAAACAGTTCTGCACAGTAAAAATTTCATTGATTTAAAAAAGTTACATTTATTTACACTAAGTGCAGCTTGTCTTACTACTTTTTCTTTTTGTATTAGCACACATCCATATAACCAAGAAGACCTTCTCAGCTGCAGCTAATAGCAGCTTCTGAAGCATATGGATATAATACCTCATGTGGACCTAATTTCATGTAGCTTGCAAAATTTCAGCAGAGCCTTCCAGTTAAGGTACAGCCAAAAGTGAAGGGCAACATGAGCCACTAGTACTAGCTATGCATAGAACATAACCCAAGTTATGGCAAACTTAAGTTTGTTTTAACACTGTGTAAAAGTGAAATGTGCACCGTTAGTACCCCTTGTTAATTCCTCGGTTAGTTCTCAATGGGAGACCACACATTCACCCTCAGCCAGAGTTTACTGAGAGCCTGCCTCTGGAATAACAGATAATTTTCTAGTGCAACATGAGCTGTAGCCTGGCTGCTTACAAAAGTCAAGGCTATTCTTTGTTGTTTTCAACAAAAATTTGGAGCTCTTCTTGAATTTTTCAGGTATGCTCCTCTACCAATCTCTACAAATAAATTGTAACACAGCACTAACAAAAGCACTTGATAAGCACATCCTAAAAACAGATCTGAAACTTAAAACTTCATAGGCAGTTCACTAATTACAGTTTTGAGAGGAAGATCCACACGGCCAAAGATTTTTCAGTTCCAATCTGCTTTGCCCTTTTGCATCTGTACACACATACATATATGAAACACACACACAGAAAGCACAGCTTTGGGCAGAGACAAATTAATTTATATAAGAAAAAGCATAAGGACAAATTACTGACAGTATATTCAACAGGTGTGATGGACATACTACCTTCTGATTTATGCAGTCACTGTAGAAAGTAAGAATCATGCACACATGCAGGAAGCAGATTTAGATGGACATTCAGGAAATCTGGGTTATTTAAATTGTGCTAAATCCTAGTGTGGAGATATGGACATGTATTCAGAATAATTCTGTTCAGCTCAATTCATTTTAGATATAAATTAAGCCGCAGTCATAAAAGGCAATTTTAATTCTGAGTGAGTTTAATTAAGTTTAAACCAACTAATTTTAAAAGTTAATTAATGTAAAATTATTTATAATGTTATATAATTAACGTTCTCAGATTCAAATTATATGTATTGCAAGACCAAGAATAACTAAGACTTTTAATGGCAAATATTTCTTCACTCTGTATAAATACATCCAATTTCTGAGCATACTTTTAAGAAACTTTTGCATGTTTATAAGTGTTCAGAAATATTTGGTTCCTTAAAAAATTAATTTTAAAAAAGCAGTGTGTAGCAACAAGCAGAGAGAACAGGTCAATTACTTTACTGGGGGTTATGCCCCTCAGTCTATTTCTTTGCTGCAGTTACTAATTTAGATTTCAATACATTCTGCCATCAAACGTTATCATGAGCTTTGCTTCCATAGAAGCTCTCTGTATCCAGTGGTCATTCTGACTTGAGGGAACGATGGACACGGAATTCTTTGACTTATTGATAATTAAAATTATGTCTTCTGCATTGAACTGTAATTATCACAGACAATCAATGTATACAGGTTTTGAAAGGCTACTGACCCATAAAAGAGCTTCTTTATTCAAATCCCTTTCTCTCCAAGATAACTGTCTTTTTCTCAGTAGGTTTACAGTATGACTATTTCTGATTCTCAGTTTACCAATCTAAATATTCAGAATTTAGAAAAGAATTCTAGCAGGGCTTAAATTTTTATATCTATCAAATGCTGGCTTAATGTCACCTGAAAAACTTACTTTAAAAATGAAAATTATTCACTAGTAATTACATGTAATTAAATTAATTAATTCTTGGAAAAACTGGCTGCTAATGGCTTGGGTGGGTTAACACTTTGCCTGGAAGAGACTCAGGGGGACCTTACTGCTCTCTGCAACTGCCTGAAAGGGGGGTGTACCGAGGTGGGGGCTGGTCTCTGCTTCCACATAACAGGCAATACAGCAAGAGGAAATGGCCTCAAGTTGTGCCAGGGGTGGCTTAGATTGGATATTAAGAAATATTTTTTCACCAAAAGGGCCGTCAAGCATTGGAACAGGATGTCCAGGGAAGCGCTTGAGCCACCAGTCCCAGAGGTATTTAAGACATTTGGTGCTTAGGGACATGGCTTAGTAGTGGGATGGGCAGTGTTAGGTTAACAGTTGGACTTGTTATCTTAAAGGTTTTTCCCAAACTAAACAATTCTATGTTTCTAAATCTTAAAATAATATTCTCATTTGAGTAATATCCTTTACTTCATGTCCTGCACATTTCTAGAATCATAGGAGCATGCCTTTTCTACATATGTTTCTTGAGATTAAAGGGTTGATTGTTTTAAATCATGTAGAGCTAGAGGTAATAAAGTACTTTGACCTAACAGATGTAGCCAATACATAGCCAAGCAATCCATGAAGTTATCATTCTATGCTACTTCCTGTCCTTCACCTGGAATTTATTGCCTCACTGGTAGACAAACTAGCCTGCTTTACTTTCCTCCAACCCAGTTTTAGTGCAGTGGTGCAATCAGGTGTCGTCTCTCAAGCAGCAGGACAGTCATTATGTCTAACTAAACCCTCATTCCAAAACCACAATCCCCAAAGCTCTCCCTCAGCTCTGGCTATTCTTAGTGCCTTAGCTCAGTAGGCACTTCCCTGTTTCACTCTGAACTTCATTAGGATCTCTGGCTTTCCCACAGGACCAGAACCACTCCAGTGTGAGCATCCTAAGTTAAACCCATATCCAGAATCTATAAGTAGTGTCCATTAATCTAAAGTAAGTATCAGCACTAAAGTTAATCACTCTGCTTGATAATTGATGGAGATCTAGTCAACATATTCAATAGCTCTTAAGGCAGATTCATCCTAAAGGAGGTATCTAAAATGGAATAGCACCTTAAAAATAACTGCTTTTTCCTTGGACCAAGATCAGATTCTGCAGTTGTTAGCTCATGTATTTACATTGATATCTAAGTTTGTGAGCTAAGTTTATTACCCCATTTCTCCACATAAATCCACATGCCAGACTAGGTCTGGCAGACACTATCATAGCAGACTGAACACTAGCAGAACCAGGCATATGAACAAACACAGAAACCTTGTCTTTTTTGCAATGGCTGCAGGAACAGGCACATCTCCAGTAATATCTCTATGACCAGAACATTCCGCCTGTGAGTGGAAAATGATTTTGTGGTAGGTCACAAATGCAGATTTTTCGGTTCAAAGTGGAAACCTCTAACTTCTTAACTATTTTATCAGGAACTGGCATCTGTGCCATGTCAAATAAAATATGGAAAATTTATTTAGTTTTTGAAAGAGTTGCTGCAGATGCCTGCTCAGAGGAGCAGATTCCAAGTACTAGATCATAAGATAATGATGGCCCTGATCCCTGTACTTATTTATTTTTACTGTCATGCTTTAATGTGAATAGTTGCTTTTCTCAGTGGGAATAGTTTCTTAGATTGCAAATCTCAGATATTCACTTATTTCTAGTCACTATTTTTTATTTTTAAAAAATACAAGATGATGGCTAGCAAGTGAGCTTTAAGAAAGAATCTCTAAACTGTACTCTGAAATATGAGGAAAGTTTTCTGATTGTTTTTCTGTTTGAAATACTGAAGTCTTATAAATACTTCCTTTACCCTATTAGAGTCCTGTTGCACACACCTAAAGAACATAATATTTCCTGGGTTTAAATCAGACAATGCATTTAGAAAACACTTCCTGCTCCATTTGCATCTTGTGTTTTCTAAAATCTTAAATAACAACCACAACAACCTAGGACCCTACACATACTGTGAGAGCTGAGTCGAAGAACAGGAGTAAGTCAAAGGCACAGCCAGCAGTGGAACTTACCTCTCAGTCAAGGAATCAAAGGTCTGTGCTGAAAGCAATTACCCCTGTGGAAAAGCAATGCAAGGGGAAGGATTTAGAAATAGCTTCTAACCAGTTGTTTATTACATGATCCACTTTCAAATTAACAGTCCAATACTTTAAGACAGTCTCAATCCATGTTACTACAACCTAGCCACGATTTTCAGGTTCTTACTGAAAATGATGCACAAGTGAGATTCTTTTTGTCTTACAGGTGATAATTACGTAATGTAAATTTAGTTGAGCAAGTTTAACTGAAGTACAGCTTTTTATTTTTGTCCCAAGAAACTATTTTTTCTTGTGATACCAGTGAAAATTGCCTATAAATCAGTCATTATCATTGCTTATTTCAACTGATTTTTGTATGGACATTCTAGTACTTCTGCCTTCCAATGGAATTAAAAGATAATCATATCCTCAGCAGACAATCTCACTCCTTTCTTGAGTCCATAAAACAAAATGTCCTGTGTACACCAGCTTAAATATCCTCATAATTCTGAGATAGCTTTACCTTAATTAAGAGAACAATGTGGAATAGTCTTGAAACTCCTTTCTTTCTCCCAATTTCTCCTTTCATCTTTTTTTCTGCCCAAATCCTTAAATAAGGATCAACAGGCCCTCCTTTCCCTGTGTTGTCATGACAGTGCAAGCATTACCACACTATTAAAAAACTTGGCTTCATATAGTAAGAGAGTTAAAAAGAGATAGCAGATCCAATTTATTGTTCAGTTCCTGCAGATATAGATATATGTGCCATATGAAAATAATACATTATGTGAGAGACCAATTAAGTCAAGGCCTTTGAATTTGCCCACTGTTTTATCTGTGTGCATGTGTATATTTGTCAAAAAAAAGATGAGGAAGTTCCACCTGAATATGAGTAAAAGCTTCTTTACTCTGCAGGTGATCAAGCACTGAGACAGATTGTCCAGAGAGGGTGTGGAGTCTCCCTCACTGGAGAGATTTAAGAACCATCTGGATGCAATCCTGTGCAATGTGCTCTGGGATGGCCCCGCCTGAGCAGGGAGGTTGGACCAGATGACCACTTCCAACCTGACCCACCCTGTGATTCTGTGAATAAGAACAGTCTTCCACATGGCTGATCAGTATCCAGCCTCCAGAATGACAACACACAAATGTTTCTGATAAACGTTTCTGCATGAAACTAATCCCGAAAGCCAGATTTCTTCCATCTGTTATGGGGTTTCTATTTCCCTAAAGTACCAAGGTTTAGATCTCCTAAAGTTTTTATGTTCTTCCTAACAATAGTAGCTATTTTTACTGTCCACATAAACGCCTAATCCTTTTACTCTTCATTCTTAGACATGCCACAGCACAGCTCCAATTGTCAAGTGGACTGTATAAGGAACTGCTCCTTAGATTTAAAAACATGTAAATAGTTTAAATGTGTTATTCAATTCAACACAATAACCCTTCATTCTTATATTACAACTTTAGTTACCAGATACCTTGACTTGATCTTTTCTACCTTCCTTTATAAGTCACTGTACATTCTGATTTACATCCTTTCTAAGCTGTCTTAATTATTTTTTTCCATACAGCTTCTCCAGACATGTATGTTTCCTGTCTCAGAGTCCCTCTGTGACTGTTAAACCTTTCTCAGATACGATGTACTTAACGAGAAATACCACAGTTAATTCTAGAACACTACTGACTTATTCGAGTGACATTGTAACTTTCAGGGAATTTATTTTTACCCAGTTTCCTCAGTGAAGATTTTCACTAAGTTATCCACATATGGTAAACAGCTCATTTTCTCAGTCGATCACAATTAATTTAGATTTACCACTGAAGAGGATATTGTTCCAAGTATTCCTGACAGTATAAATTACACTGCTTTCATCAACAATGAACTTTATTTGTCATGGTGTTACTAGTTCACCCAACTGCAGAAGAGCTCTCAGAAGTTTCTACAAGTCTTCTTTAGTTGTAACAAAATTATTTTAATCTCACCAGAATATTTTTATTTCTCTACAGTATTGCAAATTCTGAGATTATAATGAACATATTAAATAACATCAGACCTAGGATCTATCCTTGGAGAATCCAAGCTGTGACAAGATGAATTGAGGAGATTTTCGTGTGTGATTCTAAATGTCTGAGATGCATACTGAAATCCCTCATCCCATGAGAAACAGACTAAAGAGAAGTTGACTTAATCTAAACCAAATGAGAGACAGTAGTTACACAACCATTATCTGAGCTATAATAGCAGGACACTTCCCATTCAGAAGGCAAAGATGGTCTGACTTAGGAAGAAATACTTGTAAAAAATTAAAGACACTCCTAAGATTTTAGCCAGCTGTGACAATCTACATGAATTAATGAATGCTTCCTCCTGCCAGTTTCACAGGGACATGGGGGAAAGGGACATTCTGAACGAGTGGAGTTGTCTCCCTCCCCATCACAGCCACTGCATTATGTTAATCCCACCTATCACATTGTATCTTAAAAACATTAGATAATTTTTCCTACCTCTCTCATTGAAAAGTTGTTTAAAAAAAAAGTTGTTCAATTAGTTTCTTTGCTGGCATGAATGAAAAGATTATTAATAGTAAATATTTATGCTATACAATACATATTTACTATATTCTATACATACTATATAGTGTATTATATAAATTCCACATATATTTATATATATATGTAAATTAGAATTTCTAATTCTGAATTAGAATACATTTAGAATCGTAGAATGGTTTCATTAGAAGGGCCCTTAAAGATCATCTCCTTCCAACCCTACTGCCATGGGCAAGGATACCTTCCACTAGACGAGGTTGCTCAAACCTCCATCCAACCACGCCTTGAACACTTCCAGTGATGGATCCACAACTTCTCTGGGCAACTTGTTCCAATGTCCCACCACCCTCTGCGTGACTATCTGCCTCTATCTGTTAGAGCCTAAATCCACACTCTTACAGTTTAAAGCCATTCCCCCATGTCCTATCCCTACATGCCCTTGTAAAAAGTCCCTCTCCAGATCTCCTGTGGGCTTGTTTTAGATGCTGGAAGGTACTCTAAGGTCTCCCCAGAGCCCTCTCTTGTCCAGGCTGAAAACCACCAGCCTGTCTGCATAGGACAGGTACTCCAGCCCTCTGATCATGCCCTTCCTCTATCTGAAGGTAACAAACATATCCCCACTCAGTTTTCATTTTGTTACCCTAAAGAATTCTACTTTCCACCAAAAAATGATTCCTTATTTCCCACACAGACTCACAGAATATACTGAGTTGGAAGGGGCCCATCAGGATCATCAAGTCCAACTCCTGGCCCTGCACAGCACCATCCTCAAAAGTCACACCATGTGCCTGAGAGCCCAAATGCTTCTTGAACTCTGCCAGGCTTGGTGTTGTGACCACTTCCCTGAGGAGCTGTTCCAGCGCCCAACCACCCTCTGGGTGAAGAAATTTTTCCTATTAGCCAATCTAAATCTCCCTTGAAACACCTTGAGGCCATTCCCTCAGGTCCTGTCACTGGTCACCACAGAGAAGAGATCAGTGCCTGACCTTCCACTTCTCCCTGTGAGAGCAGTGGGGGGGTTTCCTCTTGGTCTCCTTCAGGCTGAACAAAAGGAGTGACCTCAGCTGCTTCCCACACGGCTTCCTCTCCAGACTTTCACCATCCTCATGGCCCTCCATTGGACACTCTAACAATTTAATGTCTTTTTTATATTGTAGCACCCAGAACTGCCCCCAGCACTCAAGGTGAGGCCTTCCCAGGGCAGAGCAGAGCAGGACAATCCCCTCCCTTGCCTGGCTGGCCATGCTGTGCCTGATGCCCCCCAGGACAGGGTTGGCCCTTCTGGCTGCCAGGGCACTGCTGCCTCAGGTTCAACTTGCCATGGACCAGGACCCCCAGGTCCCTTTCCTGTGCACACATCCAGGGTTGTCTCATCCCTGACACTTGTCCTTGTTAAATTTCATGTCTGAATTGGGTAATTGCCCAATCCTCTAATTAGTCAAGATCTTTCTGCAGGGCCTCTTTTAATGTAAATAACTACAGAAATATCTATCTAAATTCAACCAGAATGCTTAAAGACTTATCTACATAAAAAGATGTTCAAAAAAGGGGCCTCACAAACTTTCTGAAGACACATGATATTGACAGAAGTGTTCAGATTGCTTTAGAAAGAAAAATCATGTCCCAGCAGCAGGTTATTCATTGAATAATGTTTTAATGAAAATTGTAAAACATTATAATGATTGTATCTTATAGTGAAATTTATAGATTAGTCAGGCTTTTAATAAATAAAAATCCTAAATTAAACACAAAAAGAATGTTTATCCTCATCTCTATTTCAATTAATAATATATATAATATATACTATAATATTATCTATAATAATATCTTTTTCATATATATGTATATTACATAAATAATAGTCTCTGTCTATTTTAAGGATGCAAAACTGAAACCTTAACCAAAGGATTTCTCACACTGCACATACTGAAATCCTCTGTTCTTTCCTCTCTCTGTGAAAAAGTTTACCACTGCAAATATGTAGTTTATGCATGTACAAGCAAAAGAGCAAGAAGACAGGGCCATATGTCACCATCTGGCTAATTAAAGTATAGTTGAAGATATGAAGTATTTTTCAGAAAATGAAGTTATTTTAAACAATATAATAGGCTCTGAAAAATGGCTGTGACGCAACATAACAAAGGCAGCAAAAAGTTTCTGCAGGCTTAAAAGGGGACTCAATTTCAAATAAAAGGACAGCAACCATGAAACACACACATGAATTATGAGTGAAGAACACTACAACATATGTAGAACCCCAGGAAATGAGATAAACTCCAAGTTTAGCCCTTACTTTTCCAAGACCTGGTAAGAATATAGGGATATGGAAACTGCTTCTATTAATAATTTTATCTTCAAAGAAATGTATTGGCTGTTTCCTTTTCTGAATTTTTGCTTTAGAAAGCTCATTCTCATGAGTGTTTTTTAAGTCCTTTTGGAAACATGGGTGACCTCTGCTGAACATCCCAGATGAAGCCTCTCCTGTCTTGTACAAAATTGTACTCATGCTTCTTTGTCGACATGGGAAGTGTCTCAGATGTGTTACTATCACGTTCATGATTTTGATGGTTATGTCTGCAAGGGTAGCCCTATTGTTTAATTTTTACTGCTCATTTACCAGGCTCTATTATGTTTATAGTTTAAAAAAAAAAAAAAAAGACATTTGCTGCAGTTTAAGACAAATATGCAGGTAGCAGATTTGCAAACATAAGGACAGCAGTGGATATATAAGCCCATGTTGGCATTCATTGTGTTAGAAGAACATTAGATAATCAGAAGATGGCAACATAAGAGAAATCACAAAACTTCAAGGAACTTAAAAAAGGAAATGTTGCTTCCATCAATAACTGTGAAAATGATCTTGCTCACTGTCAATGAACAATAGAAAGCAGGTGATTTTTACTTTGCCTAAGCATCAGACTATCTCACATAGATAATTTCAGATAACCAAAAAGATTTTAAAAGAGTTCCGTACTGCAGATGATGCTTCTCTACCAGCTGATCCATATTTTGCTTTGAAATTCCTGTCTACAAAAGTCCTAAAACCTTTGAAATATTAATAAATGAGGTGAGGTTTTCCCCCTAATAGCCTAATCAGCTGTTACTGTTCCTTCAGAGAAAACTTCTGTATCCAATTGGGTTTTTTTATTCTTAGCTCCAATTCGTAGAATTTTAGATTTCATACTTTCCATGTCTCCGTCATACAGAAATTCCATGTCTCACCTGAAGTGATTTTTTTTTCTTTTTCCACATTATCTATCTAGGTTTTTAAATAAAATTCTTTTTCCTCTACTATCTAAATTTCCTTATGGCAGATCTTTCCTTACTGCAACTTCTTGCTTCCCAGTTCACATCTACAAATACTGGTACAGTTATCTGCTGAGTGTGTCCACCCATTGCTGGCACCAGTTGCTAAACTCCCAGTTTCTAGTAAGAAATAGTGTGAGGAGCCCTTCAGCGCAGGATATTCTCTGTCTGGGTTTAAATTTTATATATGTTCATACTGATACACTTCAGCTGTTATTAAACACCACAATTTTAATATAAATCTTGCAATTGTCACTGCTGTTCTTAAAGGGGTAGATACCCTTATCATGCAGACAGTAAGTTTTTAGTGGGCTTTTTGGTTGCAGTTGGAGGACACTTTAATGTATGCCTTTAAAAATTATAGAATCTTAGAAGGATGGCTGGAAGGTGATCTTGAAGATTATCCAGTTCCAACATCCCTGCTGTGGGCAGGGCACACTTTCAACTAGACCAGGTTTCTCAGAGACCCATCCAAACCGGCCTTGAACACCTCCAGGGATGGAGTACCCACAACTCCCCCCTGGGCAACCTGTTCCAGTGCCTCACCACCCTCACAGCAAAGAATTTTTTCCCAGTATCTAATCTAAACCTACTCTATTTCAATTCCAACCCATTCCCCCTTGTCCTGTCACTACATGCCGTCCTAAATAGTCTTGCTTCATCCTTTCTGTAAGCTCTCTTCTGGTACCTGGAAGGATGCTATCACCCAAAANAAAAAAAAATAAAAATCTTTTAAAACTTTAGCTTACTTTGAAGGTCTACAGACACGTGGCCCTCAGTTCACTGAGAAGCGCTGAGGAGCCAGACGCACCGGGAACCGGGGCACGGCCCGAGGGCTCCGGCCGCTAACGCACCGCCCGCCCGATCCCGCCGATGCCGCCCCGGCACCGCCGCGACCCTGGGGCTGTACCCGGTGATTTGTGCTCGGTGTCCCGGCCCGGTTGCCCTCAGCGCCGCCGCCGCTGCCCGCCCTTGCTGCGCCCCGGGCCCCCCGCGCCGCCCGGGGGCGATCGCGCAGCGCCGCCCGCGCCGCTGCTTCGCCGTTGCCGGGAGACGGCGGCGGCCGCGCCTGAGGGAGGCCGGGCCTGAGGGAGCCGGGCCCGCCGCCCCCGCGCCTCCTTCCCTCCCCCTCCCCGTTGTCCCTGGGCAACGGCTTCGAGCGTTTCGTGTGAATTCCCAGAAGTGTTCCGGGAAGCGTTTGGCCGTGACACGCGCGTTTGATGCATTTCTGCACAGTTTATCCCCGCTCTGAAGTGCTGGTGCCGCTGCTTTGAGGGAAACTTCAAGTCGTTAATGCTGACGGGCCCTGGGTAATGATGGAAAAAGGAATCAATTATTTCTGCAGACTAAAGGAAAAGGCTGCTTACTCACCCAAAGACACAATTCAGGAAAATTAACAAACGTGTGCAGTCTGTCTGAAAATTGCAAGTTGCAATGTTCACACCTTACTTTTGTTATTTATCTCGTTTCACTATTTTCAGAGCATTCATGGGGGAAGAAAAAAAAAAAAAGTGGAAGGCAGCAGCTTTCAGGAGCAATGGGTAAAACCTCTCCTCAAGTAGAGCACGGCGCAGGTGAGCCTCTGTCAGAGCCCCTGGGCAGAACATCAGGACAGGGACACATCAGGTGGAGAATTGTGCTAGTCTCAGAATAATAATTCATTCCAGTGTTCTCTTTTGCCAGCCAGGGCTGCTTTGGAAGGAATCCTAACCTGAATTCTGAAATCAAATGACATTTTCTACTTGAAATGCAGCATAGTTGCTATCAGTAGCTGCAGGAGTAACAGAAAACAGGCAAATATAATAATTTTGGGTCCTCAAAGTCAGGTAGTAATAGGTAAAAATTTACAGCTGCTACCGTCTCTCTCTCTCCTGAAAGCAAATATCATTGCTTTCTCCCCAGATTTCTTACAATGCTACACTGGAAGTATAAATTTAGTTCTATTTTTATAAGCCATATCATTCTGTTGAGATCATGACAGAAACATGTCCTGGCCTCACACTATGACAAATGTGTCCCATCATAACAGAAGAGCCAGTGGGTCATTTTCAGCCATAGGCAAGACACATGTGAAGGCATGTCCTTCCACTTTTAACATCATAACTCTTCTAGAAAATTTATGGAGATTTATAGTCATCTTCCTTGGAAAGCAACTGCGATGACAGGTCAAGAGCAATTTATACTGACTGGTACCTCTGGAGACCGAAGAAATCACACTTTGTTTTCACAAACTTTGTGACTGACTGACTTTCCATAAAGCCATCAATGGATGTCTCAGGTTTACCATGGTTAGCAGAGTCTCACCCTGGCAGGAAACGGAGCAAAAAACTTTTGACAGAGGCAAGTCACCAGCTCCCTTACTTCTTCATGGACTTTTCTCTAAACAGTCAGGCACCACAGTGACAGGTAGGTGCTAAAAATGTAGGAGATGAAAGTAAATAGTAAAGGCAAAAATTTGGCAAAAAAGCCACTCTGTGCTGGGTGTGGCTGGGCTGTGGATACTTTTCTTCATAGCAGCTCCTACATTGCCGTATTGTGGATTTGTGACCAAAACTGTGTTAATAACACTCTTGCTAAGCAGTGCTTGCACAATGTCGAGGCCCCCTCTGTTTCTCACGCTGCCCTGCCAGGGGTGGGCTGGGGGTGGGCAGGAGTTTGGGAAGGGGACACAGCTGGGAGAGCTGACCCCACCTGACCAAAGGGTGATTTTATGCCCCATCACATTAGGCTCAGCAATAAAGCTGGAGGGTGGTCTTCCCAAGGTAGCTGTTGCTTGGGGACTGGCTGGGCACTTACCTGCTGGTGGGAGGTGCTGTCTTTGCAGATCATTGGGGTTTTTTAAAAACTTTTTGTCTTAATTTATTAAGCAATCATTATCTTGAGCCATTTGTTGTTTTCTCACTTCTCTTTTTCTAATTCTGTCCTGCATCCTGCTGTGGGTCTGGAGATACAGTGATCAGTCAGCCCACTGGTACTTAGTTGCTGCTTGGGATCTCCTTCTCCCAAACACAACAATTTCCATTACTGGGAAAGCTTGTCTTTTTCTTGTCATCAATAATTGTAGTTCTTATTGCTATTTCAAACATAATTCTGGCCAACTGCTAGTTGGTGAGATATTTTCCTTATTTCATATGAATGATCACATAAAAGATATACAGATGCAGAGTCCATGTGAAAGAAGAGGGACGTGGTAATCAGTGGCTGTATTTCACTCTGTATTTCAATACACTCACATGGAACAATGGGCTCGGTTGTCCTTGAAGACTAAAGTGTCTTCTACAGGTAGGAATGCACAGGTAGTCTCAGACTCATAGCCAGGACTTGACACAAATTTTGTGAAGATTGCAAATCTGTTTTATGAAACAGAAAGGAAGATGGACAACAGCAGATGACCGGGAGAAAGTTGAACCTGCAGAGACAGAATGAAGACTTGGTGTTTGCCATAAGAAGTGGCCATCAAACACTGTGTCACAGACATATAATTGCAGCATTTTAACCTATGCTTTGGCAAAATTATACAAATATATAAAGAAAAATATTTTAAAATTTAATTTTGTAAAAATATTCTGAATGTGTCATTAAGTAACAACTTACTAATAAGAAAGCAAAGGGAGAGAACAAACGAGGAGAACAGCTACAAAATGCCATGAATACTCACAACAAAGAGTGAGAAATGACAGAATCCACAGACTAACAGATTATTCTGAGTTGGAGGGGATTCACAAGGATCTTTGAGTACAACTCTTGGCCCTCCACAAGACAGCCCCAAGAATAACAGCATGGGCCTAAGAGCATTGTCCAAACACTTCTTGAACTCAGTATTTTATTGAAATATAATTTATTCTAATGCTAAAAAACATACAAACCAAAATAATCCATATTTTATTAAAGATAGGAGATTATGAAATAAAAGAACTTCCTAGAGACTCAATACCTAATAAAGTGAAAAAGGACTTATAACTACAAGAACTTCAATAACTACACATTTTAAGGAAATTTTGTGACTAAACTTTTGATAAAGCCACTATAGAATTATAAAGCCACTATAGAATAGTGTGCTGTCCTATGAAGACTGGGCCAATCAGTTTGATTAATTTAAAACTTCTGAAAAAGACCCTCAAGTATGAATTAGAAACACATTCGAAAGAATATTGGAGAACAATATTTTAAAACATTTAAAATATTTAATTTCAAAAGGGATTTAAATGAATAAGCTACTGCCAAGTCAAAGTACTTGTTGAATTTAAGTGTTGGAAATTTACATGTTGAAGTGTTTGAAATTATCTTTCTGCTTTTACTGGAAGTGCCACTGGGGGAGTCATTTCTCATTTCCTGAAACATCAGAAGTAGAATTACTATTTGCTGGATTGCTTGTATGAAATAATTCTTTTTTCCATTAAAAAAAAAATCATAATTTATACTTTAAGAAATACCTGATGACATACAGTACAAACAGTCTTGTCATATAACATGTTTTATATCAATCTCAAAAGACACTTAAAAGGAACTTTCCTTTTCTGACAAGAAGCAGCTGGCTTAGAGGAGTGATGAATTTACAACACATCATCTTGGCATTTCAGTTTTCTGTATTACTTCACACATTAAATTACTCAATATCAATGTAAATGGACCTCTTTCTCTAGGGGAAAAAAAAAAGAAATCAAAACAGAGAGAACAAGCCTTTCCTTCTTTTGATTTGCAAGTGAGATTTGTAAGTCTTCATTTTTCATAGGCACCCTGCCTGAACAAGTGTATGGCATGGGAGTATTGAAAAATGTTCATCCAATGTAGTTGTATTCTCTTCTATAAAACAATAAAATTAAATTAATGAATTATAACTTTTAGCAAGTAGCGTAGCACTATCATTTAGAAATTGATGACCCACAGCCACAGTACCTAGTGCTGGTTGTGGTGTGTCACATCTGGGCATGTGTACGTGTGTCCTTAATGGCTTGAGACTCTCAGAAGGGGACAGGTGGTTCAGCAGTGAAAGCTTTAAGCCAGGACTTGCAACCACAGAACTTTCTGTGTAATCCTGAATGAACTGCATAAAATGGAACCAATTTAGTTATTTAACAGAAATGACCAAATACTTTAGTATTTTTAGAGGTGAATTTCTGCCTATGAAACTGGGGACTTGTGAAGTTCTCATCATACACAGTGTTTTGAGATGAAATTCATTGAGGTCCTCAAAATTGTTGCTGCAGCACATAAACATTACAAAATCAGGAAGGGGATGCTTGAGTGGTACCTGGGAAATCAATATGTGTCACATACATTTCTTAGGACATGTGTATCCCAAGAAAATGAGATTGTGTTTTATGTCACCATGACTATCACATTTTTTGTAAAAGTAGGTTAGGAGTGACCACAGTTAGCTAATATAAATGAACATGTACAAGCATGGTTTTTATCTAAAGTGGTATTTGAAAACTGTAGATATTACCAGAGATGTCGAAGGATGACTGCAAGGAATTACTAAAGGAAGGAAAGAAACTGAAGAAATTTTTTACCTTATATCTAGCACAGATCGATAATTGTGCCTAAATATTTTCACATCTCTTAGCAAATACATTTTAAACCTTGTTTTCCCAAGACAGAGATCCCTTTAAAGGCTAAACTGAATCAGTTTTCAGGGATACTGTAAGTGTTTGATACCAGGTGTTCTCAGAGACCACAATCTCCTGTGCCAATGAAGAAATACACAGATTGTGTTTAAAAAACCCAAGACTTTTCTTGCCCAAATTTCAATGTATAGCTTCATTCTTCAAAGATGAAATATTCTGCAGTGTTCTCAGGACAAATTGTGCTGCATTGTTTCCATTCTTGTAGCAGCACTGATCCTCTGAAGCCTTGCCAAAGGCTGTGTTTCAGCAAGGCTTTCTTGTTTTCTGTTCTTATCTTGCATTTGAAGGCTAGAGTCACAAAATATAGTAGATAGTTTAATGAATATTTTTAAGTTGATTCAATACTGCAGCATTCAAAATGAAAATTATTCTTTATCAAAGTCTTTGCTCTTTTAACTATAGATATAGAATTCTAAGAATTTGAGGGCTTGGTCCCTTTCTTTTTCTCCCTATGTTTCTTTCAGATTCATAGGGGAAATTGAGCAATTTTTTCACTTTTCTGCAGTTCCTCTTCATTAATCTACTCTGTAATTTACATAACTCTCTCAACCCGAAAAACAGTACAGAGTACACAGAGTACAGTTGCATTTTGCTTTTTCTTACAGTGGAACTTATAAAATCTTAAGGCAAAATATCGCTGCAACTGAGAGGAAAAAATCCCCTGTATAGGGTTTGGTTTTTTTAATTCAGATAACAGAAAAGAAGCAAAAATTTTAAAGTTTGAGTTATGCATATGAGTCATAAAAATAATTTTTCCAGAGAAAGATACTAGTTTGGATTAAAGTCCCATTGTGTTGGTTTTTTTTAACTGGAAATTCCCTTTATGTCTAGAAAATGGGTCCAGAAATGAACCCAATATTATTTAAAATATTTTAGTTTGTCAGTCTAGATAGTCCTTTTAATTATTATTTATTACATTCTTTACTAGGATATGTCTCTCCATTGGCCTTTCTGATGTTAAGTTGTGAGAGTATGTCAATCACCTGTTACTTTTGCAAAAAGTCAGATACATGTATTTAGGGATATCTAAATATTTCAAGCTTCTTTCTTCCCTTTCCCCATCACAGTCAGTTAGGGGAACTTTTGTAAGATTCAGTGCACCTATTTGTTCCCACACCCTACAAACACTTGTTTTGGAGTGCTTTTGCCAGACTCCCACCGGATATGAGAGTCCAGCACCTTGCTGGCCAGCTGCTTAAGGAATGGGAACTTTGAAGGAGCCAGCACTGCTGTCTCTGAAGCCCGGTTGCAGTGCCAGGCCTTATTGTTAGAATAGTGTCATTCACATTTTCAATTAGATCTAGATCTAGATCTAGATCTATCAGCCAAGCTCTTCTTATATTTTTGCTCCTAAAAATGCTAGACAAAGTGGAAGAGGAGCACAAAAAGCAAGATTGGTTTAGTCAGCGACCTTGAACTGCGTGGAAATAAATGAGCCTGCTGGTTTTACTTGAAATTATTTTGAATTTCACACATTTCCCATGTTGATTACTATCCAGTTCTTGGTTTGGCATTATTTGTGTTGAAAATTACCTTGGCATATTGTCAGCCTACCAAAATGCTCCATAATTCTGGATGTTAAGAAATTGGTCATCAGCCCATTCATTTTAGGTGTTTGTCAGGGTGTGGTCAGAAGTTCTGGTAGGATGTCTGCACAGAATTGTTTCAGAGCTGCATTTAGTTTAGGATGTTGAATAAGATGCTAAGTAACATTTCCTGCAACACAGCCCTCTTTTGTCTTCTGCTTTTCCTGTGCTCAGTTAGGCGTCACTGGATCTTGCGCTCCCTTTGACTCGCGAAGAATTGCAGTTTTTGTACTTGCCCATTCCCAATTTCTGATAGATACGTAACAGTGCACCTTTTGCTATGCTTAAATCGCACTAGGGCTAAATGCTGTGTGGTTTTGCAAAATCACTCTTGCCCAGAACAGCAATAATTCAAAGTCAGTTGCATTGTATGGCTCATTTATAGAGCAGAGAAGAAACCTGTCAAAGAACTTTGGAAGTTCAGACTTGAGGATATGGTTTCCAATGCAGACAGTAATTGTATTGAAAAAGGCTTTTAGAGATATAATTGTGTTTTGTTGCCTTCCTTATGATTAGTAAGATACACAAATGACTGTACCAGAGGGAACAAAGTCTGTCTTTGTGGTACCCCAGGATCTTGTTCTTTTCACCATTTACATTCAGGAACTGTCTTGCAGAGTTAAAGCAGGAGTGAGAAGGGGAAGGAAGGATGCAAGCCAGAGAGTTCATGGGTTTTAGTTCCTGACACAAGACACGTGAAGCTGAGCACACTTAAACCAGGGTACTCAGAAGCATTCCTCTTTTTTTAGCTCTTTTTATAAAGATGACTGATTTGAAGATGTACACTAGCACTGCTTTTCATTCCTTGCTGGTTTATTGTGGTAGTGTATTAAACCAAGCAGATCAGAGAGAAGCTTGCTTGCAAATGGAAATCAGATTTTAAAGGCATTTTAAATGTGATGGCTGGTGTCTGCTCGCAGACTTGCTGGCATATTTTAAATTTGGCCTTCATAAAATTCCATTGGACATTTTTTAGTCTGCTGATACCAAAGTGTGTATTTAATAGCTTCACACATCAAATTAGAGAAAGATTAATGTGACCATTTTTCTTTCAGCCCAACTTTTGAGACATTTTTGGTTGCAGTAGCTGGTCATGCAGCCCATGCAGTTAAGCAATGGGTTAACTGTTTCCTTGTGACAGTTCCTCAGTTGCTGTAGATTAGCAGAGCTGACTTCAGCAGAACCAGATCTATTTCCAGCAGCCCAGGATATGGTCTCTTGAGCTATATTACAATTAAACAAACTTGTTCAATTAGCAACAATTACTTTTGACAGTGAAAGGATAATAGAGGATTTTGCTTACAGGTGTCTCCCTTTGATCTTAGTCTATTGAACCATTTAATGATTCTGTTTTGTTTGGTGCTGCAAGCTATCAACTAGACAAAAAAAATTAGTTCTATCATTTTCAAAGACCTTTGCCATTAAATGTTCATGACTAAATCTATCTGTGTGTGACTTAGAAGGCAGTAGCAGCAAGAAGAGCTGCAGTGAAAAACAGCAAAATGAGAAGACATGCGAGGTGCACAGAGGAGGCTGAAATGGATTGCTTGATGACAAAGCTGGAGCATGAACAGTCAGAGAAATAAATCAAAGAATGGTTTTGCTTGTTCTGTTGGATTTTCCTATATTTGTGCAGGGGGCAGGGTCATATGCTTAGGATTACAGCTAATGTGCCTTTCAAACAAAAAAAGTCATTCTCTGGGGTTTATATTTTCTGTTCTCAGAACTCGTGAATTCAATGTTGAAGTCATTAGCAATTTACAGGAGAAGATAAATCTCCCTTCAGGTCTCCCTGACTGGACCTGAAGAATCTAGATGCAATATTTCCCCAAATGACAGCTTAATGCCAATCCTTATCTCTAGCTACCTCAGCCTGGTTGAATGCTATATAAAAAAAAGGCTGGGAGTAACATAGTTACTGAAGAGCAACACAGACATACTGACATTCTTTAGTATTAGGCAGACATACATAGCTACAACTTTTTTAACATTTTCAGGAATACTCCATGCCCATGTCTGTTGTCTTATTTCACTGTCATGAATAATACATCTGTGCACAGTAAGTCACACTGAATCGTGCTTATTAGCAATTAGTATCTGATAAAATTTCAAGTTTATTAGAAAATTGAAACCAGTGGTGAGGATTTATATATTCAGATAAATTACATTTAGTATTATTCATAATATTCAGTTCTATCTTGCCCAGAATAATATGGAAACCCTATCACAATGATTACCTATATATGTTTCTGTTATTATTCTGACAGAACAGTGTATTTCAGATTTCTGTAAATTATAATAAGATATGACAGGCAGGCTAGATAAGAAAGGATAACCATCTTTGAGAAGGAAAATTGGAATAGTTATATATTGTATTTGGTAAGACAGAGATCTCATTGGAAAGAAAGATGGGGAAAAATATAACCATTTCAAGGCCATAGACAATTTTAACAACAGATTCTACTTATTTTCCACTTGGCAACCATTATATTAGCTATGGCATAGGGAGATCAAATACAAGTAGAAAACAGGAAGCTCTTTCACGTTGCAGGCGACTGTAATGGGTATTGCAAACAAAACCTAGTCATTTTTATTTGTCCCTTTCATTGTGCTAATGGGACTCTTATAAAAGGGTTTCACTTGGCTATTGAGCTTTCTGCCAGTTTAGAAATTGGCTAGTACTATATAGTTGTATTGTATGTTTTAGCACCTGTTGTTATGGTCATTACTCAGGGATAGTGACAATTGCCCTTTGGTCTTTTGTACATGTTGTTCTTTCCAGCCTCTCTATGGCTTATTGTTTTTCGGGCTCTGAACCTGTCATCTTCCCAGCCTGAATAATTTTCTCGCTGTAGGACAGTTAGTGTCTCATCAGTCACATACTTCACTCTGGAAGTGATTTATTCAAAGCCGTGGGCTTTTACAAAACTATCCAGATCACTTTCCTGAATGACACAAATGATACCATTACTAAATATAATGCAGAGGGATTTATTGCACCGTCTGCTTCATAATAAACTGCAAGTTCTGTGCATTGCATGGTATCAGATATCGGTGCTTTCCGTCCTATTTATTTCAGTACCTGTGAGAATGCTGTGTGAGGCCAGGGGCAGAGGGAGACTGAGTGATGGGCTAAATGCAGCTGGGAAACTGGGCTGCACCCAGAGAGCACATCCCTAGCAGGACCTCTGTGAGCAGAAGGCTCCATTAAGATGGCATGGGCTTCATTCCTGCTCCATGATCTCATGTAGCAAATCAAAGGATCTGTGTAAGTGCTGAATACATGTGTGTGTTGGATCCCCAGCTGCAAGGGGAGGCCGGGCAGGAGCCAACTGCAGGAGCCCTGCAAGCCCTGTGAAATACTTGGCAGGTCTGAAGTCTAAATTCAGTTATGTAATGGATGTGATTACCACAGACTGGCATCTTGTACATTCACTCACATCTTTTAGATAAAAGAGATAGAAGATGTAGCTGTAACTACATTGTGCTTGTTACGCCAGAAGCAATATACAGCAAGAAAATGAACACCATCAGATATTTTCAATTTCTCTGCTAAGGAAGGAGAGAATATGGTAACAATATCCCCCCAAAAGAGATAGAGACTGTTATAACAAGTCACCTAAATCCAGAAAATAATCCTTTATTATAAGTAAAATGAGAGGTTACACTTCATGTCAGAATGCTTTTATGAAACTGGTCATAGCTGTCAAGTTCAAGCTGTAATTAATATATTGTGGTGAATAATGATTGTGTGGATGCATTTGGGGGTATTTTGGTGAATTTAATATGCAAATATTTTGACCAATGTAGACAGTATTATTAAAGATTTTTCTTGTAGTTATATTCACAGAGTTATGCCGTTATTTATGGTCTAGGACCTCGTAGTTGTTTGGTGGACAAGCTTTTCTATAGTTTTCATGAACACTACCTTCATTTTTTTGAAACACTAAGTTTGTAGTCCTCCTTCTCTACATTATTTTGAAATTTCCAGTGAAGAGTTTCAAGCAAAAAGATGACCAAAGATATGGGAAATTAGCAGTGCTCCCTTACTTTGTGAAGAGAATCAAATCCACATCTCAGTTCCAGTCAGTGAGTTTGACCTCTGTTGACTGTGTAGTTCAAGGTCCAGCCACAAAGGCTCCTCACTTCCCATTAGGTAGAGAGTTCAGTAAAATCCTAATTTATTAGTTGTTTTACTAATCTTCCCTTACTGAAACTGTTGTTTGTCAGACCGCTTTGAAAATGAGGATTTTGTTTTTCTTTGTTGATCTGTCCTGAATTTATTTCATCTCTTTTTATATGGAATAACATAAACCAAACATCAGTTTTTAGACAGCTGATTGTCTGTCCAAAATGGACCGAGGCAGTACAAAAGGATACATCATTATTTGTAATTTTTATCCTAAAGACATGAAAAAATACAGGGTTGTTGTCTAGTAAGTTCTTCCACTTTCTCTAAGAACATTATAGCCAGATAGTTGGAGACAAGTATTCCATAACTTGCAGCTTGATAACCAGCTTGTCAATTCTTTAAAATCATAGTCTAAACACACTCCAAAAGAATGGAAAGAGTGTGAGAAACAATCAAAATGTAGATCTTTCCATGAAAATATAACCCATGTTTATATTGCATAGATCTAAGGGTGGTAACTGATTACCAGGTTTGGCTGAGCAGGTGATACATGCTCAAGGACAAAATTTATGGGTCTGGAGAGGATTATAGGTTGTGCCAATGATGGCAGGGACCAGACTCACCAGCACTTTCCAGTCCAGCGTGCCAAGTACCAATACACCCAACATTTGACACTGAATACCTGATGGTGATTTTTTTTTCCATTTGAGTTCTTACAATTTTCTTCTAATAATTTCCGTGTATTTGGTAGATTTGTTTCCTTTGTTATTCTATTATTTTACAAGTTACATACAAACTGGGGACTAGGGCCTCCAATTTAGTTGTCTGTATTTGAAGGTACTCCATATCTTCTCACACATCCCAAAGGATCTCAGGAATCCTCAGGTAGCTGCCAGCTGTAGTGTATGATTAATTCTCTCTCTGTAGTGCCCAGACAGAGGCCGTGGTGGGTTTGCAAGAAACTGGGACATCTCAGATGACCAGGTGCCTGTGTATGTGAATCAGACCTTTGTGATGGACTCCATTTTGCAGAATTATGTATTTATAGAGAGCACAACATCCTACAGTCTTCTCCAAAAACACAACCATCAAAATGCTTTAAGAATACTGAACTAAAAATGAACTTGGATTAATTAAGAGCCTTCGCAGTATTTTTATTGTTGTTACCTAGACTCTTGCCAAAAAGGTCCCATATCTGTGGGAACTCACATACTTTGAAAAACTGCTGGGATTATTTATATTGTTATCTATACCCATGTAATTATTTAATTGAATGTAATTTCTGACATAGCATATTCAGCATATTTCCTAATCTTCTGATCTGTATCACATCATTTTAAAGAAAGATACTGACAAACACCATGACCCTTCCAGTTATGCATCATCTGGCAGCTTCTTCAAAAAATCACAATAATTGAACTCTGTGCAGAAGAATGTGGAAGGCTGGGAGGTATTCATGCACCAGTTCAGTGGACTGGTCACGGCCTATGATTTGCCATGCAGAACTGCCAGCCCAGGCAGAACCCAGTGGCAGAATCTGACAAATGGGCAAGCAAATCTGCTGTGCTGTGGGGGAGAGATAAGCAATGCTGTGATGAGACTCAAAACCACAGTAATGTCAGACTTGTGGTCAGGGAATATCATAACCACTGTATCTTGTCTATACTCAATAGAGGCGGGGGGGGCAGGAAGGAATATGTATAACAGATGGCCTGAAAGCAGCAGTTTTGAATTAATCAGGATGCAGGATTAGGAGGATCTAGATGACAGATTTAGTGTATAGATGCAGATATAGAAGCTAGATATGAGAAGTATTACTGTGGTAGGAGTAGCAAACCATGCACATAGGCTTAGCATTTTGTTGGAAAGGACTGCTGGAGGTCACCACGTACAGCCCCTTGCTCAAAGCAGAATCTGCTTTCAGGTTGCAGTGAGTAGTCCTGCTGAAGTCTGAGTGTCTTCAAGGATGGATTCCTTCTCTTTCTGGGCAACCTGTTCCTGTCCTTTCATACTCTCACAGAGGAAGTTTTTTCTGTATCCACTCAGAATTTCCATTATTGCAACCTGACTGTTGTCTTTTCCTTGTGCAGCTCTGAGAAGAGTCTGGTTTCATCTTTCCTGTAAACCCAGTTAGGCAGTTGAAAGCAGAAACTGGATTCCCACTTAGTCATCTCTCCTCCAGACAGAAAAAACCTCAGCCTCTTCTTGTATGTTGTGTTTCTGGGCCCTTAAACATCATGGTGCCTGTCTGCAGGACTTGGTCCAGTGTGCTTGTGCTGTTCTTGTACCGTGATTGCCAAAATTGGACATGGGTGTCAAATAGCCACTATGGCATCAGCACTGCTGCTGCACTGACAGCCAGAGCCTGGAAACAGCGAAGCTGCAGAGAAGTGATCTTTGTAACCCTACTTTCTGAGAACCATTAAAAAACCCCAGATCCCATTAGGGCCCTTTTATGTCTATCATGATGTTGGGTAACTCATTTAGAAAGACAACTGAGAGTTGTCCTAGCATGGTGAGTTACCTAAATTGTCTAAAGGAAACTGTAACTGCAGTGCTCAAGGATAATATATGGTGGTTCATCAATTTTTTTTTTTTGCTAACAAAACCTAAAGTTAGGAAATTCACCAAGGCATACAATGCAAGGACATTGTGAAGTCTGAATAATAAGAGAAAAGTTATACAAACCACCAAAACCAGTGAATTTCATATCCAGTGAAAAAATAAAAAAGCCATATGTATTTTAAATCCAGTTTATCTGAAGTCTAGTGTATGAAAATCCAGTTGGTCCATCCATGACTAAAAAGAAACAAATATTTTGTTTTATAAAATTCTCCATAAAATGGTATAACAACTTTATCTGTAAATATTATGACTGGAGATTATTCTCCAGATATGAGGATATGAATGTAAAATATGTGAGTAGCACAGTATAACTAATGGTGTTTGTTTTTACAGGATTCAAGGAAGAGTCATATATATTAGGTTTGTTTTCCATTTACAATGCTATTGTGATATTGTTGAATGTCTCTTGAAAGATGCTGAAGACCCTCAGTTTCCACTGTTGGATTTGACTTTAATTTCAATATATATTTTAAAGGACTGTGTGAGCTCTTAAGATGCTTAGTATATTGAAATAAACATGCCTTAAAATATTACTCTTTTTCAATACAAAACAGATGGTGCAGATCCCTGATGTAACCTAATCTAAAGCAGCCTTGGTCTTTGTCTGTAGTTCTGTCATAATTTATTTTCTTTTGTACGTTGATTCTATTGCAGGCTGAAATCACAAGGCAGAAGTCAGAGGTATGTGGAACCCTTCATTTCCACTTTTTAAATTCTGACCAATAATTCTTGGTTGAATCTTTCATGTTCCCTTTTGACAAGTATCATGGAGGGTCTCTCCTGAGCTTTGCATTAGATTAATTTTAGGCTCCATCATGATTTCCTTCTTAGTTCAGTATTTACAATCTACAACAGCAGAAACTGCTGTGCTGCAAGATGGCAACCTTCTGATTCTGTGAGGTGCACTAGTACCAGCTCTGGAAGTATATCACTCTGAATTTTTTTTCAGTTGTTTTAGTTCTGATTAATGCTAGCATAAAGTCAGAATTAGACCAGCAGAATTATGGCAGATTTGAGTTCACTTATGTATTTATTTATATTTCAGTGACTCCACTTTTAATTCTAGGTGGTATACAGAGCTAAAAAAAAAACCCACGCAAAATTTAATCTGATATACAGTACATTAATAAAATAAAACTGCATTTGCAGGATTTAAATAAACCATCAGTAAAAGCTACATGATGGAATTTTAGTCTTAAGTAAGCAGAGATATGAAAACCAATGTCCTCAACCTGTTTCAGAGTCTCTGTGCTGGCAGGTCTCCCACCTCTGCCTGCTTGCAACCCTACTGTCTGTAGTACCATACAGTTAAAGCAACAGAGAGATGAGCATAAGTGTTCAGGTGTAAAAATTGTGATAAAACTGCATATATTTTTTCAAAGGTCTAAAATACCTGTCCTCTGGTTGGCATGACAGAGGCTACTGTCTAATGGCAAAGAGCTTTCTACTATAGCAACATTAGCAAGTCATTTGGTACAATAAAAGGAAGAGGTTTTGAGTTGAACATTTCTGAGGCCTGTACATTACATGCAGTCCAGGGGTTTTACTGTGCATGAGTTTGAAGTTGGAGTGCCAAGCCCCCAGAATCATCATGACCACACATGTGGTCTGAAACTCTCTGAGGCTGTGTATAAGTTAGCAGATTGTGTGCTGCAAGAAGAGCAGGCCTGCAGAGGGAAGTAGCTGATGCTGAGGACCACACTCTATGTATTTCAGAGGGTGTATTTAAAATTGAATCTCATCTGATCTTATACAGTGAATGTCCATTAATAGCTGCAGTGCCCTAGGTGAAACTGAGGTACATTTTCTAGTTTAGTTTCACCTACAAGGAATGCAGTTTAGGCTCTCTGAGACCCCTGTGCAGTGCAAATCAAAGGGTGGGGCAGCCAGGAGATCTGCTTCAAACACTCACTTGTGATGGAACTGACTCACTGCAGTGTCATCGTGCTTTGGAGCAGCAAGAACTGTTACAGTCTCACGTGTCCCCAGCAGGGCTGAAGTGAAACTGGTGGCCATTTGGAGCACCACCACCAGGTTAGACATCCCTGAAAGGAAACCCAGTTAGCCTAAACACTGTTCTGTGGACTGCACCAGTGTGCAGGAATTGCAGTGCCTCAAAACACAGCATTAATAGAGATGCAGTTGTAGCCTGGATTTTGTAGCAGAACATTCAATTCTTCTTGGCATCTAAAATGGAACTGAAGCAGACCAAGCCTCTGCAGTGGGACTTGGGAGGCAAGGATGAGAAGGATTTCTGGAGATGGGTTTGAAAATTAATCTGTGGGCCGATGTGACAATCCAGTGCCTTGACACAGCCCTAGGCATTTAATGAGATCATACACCATGGATTTTTCCCTCTGTAGAATAACACTGGTGGAAGAACTTCCTGGGTTTCTGAGCCCCTTTTAGCTTGAAATAACAGGGCAGTGCCTCCTAGAAGTAGGGCAGTGCTTCATTCCAGAATTTTGGGTACAGGGGTTTTTTTCTTGTTTGGTTGCTTTTGTTGTTTTTGTTGATTTTTGTTTTGGGGTTGGTTTTTTTTGACAACACAGATGCCATTAGGTAAAGATTCAATATGAAAGTTCTTCAACTGCAGGTGGGAGAAGGCACAGGTGTGTAATTGCCTAAAGCTGAAGTCTAAATAGGTGGCTTGGAGTTTGGGGACTATTATAGCTGTTATGAAAAAGACAAAATCTTTAATTAAAAATTCTTTTTCTTAGATAGCCTGAAAAATTCTTATTATAAACTCACTTTGGCTGTTCTTTTAAATATTCATCTATCATTCTTTACACATTATAGTTTGTTCCAACAAAATATAACTGGTCCCAAGAATAATTATAAGTCAATAACCGTAATATTCACCTCACAAGCAAAATAAAGACTTTTTATGTATCTAGACCAAATACTAAAATTTAATGCATTATACTTTTTAACTAAGTAACGTCATAGGCAAATTAGAATGTGTTCATGTTCTGGGCCTTGTATGAGACATCAGGACAATTCAGTAGAAAACTATTTCTAATTATGGAAAGCCATACGACAAGACAACTGCTGTAGTGTCAGTAATGATTAATAAGTCATTCTAATTTTATCTAATTGCATGTTCTTGATTTTCAGATAGTTTTTTGAAGCTTAATCTTAAAGTACTAAGAAAGTCATTCATCAGATCATATTCCCAGTGATTCCACTGAAACTGATCCAGACAAACATACTTTTATTTAACTTTGAACATTTTGGAAGGCTATTTCCACACTAAATTAGCAGTCATTAAGAACTGTTTTTAAAATACAATGATTTTTGATCCATGCTGCTATTTGGAAACTCTTTATTTTACAAACTTGCACCACAAAACTTAAGAATGGTTTTCAAAAATGCTGTAGCTCAAACAAGATTTTTTAAATGGTTAATTCTATTTATTGAAGTATTTTGTTTTGTTTTATATGAATCTACACACCTGCCCTAATGTTTGCTATGTAATAATTCTGTTTTCTTCTTCACTGGCATAGACCTGACCCATTAAACAAAAGGCATTAGATGGCATCCAGTCTGTTAGAAATGGAGCAAAGAATTTTTGTACAAGTATTAATTTGGGACAAGAGTATGCATAGAAGTGCTAAAGCCAGAAACTAAAGTTCTTCAAAACATAATCATGTAGACACCTGATTTGCTTACATACAGTGCTTCATAAATAGTTTTTATAGAGATCCTAGTGTTTTTCCTTTGTAAATTAATGGCAACATATCTGTTGATTTATGGAATTTCAGGATTAGATCTAAGTACTAAGGTAATTATAACAAAGACAGGTAGGCTTATAGTAAAACAAAGAAAATTCTAATCTGTTGATTGATACATTGTGGCAAGTGTTTAACCAGCTTGCTTATTAATGGTTGTCAGCTAATAAACAGCACTTTAATTAGTTTAATCAAGTACCTTATCCAGAGTAGTGATAGCTGAAATTATCAAGTGCTGTACAAGCTGAATATGCCAGAGCTTTCCTGGACACCCAGAGTGTGAGTGAGGTCAGGCCAAGCAAATCTCTGATGTATAAGGTATATTGTTACTTATTTGTTTGTTGGTTTGTTACCCCTTACTCCTCATCCTCTCAGAGAATTGAACCTGGCACAATTTGCTTATAAACTTGCCCATTAACTTCTTAATAGGAAAAATGTCCTACATCCGTATAGAGACTCTTTTTGGAGAGGCAGACGTGCTTCATGTACCAGAGTGCTAAGGACTGGCCAGCTTTTGTACTTGGAAACAGCTTTTGTACAATAGAAATGGTGTTTATGTGCATACACAGCAGTGTGCAGTATGTAGGTAGGGCAGACATTTGCAGGGGGGCTACAGGAGAGATGGCAGTGCATGTGCTGCACATCCTGGCCTAATGGTGCAGGAAGTAAGGAAGGAGGGATAATCTGCACTTAAAACAATGTGACAGAGACAAAAGAGAACAACGTTTGGGATCACCAGCGTAGGATGAATTTCAGAAGCTTTTATCTTTGATGAAATGTTGCTTTAATTGTTTCTCTTTGAAATGTGTCCCATTTCTGATGGCTGTTTGTGAGGAGAAGTAGCAATGTTCAGCGCTTAATGCATCAGATGGAGAGATCTGGGATTTATCTGTCTCTGATTCTCTGTGTGATCTCCAGTTAATCATTTCCTCTCCCTGTCTCAGTTTCCTTATCTGTAAAGTGGAGTTAATAATCCTTTCTATCACCCAGTGCATAGTGAACTTAGACAATTCAATTAATAGTTGTAAAACTAATTTAGCTGCTGGGGCAGAAAATGATAAAAAATGTAAGGAATTATTCATAAATGTGGTAAGCTATCACTGTCCAAATCTGAAAAACAAATGTTCTGCTTCATAATTTTACCAAATTTTTAGCAAACTCTGCTAACTTACTTGCACCACCACTTGTTTCTCTTTATTTAACAATATAACATGTATTAATGTAAGCAAAATCTTTTCATATGGAGTATTATATTAGCTAACCGCTAATATCAAACAAGGTTAAAAGTATGGGCCATATGCTACCTCAGTAGAACACCAGTAAGTTTGAAGTTGAGACCCACTGAGCTATTGGGTGAATTTTGCTTAGTCTTTGGTATGGTTTTATTTTTTTTTTTAAGCCAAATAAAATATTATCAGACCATGGACTACAAACAGTATTTCACTCTGGTACTAATTTAGTATATTTTGATTTTCTATTGGAATAACCATACATCCTGAAGACTGTCAGAGACATTAATATAGCTTAAATCTTTCTGTTTACCAGCTGGGTGTACAGGCTTCCACAGAAGTAGACAAAAATCCATTGTGTCCTTAGATGATTGTTTCTCTACAAGCAATTGTGTGTATAGGAGGAAGGGTAAAAGCAAGTACAGTGTTCTGTTAGCTGCCTGGCTTCAATATGCATGTTGCAATAAAGAGCAATAAGGGGTATACTCATGGAACTAGACCTTGTTGAAATGAAAAGGCTTTACAAAAAGATTAAGATATTGCAGGGATGTGAGGGATGAGAACATAGAATCATAGAATCACAGAATATGCTGAGTTGGAAGAGACCCATTAGAATTATTGAGTCCAACTGCTGGCCCTGCACAGGGCACTCCAAGAATCACACCATATAACTGACTGCATTGTCCAAAGACTTCTTGAACTCTGTCAGGCTGGTGCTGTGACCACTTCCCTGGGGAGCTATTCCAGTGCTCAACCATGCTCTGGGTGAAGAACTTCTCCTGATATCCAACCTAAACCTCCCCTGACTCAGTTTCAGGCCACTTCCTCCGGTCCTGTCACTGGTCATGAGAGTGAAGAGATCAGTGTGTGCCCCTCCTCTTTTCCTTGTGAGGATGTTGAAGATCACAATGAGGTCTCCTCTAAGTCTCCTTCAGGCTGAACAGACCAAGTGACCTCAGCCACTCCTTATGGCTTCCCCTACAGACCCTTCACTGGCTCTCCTTTCAACAGTCTCTGACAGCTTTACATTGTGGTGCCCAAAAATAGCTCTTCAAAATGCTGGGAGAACAGATTGCAAAATCTGTGATGAAAACCATTATTGAAACTCCTCCCCACCAAAATGTATCAGTTATTATCTGTATACTTTTCCTGAATATTTTGCTGCTTCGTGACATCAGGGACCCTGTCCCTGTTTACTTTTCTGGTCTACACTGGCAGTACATGAAGTGTCTCCTGATGGAGATGAGGATTGCTGGATCTACTCCTCCTTGCTTTCAAGGCTGATTTCATATTAGCCCCAGGCTCAGCAAATGATACTTTGTGGGAATGCAGAGTGAGATGCAGCCTCTCATGCATGAAATATCAACTGAAGTGGCCAAGATACAAAAACTGCTATGCCCAGGTTTAGGACTTGAGGGTGCCTCCCACATTTCAAGCTGAAGGATGAGCTTGGGGCAAGAGCTCCAGTGAAGTCTCCAGTGAATGAGACTTGCATCATTCCTGAGCTTTGAGTGACTAGGGCAGAAAGAGCAGAGATCACAGGGGATGGCAGGGAAAGTCAAGCTGTTGCATATATCCAACACTTACAATGTTAAGAGAAGGAAGTAGGGTAATACGTGTTCCTAGTATGCTGGTACAATGTTGGTTTTGTCTATAGCAAATGGATAAACAACATTTCAAATACCTAATTCATTGTGCTGTGAGTGTTGTGCCCTATAGATTAGCAGATGACTGTGAGGCAGGGCAGAGAGCAGCACAGCTGTCATGGTCAGCTGATGCTTTCTGTTTTAGATTTTTTTTTTCTGTTATATATTTTTTCCCTCTCCTGTTATTTGTAGCTTTGCATATCCCCTACAGTTTTGGCTAAAAACGTCCATCTTACACAGAAAAAAACCCGATTCAGACAGTCAGTTTTCCCTTCTTGTAAGGTTTTTAAATTCTTATGAACTCACAGATTACTCATGTTCAGTAGAGAAATTTGCATTTTGAAACGAAAAAATGTGCAAATTCCACTTTCCTCAGGGTAGTCATGTGCATGACAGTTCGCAGGATTGCCAAGACTTCACAAGAGCATCTTTGCAACCTAAGGACTCGGAGACAAAGCTGAACTTTATTTATGTTGAGCTACACTTTGGAAGAGGTGAAGCTGAACTTGAAACCGATCCTATCCTATGTGAAATCCATTGATACACACAATAAATAACAAAAAAACATGTAGTTCTGGGTTAAGAAGTACTGAGAGCTGAGAGTATTTTACTAGGGAACTTGTAGAGTGACTGCAAGCTTGCCCTGTCCTTGTGCAATTTCCCAGGTATGTATCCCATCAGTGGATATAGATAATGAGCCAGAAAAGCACAGTGGAATAGGAAAGTAAGAACCACAAAAACCCCACAGAACAACCAAGAGGCAAATGGAAGGCTGGCAGTCTAAACCATTACAAATGTGGTGCAAATATGGCTGCAAATGTTTTTTCTTTAATTAAATAAATATTTCAAGACAAAACAGTATATTCAGAAAATCTCCACTCAGTCCTATAAACAACAGTCTAAGTCAGGATGACTTCTGAGCCTCTTCTCTCAAGGACTTCTTTCTCTCAGGTTATATCTGGTTACTTGAGGCAGCTACTGCACCTTTGAGACAGACTTAGATACAAGAAGAGTGAAGGTGGCTACATAAAAGCAGCTGCGTTCCAGTATAACCATGCAAACTGGGTTGGGGTGGTGCCCTAGAAGTTCTGCACCAATACAGAGTATTCCATACCATGCCTATATGACCCAAAATACTGATTAAACTGGAAGTTCTCCAAAATGCTGTGAGGTTTGGGGGTTTTTTCACCCTTGAAAAAACTCTCTAGATAAAACTCTAATTACCCATCTAAAAAGGCATATGATCCCCCACTGAAGTATAAAGTGCACATTTTCAAAGTCATTAAATAGAAGCATTTGGAACAGAAGTAATTAAAAAGACAGCCAGTACACTTCCTGTGAAGAAATTAATTTCTCTTGTTTGTATCATTGACCTGTCCTTACTGTTCCTGTAATAGGAGCCAAATGCCAGATGCCTAATAGTGTTACTCTTTCTAGGTTGCCTCATCAGAAACAAATCTTTCCCCATGTGTTGTTTGGTGTGGTTTGGTTTTTTTAAGCAGGCTGATCTTTTTTTATAGCCAGAACAGAGAGCTTCCAGTGGCTCGTTCATAGCTGATAAACAGGTAGGGCTTTGGGAGAGCTTCATCTCTAACTTTGGATGGCAACAGAAAGAGGTCTCTGTCAGACCAAGTCATCCTAACCTCCTTTCATATTCCACTGAGAGAAAACACAAACTTTCCAAGCATGGTCCAACCATCCTGCTACAATGGTCATTGCATCTTCAGTACTTAGAAAGGAGTCCAGATGACTAGTTCATGAAGTCTTCTGAGTTGAAAAAAACACCCTCTATTGAATTTAAAATCTCCCTCTCTTTTGCTGTGTCATAGATTTCAGTATCAATGTGCTTCTAAGCATAAAAACAAAGCTTTTAGAGAGCTACAGCCTCTCAAATGGAGAGGAGAGGAGAGGAGAGGAGAGGAGAGGAG
>VWZP01007103.1:1166644-1186280 GCA_013396995.1 Dicaeum eximium
GAGGAGAGGAGAGGAGAGGAGAGGAGAGGAGAGGAGAGGAGAGGAATTATTAAAAGCAACTGCATTTCTTAACTGCATTTCTGTAGAAAATTATAATAATAAGGAATATATTTAGCTTCCAACACCTCCAAAGGAAAAAAGAAAATAGATACATTTGAATAAACATATTTAAGAGAACAGAGGCAATGTCTTGCAATGTTGATGTCAGCCATGCTATAGAAAGGGAAAGAATTAGTAACAGCAACTCATTACAGTGACACCTTAATTTTCCAGATCTGGATATTCTTAAAATAATACTTGCAGAGTAAGTATTAGATTAACTCAGAGCACTAACAGAAAATATATATGAAATTATGCATTTCAGTATATGAAATATAAAGTATTATTTGCTTCCCTGAGCATTTATTTTCTATATCCAAAAAAAAAAGGTAATAATGCAGGAAAATTGGCATAATTTTCTAAGTATAATGGAAACTCTGAAATTGCTTCAAAAATTAATTAAATTACACCTTAAATAATTGCTTTGACAAGTAAAGTAAAAAGTTGAACTTACTTTTTTGGCATTTCTCTTTGGTACAGCTACTGTTTCCATTATAACCAATGTCTTGAAAGTGGCAATTCACAGCAATAATCTAATCTCAAGAAAGCACAGTTGAATCTGGGAGTATAAAAACTATTGAGCTTTATTATAAGCTATTAAAATGTCTGTGATGTGAAGAATAAGATATTCTGTTCTCTAAGAAGTGAATGGTGAGCCCAGGTGTACAAATATAACAATAATTTGAGATTAATTTTCCTTTACATTTTTTGTTTTTGTGATATTCGTTATCCAATCAAGATTTAAAGAGACCACTAAAATATTTAGAATAGTCAAAATTTCATAGCAATTTGTGACATAAATGTAAGTTGAAGATGTGCTTCAGTTGCTTGGGTTTTATCTCGGCTATCATTGCTTGATTATTCAGGTTCATTAGTTAGTCGAATTACAGAAATGTCATTGAAGTCACCTTGTAAATGTCAAGCTGAATGTCAGCTGACAGCTGAAATGGTGACATTACTGAAATGCTTCATATGAGGGAACTTTTTGTCACAATAAAAATGTTTTCTGTCCACTGAGACAGCTGTGACTCAATGGTACCTCATATTACACGTACAGAAGAACGGAAAGGATGGTTTCTGCTTTTGAAGGCTGTGGGGGAAACAATTTCATGAATCTCAGTATGAGAATCTATTGTAGAACCTCTTCAACATTTCAAGTTGCACACTTCAAAATAATTAATTCGTATGTTATTTAATATTACGTTGGTGACTTTTGATGAAATGAAATCAATAGGTTTATGTTCCAACCTCAGTGTTTCGGTTTATATATTAGTACAACCCCTAATTTGGGGATGAGGGGGTTAATTCCACCCTATTTATCTAATTGTTTACCCGTGCTGAAACAAGCAGAGCAGCAGCACTGCACTTGACTACAAAGTGGTGGAGTTTTTGATTCTGCTGGCACACTGGAAGGCTTTTGGGCCATTGTGCAAATTACAGTATAATGCAATACCCTAGAAGAAATAATTATACCCAGCCTCTGTGAGCCAGAAATCACACACAAAAATTTGAGCCTTTTAATTTGGTTACATATAATGTATGAAATGCAGTTCTTCCAAAGCTAGTGAAACCAGGGGGAACAATACTATTATGGCTCCATTAATACATTTTTCCATTTAAAAACTGGGATCAGACCTGAACAGAACAAAAGGATGAAGTACATTTTGAATGCTAGAGACTGGTGTGCAGGATGATATGAAGGGAAAGCACAGTTAGCATATGAGTAACTGCTCAGTGTATTTGCATGTCCTGAGTATCTGCTCCCTAAGCTGCCCTTTCAACAGCAATTTATACATTACAAGTATGACAGGTAATACTGAATCATTCTCCATTCTTTTTCCAAATCTTTAGAAAGGGTAAGAAATAATATTACGGTACGTGTGGTGGAGGAAGTTGGTCTTTAAAATAAGACATGAAAAAGCTACTTTGCTTTGTTATGGCTAAGGCAGATTCAGATTAGTTATATACCAGTGCAGTTCTCGTGTCTTTTGAGTATCTTTTCTTTTGACAAATTCATAGCCAGCACTGTAGCAGGTTCCTATATTGCAAAAGATGAGTATATTCTCATTAATTTAGCAATATTGAGTTGCGCCTTATTTAGCCATTAGCATTCTTTCATTTTAATAGCAATATTTGGAGAATGAGGTGTCCTAATTTGGCTGTTTGCAAGGGAAGGATGCATCCAAGCCTCTGAAAGTGCAAAAAAGCAGCAATGTTTCAAAGAGTACAAATTGGACACAGAGGCAGTGTGCCACACTGGCCTCTGAACCAAATCTGCAGTATCATCACAGCGTGCGTGATATTTGTAAGATGCCACTAATCTCAAAAGGCTGAAACTTCCATACAATAACAACATTTTAATTACATGTGATTCCCAAGATTAGTGAAATTACTGTGAAATATGTCTAGATTTCTATTCCTAAAACAAAAGAGTGGAAGAAACAGAACTTTGCACATCACAGGAGGTCTCAAGCAAATTTCAGGTTATTCCATTCTATTCTCACAGATGCTGAGCAATTAATCCACACCTTTAATCACAGCATAATAAAAGAGATACAGAGATAGAGAAATACAGTGTCTGTAGAGAAACAGAAGGGTCTTTTAAAAAGTTGTTGACTCTCTGCATATCCAGTGGCAAACAGAAAACCTCCAAGTTTACTGTTTGAGAAACAATATGTTCAGTGAAACAGAACATACTCCTAAAGGTGGTGTTTTAGAGGTGTAGTGCTGATGAGATGGTTCCTGGCTATTGTGGCCAAAACACACCTAAGGCTGTGATTCCCTGATAAATTACCCTGCCTACCTCCTCGCCTCTCTCTTGTGCTGGTGTTGGTACTCATCTGATCAGGGATTAACTCAAGCACAAAAAATGCTGTTTTGTGAACTGGATTTCCCCGGGCTGAGCCATGCAGTAGTGTTAGCACAAGGAAGGGAAGGGGGAATAGGGGAGGGGTGAGGGGTGAAGAGGTGCTAAATTGTGATAGAACTGCAGCATAAGTGAAAGTTAAGACAAAAGATTAGGTAGTGACATGTTTATATTTGTTAAGGTTAGAAGGGACCTCTGGAGGTCATCTGGTCTAACCCCTCTGCTCAAGCAGGGACACCAAAAGCCAGTTGCCCAGGAACATATCCAGAAGGCTTCTGAATATTTACAAGAGGGAAGATTTTCTGCAATTATGCCAAGAATAATGTTCTTTATTTCATAATAAGTTTTCTAGGAGTAAAATGAATTCATGTGAAGCTGACAGATAGATGGTATGTTGCTCCTCTGAAAGGAATGAGTACATAGCCAAGTGGTTTTATGAGAAATGCTTTGAATATCTGCAGAAATTTTTGGATTTGGAACTAACAGAAGTTGGGCTTCTCCTCATGTGGAAATGTTTTAAGAATTGAGCAGTCCAGTTTTAGCTTGGGGAAAATTGTTCTCAAAATCTAGATTTTAATCCAGACAACAATGTTTTGGAACCCCAAATCAAGTCCTTCTCTAACATCAGCAATTGTCCCACTAGGTACAATTAGACCTGCTGCTGGTTTGGCAGAAATCAAGCCTGAGGGGCTGAGCTTGCAACATGACATCCTTCCTCATAGTAGGGTAAGTGTTGGTGTTGGCATCCCCAGATGGCAATGAAGTGAGCCTTCTCTACAGAAAAAGGGAGGGCATCACAGAGGTTTTTTAAATGGTCTTTAAAGGTTGTGTGTCATCCAGAGAGACACACAAAACAGATTCCAGCCTGAAAGGGGAAAACTTGGCAGATTTTAACAAAGCAAACCAAGCCATCGGTTGTAAACTGTTTAAGATGATTGTATTAAACAGTTGTCCATTGTACCTGAAATGCATTGGCTGAAATTCAGAGATTTCAAGAAATTAAGAATTTGAATCACGTAAATCATCTGATAAACAAGATAACTTATTTGAAAATTACTAAAAGGGTTGAGGATTAAAATGCATTAGTAAACCTAATTACTTTGGATCAGGTCTCTAAGTGTTTTGACAATGGTATGAAGAAAGAAGCTTGAACTTAAGCACTGAAAAGTCAACAGTGAAGGCTTTTTTGTACATGAACAATAGAGTCCTTCACTGGGTAAAGACGACTGGGGTAGAGCAGTGGCTGTGGCCAGACCATCCCACATGCCAGGATGAGGAGCCTCCCAGCAAGCATAAAGCACTGCCTCTTGGCAGGAGGCAAACAGGAGTGAGCAAGCACAGGATACCAGATCAGCCCATATTGTCACAGACTGGCAAAGACTTGTGCCCTGTTTGCCAGAAGATATTGATTCATGTTCCTGACTGCCATTTACTTATATGGCAAATTTATTGTAACATCTCAATGTCTGTTTTCCCCTTTTGCTGAGAATCAGTTATTTTAAAAATCAACTGTAATTTGTTCCATGCTTTAAAAAGCTAATATGATACATAAATACTAAATAATACTAGTAGCTTTCTTTGGAATACATTATAAACTTTTCCTAAGATAGCAACAGGTCTTCTATGTCCTGTCAAGTAAAACTTCAGGTTTCTCTCAGCAAAAAATGCTCAGCAGGCAAAATGTCCATTCAGGAAATTTCTACAATGCTGGAAATTTCTCCCTGTCAGGAAGCTAACAATGCCCAAACTGGTTGTTTCTAGCCTTAGACATAGGAGGTGCATGACTTCATTTAATTTCAGACATTAAGGCTGCCTGCTCCCTCTTTTCCTCATTGCAGCAGCTTACCATGCTGTGGTCACTTGCTGTGCACTGAGACCCTGCTGTATCTGACTTCATACTAGCCCCAGGGCTTACTTCCTTGGGAATAGGGCCTTTCCTTTAAGCCATCAATTTTCATTTTCAAGGCAAAAAAGGTTTTGCCAAGACCAGTGTAAGTAAACCCCAAGGCATCCAATGGATCTCATGCTTTGGGTAAAATTCTCCTCAATCAGAGTGATTTTCCTCAGTAAAAATCAAAAGAACCAGTCCTCACATCCTGTTATTCATATTTTCTTCACTTTAGCTTGAAGTAGTTTTACCATAGGATAGCTCTTTTTCAGGTAGTTCTTTTTATCTGAATGTTTTTCAAGTGCACTTCTGCTCAGGTGATAAATGTGTAATCAATGATACTTTCCTGCTCCTCATATCCCTCCTCTGTGTATATTTGGTGAGATGACTCTTTACTGAAGTGGTTAAAATATTGTTACAGTGCTTAACTACCTCCTACAGCCCAGACCTTCTGTTTCTGAAAGGACTTTGGGTGTGACCAAAACTCTTTACTGAGGTCCAGCCCAGTCAGTTCAGCAGGTGAAGTCAATGAGGGCACCACTTATGCTACTGAACTCTGAGAATCAGAAATAACTGGAGAAAAAGAGAAAAAGAACCTTCTAATGGGAGGCTGATTTTTGAGATTGATCGTTACTTTCAAGCTTGAAAAATTTGACCTGGACATCATGGAAAATATGCCTGCATGTTTATGGACAGTATTCAGGAATGAGATTTTAAATCTTAAAAATTTCTATTCATGTGAAAATCAGTTATGAAACTCTCCAAGACAGTGGTGGAACCTTTAGAAACTGACACTTTAACTGGTTCAGCTATCAACTTTAATCCCCTACGCTCATGTTATTTACATGGCTGTAAATTTCCACATATATCCTACATTCGTTTTATATTGAATGTATCTATCCACTTTGTTAGACTGTAGCCTACAATTGTTAAAGCATTGTTATTGAAACACTTGGAAATAACCTCAGGGCTGCAGTGTAGAGAAATTACTTTCTCCATAAGTTTCATAGGAGAATATTTTTATCTTTTCAATGTTTGCTATTGCTATATTCATAATTACTACTTAGGTATTACTGCTATTACCTAACAAGTGGTGTGGTATTTGGAAGAATGGTAGGAATTTAGTATATAATTTCTGCGTGCACCAGCTGGGATACAATAAAGCCAGACTGTCAGGGAATGGTGTCTGTGATACTCCAGTGAGGAGCTGACCCGTGTAGCTCTCCATGCATGGGACAGAGGGAGTCACATTCTCACTCCAGCCTGTTAGGGTTAACCACAGCACAGACCACTCCTGTACCACACACTCTGCGCCCTGACATGCAAACACTGTTCTCTTCAAAGAAACCAAATTAAGATACAAAACACTACATATATTTTTAAATTGTTTCTCATCCAAAAGATACTCTGACTTGGCTTTTTTCCTACTTTTCCTTAGAAACTGTTGGAAGCAACAATATTTCAGGCTTTTTGGAATGCTTATCCTTGAGAGATTTGTTTCAAGCTAATACTACTTTCTGCAAGTGAACATAATGAAGGACACAGCCAAGAGGAACCTAGTAAGTGATAGAAAACATCCCAGTAATGGGTAAGGAAGCAAATTAATAAAATACTGATGTGATAAGTCATACAAATTCTTTCTTTTCTCTGAGCAAAAGGGGAAACACAACTTGCTATCTGGCAGTGGGTCACTTTGATGACATACTTCATGACACCTGCAGAAGCTATTTCATTTCATTTATAAGGTAATTCTTGTTTCAAAAGAACACTCTCATTCATGGTTTCTCTGCTACTTTTTTTTTAAATATCTGATGCCTAAACCTCCAAAGTGATTTTCTTGTCACAAAGAGTGTGCAGAAGAGGAAAGAAAACACCCACTGCTTTCTCCCTCCCTCTTTATTATATTATGTACTTGTCTCCCCTCCATTTCCCTTTTTTTGAGCTCTTCACTGTAAGCCTTTCTGACTCATATGTTTGTGTGTATGTTTCTGCCTAGTTGTGCAAGCATTAAATGACAATAAATAATACTTTACTGTAATTTTTAAGTGGTGTCTTAACACTGTTCTTTGGTACTCAGATAATGATCTTGAAAAATAGATTCTGCCCGACAGTTAGTGAAGAGCTGACCTGTTTGCCATGTATGAGGATGGCTAAAGCCTTTCCTTTGCAATATTCAGCAGCCAAAATAATACAGAAAAGCACACAAAAATATTAGATTACATAGGTTTATTTACCGGTGTTTTCTCTGCTTTGGAAATAGAAGAGACTCCACAATCTGGCCCAGGTTTTCTTTCTTCCTCTTTCTTTCCTGGCAGGACCTGAACAGAAACCATGTGGTCTGCAAACAATGAGTAGGAAGGAAAAGGTTTCTTGCCCCATCACAAATATTTAAGCATGTCTGATTCTTATTTTTTTGGACAATTTTCTGTGAGTAAATATTGGTTCTGTAAGTGTCTGCAACAGTAAGTGTAGTGTTGGTCCAGTGTCACCAAAACCCTGATTCTGTACTCAGCACAGCCTCTAGGCCTTGGAGCCTTTTCCTTACATGGGGTGGGAGCTTAAAACATTTCTTACACTTGAGCTCAAACCAAACTATAGTTATTCAAGGAACTGAAAAACACACTGGAACATGTGAATCTTTCATTTGTAGACAGCCTCTGTTTATCTTTGCTTCAAAGCAAAAACAAAGCCTCTTGGCTTCCTTGTTGTCTTCTTCCACACAGGATGGAAACTCTGCCTTAATTTCTGCAGGACTGTGCAGTACCTAACATCAAAGAGCTGAAATTTTCATCAGTATGAAAACTCCTGCAGCGCTGCACTTAACTCTGCAGTTTGCAAGCATCTCAGCTACCCTTTCTGCTTGCCTTGCAGAGGAAATGTGGCTGCAGCTTCATTTCCAAGTGCAGAAACAGTGACAGCACAAGGAAGCTGAGGGCCAAACTAGTTGTGGTTTGTGGTATTTCTTCTTCTTCTGCTGCTGCTGCTGCTGCTGCTGCTACTGCTTCCATTTTCTGCCCTCTAATCCTACCCACCTCACACATGTAAACCCATTTACTTTAGAGAGCAAGCTTTGGGCATATATCACTTGTTCACCTGTGATTTCAGTCCTCCCCCCCTCAACAGCCCCCACCCCCACAATGAATCAATCACCAAGTCTACTTTAATCACAGATAAGATGCTCTCCTGGTACTAATCATTGTAGCTTCTTTGATTTTAAAGGAGCTGTGCTCTTTTTTTTTCTTTTGTTAGAAAAAGATCTAGCTGGGGTTAAAGTATATTCTGTGCTTAGAAAATGCATTCTTTTTTGCTTATAGTGATTCACATAGATAATTCTATACCCTCACTTCCTCTGTGTTATCTCAATTGTCATCCCACTGGATTTTGCTCTCATGCAAAATAAATACAAACTGGATTCTTGAACATCAAAAGGAAAAAAAAGTAAGGAAGGTAGTTAAAAACAACACAGAATACATTAATAACCAATTTTAAACTATTATGAATCACATGCTTATATTGTGTCACTTTAAAATAAAACATTACTCATATTATTTGGCCATATATTTACAATTTTAAAAACTTGCCCCCAATGAAAAATGGGGCTAGTCTACTTTCATTTACTTGTCAAAACAAGATCTGCAATAAATGGTGCTGGTCTTAGCTCTGCCCATATCTAGCTTCCCAAGTCTTCTACTACATATTGGTAGTGATGTAACATAATCAATTTGGAGCAAACACACTGATACAGCTCCTATCTGCAATGCCTCCTTTTTCCTCATGGGACCACTGGCTTTCTCCAAAGCTGAATTTCTGGACATTTTCATGCTTCCCTAGTGCAACTGAGAGAACCTAAAACCTGTTAGCCCTGATAACAAACCTGGGAGATGTGCTGTTGAAGACTGCTGTGAAGTTTTCTGTGACGTTGTATAATGATCAAAGCTCTGTCTGCACACGGGGCACAGTGCTTGAACAACACTGACAACCCCTGCTAATTAATCTCACACCAGGACTAAGGGTACTGACACCAAGCCACACATGCAGACTGAGCAGTGTCTTATCATCCCCATTATCACCAGGAAGTGCCACCTTCACTGCTGAACCTTACCAAAGAAGAAACCTTGGGGGAAGAGGCACCTCCTCAGCTCTAGAATAACTGTAATTATTCTGTTTAGCATACTCTTTTAAACAGAACAGGCAAACAACTACAATATCTGAGGGTAGAAGATGTTATACATGTAAGAAGGTGCTCTTACAGTGTAGCAACTCCTCTTAAGAACAGGAAATAACCTACCTTTGCTAGTAAAATTGTTTAGTGTAAACAGTTGCAGTTACCTTTGCACCTGGATAACTATTTACATTAAATGTTACACTACTCATCTAATGATGAAACATTAGCAAAAGAGAAATGTGTAGATCAGGCCTCATACATGTGTGCTTTCAAACATGTACAAGAGCAAAGAGTTTTAGTAAACTGAGCAAAACCATTACCATGGCCTCACCTAGAACAGTGGTGGCCTTGTGGCTTGCAGCTGCACAGACTTTTCAAAGACAAGTCCAAGCACAGGTTTGCAGCACACTCCCATGCACTCAAACACCTTTCTCTTCAGGTCTACAGTATTTTGTGCAGTTTCTTGGAGGTATCACTACAATCTCTTTTGGTCTTGTGCCTTAGCAGCTCTTACACTGATCTTCCTTCTGGTCTCATGAGAAATCAATTTGTTCTTCTCTGAAATCCTTTGAGCTTTATGTAGTAATTACAAAGTAGTTAGATGGACAATTACATAATTTGTTTTCTTTCCTTTTGTATTCTGGTATTTACAAAGCTGATTGTTTGCATTTATTTTATAAAAAAGTAATACTTTAAATATCTTTTGGCATCAGGGAAGTTTTTTAGAAATGAAAAGTGATTTAAGGAGATTACTATGTGTAATTTTCATTTTCTTACAAAATACTTCTTGGAAAATGTGTATTTTTCATGTAAAACAAAAGAATTTGAGACAAGACTGTTATCTAGGGTAAAAATTTCTCTAGCAGAACCACATCACAATTTACTGAAACCTAATTATTGCAAGTTTTTTACATTAGAATAAAAAATTTCAATAAAAGAGAGACCTGATAGATTTTAACCCTCTAATAGCATATTAGGGTCCATTGTAGGTTTTTTTAATTGGCTGAAGTAATAATATATTACAAAGAAGCCAGAAAGAAAGAAGGCAAACACACATCAATCTTTGAGAAGGACAAGGAGAATTTGAGGCTGTACAGGCCACTCAGCTGAGCTGCACTCCCTGGGAATGCTACATACTGAATCTCCTACAAGCACTCCCAAGCACAGGAAAGATAAGAAGGTGATTGAGAACAGCCAGCACAGAATTATCAAGGGTAAATTATACCTGAACAACCTGATTGCCTTCTGTGATGAGATGACTCGCTCTGGGATGAAGGGAGGAGCAGTGAATGTTGTGTACTTTGATTCTAGCAAGGCCTTTGATATGGTTTCCCATTATCTCCTTAGAGCCAAATTAGTGGCATATGGATTCTGTAAGTGGATGATAGCAGGGGTACAAAATCAGCTGGACCACCATGCTGGAAGAGTTGCAATCAACAATATGAAGCAGAACTGGTAACTGGTTGTACAAGTGGCCTCCCTCAGGGATTCATAGTGGGGATAACACTGTTCAATATCTTTATTCATGACCTGGGTGGTGGGATGGAGTGTGCTCTCAGCAAGTTTGTAGGCAATATGACATTGGAGAGAGCAGCTGTGGTTCAAAGAATCTGGACAGACTGGAGAATGATCAGACAGAAACTCATGAAGTTCAAGGGCAAATGTGGTCTGGGATCTTGCATCTGAGACAAATTAAATAGGTTGTCATAACAACAATGTAGCCACTTGTCTGGAAAGCATTTGTTGCCCTCTGTTTAGTACTTCTGAGGCTGTATCTGAGGTGTGTCTTTGGGGGTACCCAGGACAAGAAAGGCATTGACATACTGGAGCAAGTGCAGTGGAGAGCCACCAGGACAGCTATGGAGCTGCATATGGAGCATATGGAGCTGCTTGTGAGAGCAGACTGAGACACCTGGGTGTGTTCAGCTGTGAGAAATGAAGGCAAAGAGAAGGTCCTACTGTTGGTTCCAAACACCTAATGGGAGAAGAGCACAGAGAAGACAGAACCATGCTCTTTGCAGAGGAGCCCAGTGACAGGACAAATAGCAACAGCCACAAGTTGGACCATTTAGAATTCTTATTAGATAGACTGAAAAATGTTTCCCCTGTGCAGGTGGCCAAATACTGGAAAGGTTGCAGGATTTCCCTCTTTGGAGATTTCAGAACTGGAATGGATCAAAGCGATAGGTGGTGCAGTGGTGACCATGGGATTTCTTTCAATGTAAATTGGACGGATGTTTACCTGTTACTTTGTTTAGATACTGTATAGATCCTGTTTAGCTACATGGGAGACCTGATTTTCACAAGGTGCACTAGAGCTTCAGAGTTCAGTTAATGTTGTCAGTACTCAGGGTCTTGGTATCTGAGGTTTTGAATAGAGGCATTCAAAATAAAAGGATGTTTCTGTAAACTGAGCTTTGAGAACTCTGTATCTTACCTTTCCATGACTTTCAGGAGAATTTCTAGGGCTAATCTAATGGTTATCAGTGGAGCGTTTCAAGGTCTCCAGCAGAAGAATGCTAGAAAGTCCTAAAGTGACACTGAAAGAATGCACAAGCATAACCTTTTCCCAAAACAAAACCTGCAGTTCCAGGGACAACTGTCCAAATTAGAACACGTGGGAACAGCTGGAATTCTGTGACAGCTCTTCAGCTATTGTAGTTCCTATGATTAAGTACAGTAAGCACAAAATGCTAAAATGGCAGATGCTAAGGAACCTGTATTTCTGGGCTAGGAATTGAAAATTCTTCTGAAATTTTTAAAATTACAAATGTTAACAGCTAGAGGAAAATGGAACCTACAGTGTCTGGGGTTTTCTACAAAAGTAGATAAACTGTGCACCAAGTATTTTTTATTAAAGGATGTGCAATTAAAGAATTAAATACTACATCTTATTTCTCTATTACTCAGTTGTGTGTATTTTTATTCTTTAAGGGTTATTAAAAGCAGATAGAGGAAGCTTAAAATCTTCTCAGTATGATAAAAAGCATATTTTGGAAAAAAAAAAAAAGGGAGCTTTTATACTAGCATGAGAGCAATTAGATTATTCAAAAAGACATTTATTACCTGATGTTGAGCAAAGCACCTTTCAAGTTGAAGAGTAAACAAGAAAATGTATATACAGAATGTCCTTATTAAGCTTATATTTGATGCCTTTTGTAAAATATCATTATTTTAATTGTGAAATCTAGTAAGTGTGAGGAATTTGCTGGGGGGAAAAAAGGTTTATATATTGTATATACTGCTCTCTAACCTCCCAGCTGGAGTAACAATGTACAGGAACAGTTCTGCAATTTCCTGGCTGATAAGACCTGATAAAACAGGAGTTGAATCTCCAGAGAAACACTGGAAAATCTCATTTACTCTAGAAAGCTGCACACAAACAACTCACAAGGTTGAACTGTACGCCCTGCAAACCCAAAAAGGGTTAAAAGCCTTTTCTACAGAAAAAGGAAGAGGTTAGCCCTTAAAGACCATATAAGCTGCAAAACCTGGCAGTTGTGGCTTGTTAAACTGCTGGGAGGTGGAACTGGCAGCTGTGCTGCCGAAGTGGGGAAGTCATAAAAGGGAAACAGAGGGCCCCAGAGGGAGCAGGACAGTTGGGTTTTGCATTTCTCTGCCTTGGAGAATTGACTTTGTTTGAAGGAAAATGGACGCTGCTACTGCTGGATGCTGATCGTGGGGACACTTAGTTGGCTTGTTTATGGAGAGCCAAACAAGGTGAAAATCAGCTGTCCTGGCTTCCACTGTTTTTAGGATTGTGACTACAGGAGTTGCACCTGGCTGTACTAATTTCCCAAGCCTAGACTGAAGTGGGATGCTATTTTTTCACCCTTAAAAAACCAAGCAAACAAAAAAAAGAAAGCATCACTTATGTTAGTTGCCTGATCTCAAATTGGAGCTGATAATCTCTTTGCAGGGCTTTGGTTTTGTTCTGTACTTCCTGTTGAGGAACAAAAATAAACTGGTAGTGCTTAAAATGGAATGTCAGAATTCTTTTGGCTCAAGAAATTATTACATTTATCTTTGCAAATTATTTTAACAATTTTGAATTTGTATTTTAAATTTGTGCCATAGACCACTTGGAATCTTCTGTAATATTGTGAAATTCTGTGAATCCTATAGCTCTTAATGGCACATCTGAAAAGTGCAGGCAATGCTTTCTGCCTGTAAACATATGTATCCAGTAACCATTCCCTCATATAGATTGACTTATTCTTCTGAATATGGAGCAATTAAGGAGTCTGCATTTTTATTTCTCCTTTTCTGTTTTACAAATTAAGGAAAGTATTTGTCTTAAAAATATTTGGTCTGGTTTCTTTGTATTTCCAAAAAAAAATGGTAACAATAATTTGACATCCTTATAAGTTTTGGGCTCTTGTAGAATATTAACTGATTTCAGATATTATTTATTTTCATCATGTCTTTAAGACATGTTCTTTTTAAAAAGCAGCAGCATTTCAGAACTACAGGGTAGATTTAAAGTAACCCAGCTTGGCTTGAAGTGACATATGCCCAGACCAATTTATGGAGTAATGGAACAATTTATGAGTCTGCCTTAGCTGAAATTAGTTTCTATGGCAGTTGGCCCAGGGAAACTCTGTGAGCCTTCTGTTCTTTGCAGCTGCAGAAAATAATTGTAAAGGGAAATATTACCTTCCAGTAGCTAGGCAAAGCCTCACAAACTATGTGATGTCCCTGTCCTTCAAACTGGAGACCCTAACTCACCAGCAGAAATGCTCTGGGTGACCAATGAGAGAAAAAGCAAGTGATTCATATACTTTTTCATACTGAAATAAAGTAATAAATGAGTTTTATGTTTAAACAATCATGCTAAACAAAACTCCTAGGCAAGCACCAAAAAGAGCCACATAGGTTTTAGAAGCAAGCTTGCTAAATCACGGTTAATCCCAGGCCTTTCTTAAAATTGAAGGTGAGAGCTCATGCTGCTGTTAAATTTATTCTAACTCTCCCTGGTCCACCAGCTTCCAGTTAGGAGTATCTTGCACAAAAAAAATTGGACAAAGCAGAAATTTTAATACTAATGGCAGAACAAATGGAGCAGACTGGACAATGTAAAATAAATAGTTTACCCCAAGCCTACTTTGTTATGCTTTACAAGCCTAGAGGCTCTTCCTTTTGGTCTCCATTGATGCTTCCACATATACACTGTTCTATTAAAGATAGTAAACTACTATGTGACAGGCAGAGTACATTCTGTGCTTGCAAAAAGATCAGCTTAGTCCACTGGCATCACTCCTTTAATAAGATTTCTGAGTAATGTGAGTTTGCCCTGGTTGTGCTCTTACTCAGTTCTTGTGGTGTGCAAAAGCTTTACATTCAGTTATCAAAAAACTGGAAATTCCAAGTCTCAAACACTTGTATATATTGAGGGGTGGATTTCTGTAAAGTTGAGTAGGAACTGCCAGTCAGGATTTGAAATGCACAGTAACCCAGAGAATCCATCTCCTCCTCCATTTTCCTAAGTGCCTTACATGGGAACCAGATCCTGACTAGATTTCCGAGATGCAGCTAAGGATTCACTGAAACTTCAAAAGAGGTTTTACTGTCACATATTGGACTTCCATTTTTTTGTTAGTGTTTGGACCATTATCACAACATTTAAGTTAGCTTGTTCACCAGTTATCTGTGAAGTGAAACAAGCAGGTTTGCCTGCAATGCAGCATGAATGCAGTTGTGGAGATATGTGATAGAATTATAGAGTCATTTAGGTTGAAAAATACCTCTAAGAATTAGTCCAACTATTAACCTAGCACTCCCAAGTCCATCATGAAACCAGGTTCCTAATGGAGATTCCTCTCCATGGGCATTACAAGCAACATGGTACTAGGTTTAGTCTTAGCTCTGAAGTGTTTAATACTGTCCCAGAAGGTCTTTCATCTCCCATTTCTCTATAGGCTCTATGAATGGTGACTGCAACATATACTCACAACAGTGTCATGCTATAAAAGAATCTGTTAATGGACCTAAATACAACTTCCATGTATGAATAAAATGTCCCTCACACCTGCACAAAACTGTCCCTAATGAATACAGGAACAAAGAAAAGACCTGGATTGTGTGCTCTCTCTCTCTGTAGAGAGCCTGTCTCCAAGGCTTAGCTTACAGTAAGGATTAGGGTACAGTTAGAATTAGGGTCGAGGGAAGGGACAACCTGCTGCTGCAGTTGGAATGGGTTTACAAAAGAGCTTCAGAGAAAAACAGTGCAGTGGGAATTTGGAAGGGAAAGTGTTTTTTGGTGTGGGCATTGGTGGGGTATCCTGATCTAAGGCTCACCCTGTGGTCATGGTTAGGGCTGAGAAAAAGAGAAAGCCTAGGGGAGGGCTAGACAGTTGGAAGAGGCTAGAAGAGGGCTCACAAAGTGAAGGGTGGGCTGCAAAGAGAAATTGGCTTCAAGAACTTCTTGTTCTGGGCAGTGGCTGAGTGTCATGTCCGAAGTTCACCCTCTGAGATTAAAGTCAGGGTTAGGCTTGAGAGAGGGAGCCACGAGCTTCTGCTGCAGTGGGACTGCGAAAGAATGGACAACTGGAAGTGTTAGCTGCAAGGAAAATTTAGTTCCCAGAAGTTTTCTGGTTGACCTATCCCAAGGTAAATTGTAGCCCAATACTCAGCCTTGGGTTGGGTTTATTGATATGGCTGAGATGGGTTGATCTTGGCTAGATATCAGGTGCCCATCAAGTTATGCTATCACTCCCCTCCTCAACTGAACAGGGGGAGCCTCCTACCCAGGTTCAACTTCACCGCCAATTTTATCTCTTTTCCCCCCAGTGAGGGAATGGGTGCCTGTGGTCAGGCCATCACACACCGTCTTTGCTGCTCCGTTCTCCTTCTTTCTCCCCTGCTCCAATGTGAGGTCCCTCCTACAGAAGACAGCTCTCCATGAACTTCTCCAACATGAGTCCTTCCCATAGGCTGTAGTTCTTCACAAACTGCTTTAGCATGGGCCATTTCCACAGGATGCAAGTCCTTCAGGAGCAGACTGCTCCAGTGTGGCTTGGCATCTTCTCACAGAAGCCACCCCTATAGCCCCCACAACCAAAACCTTGCCATGAAAATCCAATAGGGTAGGGTTAAAATTAGGGTTAAAAGAAAGAGAACCCAGGGCTGCACTGAGAGTTGAGTTAGAAAGGGGGTGGGCTGCAAAGAGAACTTGGCTGGGAGACTGTTTTGGCTTGGGAATTAAAAGGGGGGTGACAGCATTTGATTATGTTTACATCAGGATTAGAGTTAAGGCTGGGAGAAAGAGCCTAGAATTCCAGCAGGAGGAGAGTTAGGGAGGGGTTTTTAAGGGGAAGTCTAAGTTCAAGGAACTTGGCAGGGCTGCCTGGTCTGAAGCCCAGCCTACTCTTGCGGTGGAGTTACAGCCGAGGTTATTTTTGACAACACCAGAGTGTAGTGCTGCAATAAGGCTTAGCACACCTGGGGTGCAGGAAGAACTTTGTTGCAAGAACTTTTTGTTGTAACTGGTGCTCTGCAGTCTTGGTCTGAAGCCCACCATACAGCTTGTGTGAGGGTTAGGGCTGGTGCTGGGAGCCAAAGAGAGCCTGGAGCTCCAGATGAAGGGAAGCTTGAGAGCAGCTGACAGTGAAAAGGTTGGGCCACAGGGATAGCTTGCCTGCAAAAACTGTTGGTGGAAGCAATGGCTGAGGGGCCTGGTCCAAGGCTCAACATAACTTCTAGGTGTAGGGTGAGGTTTGAGGTTATGCTTGACAGAAGGAAAGAGACAACAGCTGCAGCTGGCTCAGGGCTAGAAAGTGACTGTCTCAGGGAAGTGTAGGCTGCCAGAAGAACTTGGCAGCAAGAGCTTCCTGGTGTGGGCACTGGCAGCACATGCAAAGCCCAGCATATGGTTTGTTTGAGGCTTAAGGTTAGAGCTGGGAGACACAGAGGACCTGGAGCTGCAGCTGGAATGGAGACAGAAAGGAGATCTTGAGAAAAAAAGGTGTGGGGTAGAGCAAATGTGGCAGAGAGAATATTTTATTTAGGGCACTGACTGGGCATCCTGGTTTAAAGATCTGTGTTAGTGTTAAGGTGGGCACTTGGACAGAGAGAGCCTAGAGCTGCAGATGGAGGGAGCTTAAAAGGGAATATATCAAAAGAAAGGGTAGACTGTAAGAAGAACGTGGCTGTGACAATGTTTTGGTGTGGGCAATGGCTGGGGACCCTGCATTGTGACTGAGCATAAAATTACGTTTTCCCTTTGGGTTAGTGCTAGAACTAGGGGAGAGAGAGCCCTGGAGCTCCAGCTGAAGGTGAGTTAAATGAGGTTTGAAAGAGAAGTCTAGGCTGCAAGAACTAGACTGGGAAAATTTTTACTGTGGTCACTGGCTGGAGGGCCTCAGCCTCTGTTCTGTTTTAAGGGATAGGATTACAATTGAGGGAAAGAGACATCCCAAGAGGAGTGTAGGCTGCAAGTGCAATCAAGTTTTGTCTCTTCAAGTGATCCCTGAGTACAGCTGCATCTATATAGTGGATTCAGTGGAAAACCTGCATCCACAGTGGTTCCTACAGGAAAGGCAAGTGCAGGCAACCATCTTTGTTTGTGGTACTTAAAACTGAAGAGGACAAATCTTTGCCTCAGACCTTGTCCTGTAGATAGCCCAGGCCCTTGAATTTTTAAAATTTTTCTGTAATTGTTATGGTCAACATCTTTTGTTCTTCTGATGAAACAGCCTTCTTTAGTGAGAACTTGTATTTGCAGGGAAGAGCTCTTTAGAATTTACGCCAAGCTGACAAGGAAGTCTTCTGGAAAAAAAAACAAACTTCCTTCTTTCGCCTTCCCTATAAAAAACCTACTAAAATGTTTGCTATTTCTATTATTTATAAACCAAAATGCTTCATTATATGGATTTACTCTGGAAAGATGATGAAAGGCACATATGTGGCAGATGTTAGTCATGTTGATGTGCGCAGCATTGCACAATGCTCAGGTATCATGTTCTAAGTGTAATGGAAGAGATAAAATGGGTACTGAACTCTTCCAAAAGTCTGACTTCAAATCTATATTTAGGCATCTAAGTGACCTGCTTTTGTTCAAAGGTGCTGACTACTCGGCTGCTTCCTTTGACTGCGGCAGAATATAAGGGATTTTTTTTGTTGCCGAATCTATTTTCAAGAACAAAAATTACAGTTTAGTAGCTCTGTAACTCCTAAGTACTTCTGCTGAGAGAAACCAAAAAGGATAGAAAATTAAATACATCTCTGTTTTGTCCTACCCTCCATAAGATGAAGGAAAGGGACCATATAATAAATCCCAGTAACTGTTGCTATGCAGGAGGGAGATTAAACATTACTGCTTTGGATTCCAGCATGATAGATAACTTTGCTGTTGAGATTACAATGCCAAAAGAGAAATGGAGATGTGAAACACATTTTTTAATTTATGTAAGCCTGTGCTGGGGTCCCAGACTCATGTATTGACCTTACTTGCCCTGAACAGCCACACCTGGGAACGCATTCTGCCCAGGACCTCCACTTAAGCTCAGGTAGGGGACAGTTTAGGTCTGCCTGAGCTACGTTGTAGGTATACCTGTCTCCAGCTCTGTGTTCTGGATAGACCCTGTGCCTACATTGTGCCTTCCTGGCTGGACCTGGTTTATCACCTCAGCTTCTCTGGGACTGCTGATGTGATGTGTGCTCTTGCCAGCACCCTGCCCACCGAGTGTGGCCCTGTGGGCCCGTGCCTTGTCATTGAGGACACTGGTTGCAGTAGGATGACCCTCACCTGTGGTTTGTCCACCTCACAGAGCTGCCCTGAGGATCTGGTCACCTTGCTGAAGCGTCATCTGATGAACAAAGCAAGATCTGCAGCAGGCAGGTCTGTTTGTATTATTCAGAAGCTGACGTATGACTTGTTGTAAAGGCACAGGAGATGTATGCTGTGTGTTACCCATGGGTACTGACCCCGAGAGTGATGGCAGATGTCACCGAGTTCCTCATCACACAGCGGGGCAAAGCGTACGTGGTGTTTGGTATTTGTGAGCTGGGCAGATGTGCCTTTGCAGGGTATACGCCTGTCACTGACCACATGCTCTGTGGCCAGGGAGGCAATCAAGAAACATTCTGCTGGGAGTGCACCAGCACAGTGGGGTCATAGGGGTGCAATGCTCTCGCACGGAACCGAGCTTTCTGTATTTGCTGCACGCCGGCCGAAAGGAACCGCTCTGCTCAGGGAAGCGAGCTGGGAGCAGCTGGTAGAGCCCTGCCGCAAAGATCCCTCTCATTCCCACAGATCCCTTTGCAGAGAGGAACCGGAACCGGAGTAACTATCACACAAACTATACAAAGTTACGCTGTGAGCGACTAGCTTGCTAAAGAGTAGCGCGAGGGCACCTTTGGTTTCCCAGAGGACTGGAGATGGCTGTGAGGGCCGGAGGGCAGCGCATAGAACCCCCCCCTCCTCCGAGCGGCGCCGAGGCACCTCCGCCCCCACCTCCGCAGGCCCCTCTCCCTGAGGGGAGGGAGGCGCGGGCGGCCCCCCTGCCCCGCCGCCCGGGGCCGCGCAGGCGCCGCGCGCGGAGAACATGCGCAGTGGGGCGACAGAGCCGGCGCTCCGCGGTTCCCGCGGGGGCGGGGCGGGCGCGCGGTGCGTGGCGGG
>VWZP01007105.1:6328-62974 GCA_013396995.1 Dicaeum eximium
GGATGGGATGGGAAGCAGCCAAAGCAGGATCCCCGTGCCCTGCCCAGGGCTGCCAGCCCCTCGCTTTGGGAGCTGTGGGAGCACTTGGGATGCTGCTGAGTGTCTGGCCAAAATCCCAGCGCAGGGGTGCAGCTCCTGCTCCTGTTCTCCCTGCTCAGCCTCTGCCTGTTCCCAGAAGCCCCTCAGAGCTGGGGCCAGGGGGGATGGAGGCAGAGGCTCCATTGCATGCGAGAGCCAGGAGTTCTCCGTGCACGAGCCACCATTAAATATTCCATCGGCGGTGCTATGTAGGTCAGCCAGGTGTGCTGCCTCCAGGTACAGCCCGTGCTGGGGCTGTGCCTGCTCATTAACTCGGCAGCGCTTCCCCTCCCCGTGCCCGCCGAGCCGGGGCTGATGGGGCTGCCCACGGCTCTGGGGGCTTTGTGCCGGCTGGAGGTCCCGTTCGAGGGCTCTGAACCCCTGCCAGCTCCGTCGGGTGGGAGCTGAGGGAGGGGCAGGGACCCCCAGGACACCCGTGCAGGGCCGTGTCCCCCCTCGGTGCTGAGCGGTGGGGACAGGGTCATGCTGTGCTTGTGCCAGTGCCACCATTGACATTCTCCCTGCTGCTTAGGGCCCCTATTTCACTTCACTTGTCATTTTATGGCTCATTTTAGTGTCTTGAGAGCAGACCCACAGGATAACAAGGTCTGACGCTGCAGAGGGTCCTGCGGCAGACACGGTGTCTCCATCCAGCTGGAGACACCGGAGCACAGCGAATGTGCCTCTGTCTGGGTCAGGCAGTGGGGTGTCTGGCACCTGGGGAGGAGCAGGGATATGTTTTTTGGGGGAAAAACATCCTTTTTTTCCCGCCCCTGCTAGTTAGAGGAAGATGCTGACAGCAGCCCAGGGGTTGGGTGGTTCGGGTGGTGACAATGCAAGGAACAAGCTATGTTTAGAAATAATTGCTTTGTCTTTCACAGAGGTATTAGTGCCTCCATGCTGGCAGCTGCAGGAATTAGCTGGAAGTTTTGGTGACACAAATACAGAAGGAAAATTATTGCTACTTATCATCACTTCTGTGTGCGTGAGGGGAAAGAGCAGAGAGAGGGAAACCGTGAAGCAGAGGGGCTGGAGCTGGGGGTCTCCAGCACAAGGCTGGCTCATCCCTGGTGGAGCCCAGCCCTGGCGGCTCTTGCTCCACCAGACAGATGCTGGTTTCTGCCGAGGGTGTGTGCACAGAGTCACCGGGGAATGGCACATCCTGCAGCTCCTGTGGGAGAGCTCAGCGCCGGGATCTCCTGCAGGGCAGAAGGTGCTCGGGGCTGACCCGGGGGAGCACAGCCGAGCTGAAGGTTCTCTGTGCTGAAATCCCCCTCTCCCTGCATCCTGGCGAGCCCAATCCAGGTTCTCTGGGTGGAGGAGCAGGCTGGGGGTTCAGGGCAGGGTTTGGGCTGTTCCGTGGCAGTGCCAAGTCACAAGGCGAGGGCCCTGCGGGACGTGGGCGCTCCGCGGAGGAGCGGCGGATGGGAACGGGAGGATCCTCCCTCGGAGGAGCCAGCAGAGCCCCTCGGGAGGCTGCTCCTCCCTCGATGGCAGAGCTGCTGCTCCGTCGGGAGCCCCGAGGATGCGGCCGCGGCTCCGCGCTGCCGCTGTTGGTTTGTGCCGGGCCCCGGCAGCGCCGCTCCCGCTGGCTCCGTCCTGCCCCGGCCCCGGCTGCCCCCGAAAAGTAAACTCTGGTGTTTGGAAGGAGCAGATCTCTGATGAAGCAGGGCCATTCATGCTTTCAGATGTTAAATTCCGTGCAGAATATTAAATAATTTCCTCGTCAATGATGGCAGTAAATTTAATTAGCTCTTGTTCCCCCGACGGAGTTGTCGCAGCCGTGGTGATGCGGGGCGGGGTGAAGGGGAATGCCACTGCCTTCCTGGGCCTTCCCAGTTCTGTCCCCAGAACTGCTCCAACTCCTCTGGAGCGAGACCCCAGCTCCAGCTGCTGCTGTGGGGAGGAGGGGGCTGCGTGTGGGAGCCCCTTTCTCTCTGGTCTGCCCGGAGCTGCTCTACCTGGAGGGAGCAGGGGCTGGGAAGGAACCTGGGGGGAAATCGGGGTATTTTGGGTGATTATCCAGGGCCTTTTCTGTAGCTAGAGGCTGGGTCCCAGAGGGAAGATGGGAGTCACACAGGTAGTTCAGTTTCAGGAGACATGTTTGCTGTGGTGATTTTGGTGTTGCTGGTGATTGGGGGTTTTTTCTGTGTATGTGATGTTTGGTTTGGTTTTGCAAGTTTTAGAACATCAGAGCAAAGAGGGAAAAAATTATCTCTTTGCGATGGAAGCAGCTAATAGCGGGCTATAAATGTGTCCCTGGCACGGTTCATTAGCTGCCATGACATATTGAGGGCTGGGAGCGGTGTGATACCAGCAAATCAATTCCAAATTTCATCTGAGAAGGAATGTGGGGAGGCCAGATCATGCAACGTGTTACCAAACATTCCTTCCCAGCCAGAACGGAGCTGCTCCTCACTCCGGGTGCTGCTCCTGCTGGGCTGCGGCGCAGAATGCAAAATAAATAAATAACCAAGGATCTAATTTACTGATGATTAATTTGCGTAATTAGTGCTGTGTCAAATCACTTCACCGAGGTGCAAGGCACACTCTGCTGAGGTGTTTGCATGGACACCTTCGCAGCTTTCCCCAAGCTCACTTTATTTCACATTGACAATCTCCTGAGGGTTTCATGTGTGTGTTGATGGGATTTCACTGGGTCGAAGGGGCTGGGGGAGCTGGGGGTCTGCAGGGCCAAACCCCCGCCAGCCTTCTCATGCCCCATTCAGCTGGAGCAGTGCCCTGCCCTGGAAATGTGTGTGGCAGTGGGTGGCCGCAGTCCTGGAGCCAGGGATGAGCTCAGGCCGAGCTCTGCTGTGGGCACAGAGCTGCCGGCTCTGGCCAGTGCCAGCTCCTGGAGAGGGGCAGCGAGGTGGAGGCTGAATCCTGGCCATTCCAAATCCCTGCTGCTCCCTGCGTGCTCCAGGGGTGCTTTGGGAAGGGGCTCGGGGTGGGCAGGCAGGGATGGGGTTTTGGCTGGGGGCTCGGTGGGGCCCGAGGCGGTGTCTGAGTGCTCAGCAGCACCTGTGCCGTGTGTCCCTCGCTTTCCCAAGGGCTCTGCCTCTTTGCAGGGTGATTTCCATCCCCGAGTGCAGCTGATGCTGCAGCCCCCATCGCTTGGCATCAGGGCAATGCCAGCAGTGGGACCAGCGGCGCTTCCCCCATCGTGCTCCTGCTCTGAGCAGGGAGCTGAGGTGTGAGCACGGGGCTGGCTCCGGGCTCGTTCCCTCCCTGGAGCAGGAATGCCGGCAGGTGAAGTGTCCATGGATGCCATGAATCCGTGGAATGCTCTAAAGCACGCAGCGCTGCGGGCAGCCCCGGTCACATCCCGGCTCCTGCTCCCTGTAATGGATATCAGATTGTTCTCCCAATGCTGGCATTGTTTCAATAATTGACTGATGCAGCGCAATGTTCACTGATTTAATAAGTTTGTTAGTGTAATAGAGGCTCAGGATTTCGCTGTTAATGTGCAGTGACAATTGCATTGTAGATTTGCTCATTATGTTACATAACTTAGCTATAAAATCTATCGGAAATTATATTTAAGAAAGCATTATTGCAGAACCCATCAGCGTGGCTCTCCCTGCTCCTCCCACGGTGCTTTGCAGTCTGAGCGTGTCTCTTCAGTGCCTCGCTGGGATTGCACGTTCCGCTTTGGGTTTTTTGGGTCAGGGCATCTGACACTCGCCAAAAAAATAGCCCCGGGTCTGGCCGTGTCACCCCACCTTCTCCACTGCGCCAAGGGTGGTGCAGGTACGCGGCGTTTTGGCAGCTCTCAGGGGAGAGCTCCAGCTGGCACCGTGCCCCCGGCCCTCTGCTGGGACAGGCACTGCCAGGTGAAGCTCTCGACAGGTCCTGGCTCAGCTGCCGGGGCTGTGGCAGAGCTGAACACGCTGCAAACCTCCCCTTTTGGGCAGAGTCGTGAGGAGGGGCTGCACATCCTTTGGGCACCTCCAAGCTGAGGGTCCCTGAGAGCCATGGGGAGGATGTGGGGGCTGTGCCTCGTTGTCTCGTGGCTCTCCCCGGTACCGAGTGGCCGCTGTTGCCTTGTGGAGGAGATTCCAGGCCTGGCTGCCTGGCAGGGCCCTGACTGGGACACGATGCTCAGCCCTGGGGACTGAGGGGATTCCCAGAGCTGGGGCTGTGCGGCTCCACATTCCAGCAGCTGCGTTCAGGGAAAAACCCAGATGGAGCCACAGTGGGTCTTGGCATCTCTGTACTGCAGCCACAGTTCTGAGGAAAACCTCGTCTTCCTTAAAGATAAAAAAAACCCCAGCAGCAGTAATTTAAACAGCTCTGTCTGCCTCCAAATGAAGGCCCTGATGGCAAATCGGCTGTGAAATCGGCTGAGAAAAAAGGAAAAGCCTATTTTTCCCAGAGAAGCACTTGTTCCCGCGGTTCACAAACAGCCTTGCAGGGGTTTGTTGCCTTGCGCTGTTTCCAGCGGCTGCTCTTCCCTCCGCTGCCGCTCCGTGCATCCTCAGCCATTATCCCCCGCCCGCTCCTCCTCCTCCTCCTCCTCCTCCTCTGCCTCTCCCACGGCCGGGGAGGACACTCCTACACTTGCCCTGCTGGAGTTCCCGGGCAGGTTCCCCCGGTGGGCTCCTCCCCGGGTGGTTCCCGGCCCGGCTGTCCCGGTGCCGGTGCCGGTGCCGGGCCCGTTCCGTTCCATTCCGTTCCGGAGGGTTGCTTAGCAATGCCGGCACCCGGTGCCGCTGCGCCTCCCGCCTGGGAGCCGGTTCGCGTTTCCAGGAAGGGATGTCAGCCGGGACCCGGCTCGGAGGCTTGGCAGGCGGGGAAGGTTTTACAGAGCCGAGCTCTCCCGCATTCCCAGCTCCGCGTTCTCCAAATCTGCTGCCTGAAGCATCCTCGGCCTCAGCGGAGCGTGAGGAAGCGGCGCAGCGGGGCAGAGCCGGAGCGGGCCTGGCTGCCTTTGTCGGGAGAACAAGGGCTGCTGCGCTCGGCTCCGCGGCCCCCAGGGCTAAAAATACACGCGCGGATCATACAAAATAGATGTGGGGATGGGTGAGGCGCGGGCCGTGTGTTCGCGGTCCTCACTCACGTGGTGGCTTCTCATAACCCTGATGGTTTTCTCCAGAGTGCTCTTCAGAGCCCTCGGGAGGGAGGGGGAGCTGTGCCTGGTTTTGGGGAGCTGCGGGTGGGCTCTGCAGGAGCCTGAGAAAGTCTCAGAGGTGACCCTGTGCTCAAGTCATAGGAGATAACTTCCTGCTCAAGCAGGCTGTAGATATTCCAGATATTTCTCAGGAAATAGAGCTTGGGGAGCTTCACCACAGTCTTAACTATTGGGAACCACAAATAAATCGTTTGAGCCGAGAATAAAAAGTGCCGAGCCCCATCCAGGAACGCCAGCAGGAGCAGGTCACTGTCCCAGCGCTGTGACACCCCCTAGGCCGGTGGGGTTCGGGGGGCTTGGCTGCCCACTGTGAGGGACCCGCTGCCAGAGCAGCCGCTGCTCACGGCTCTTTCCGAGATGGAACCTCCCGGCAGCGAGCTGAGGAAAGGGCAGAGCAGGAGCGCTGACAGCCGGGCTCTGCTCGGTGCGATAGCGCAGGTCTGCGCCGCTCCGCTGCCTTCCCAGGGGAGGAGATGAGCAGCCGGAGAACGAGAGAGCCGCGAATGCCAGAGGTCTGCTCTTGCATAACACCCCAGGAAGCTTCCAGCTGCGGTGGGAATGCCCGGATCGCTGCCCAGAGATCCTCACATGTGACCGAAAGGGAAGAAAGGGTAAGGGGCTGAGACACGCACGGAGCCTTAGTGAGTCTGGGGGATGCTGCAAACCCACATCCCGTGGGCTCCCGGCACTGCCTTGCGTTTCCCAGCATTTGCAGCGAGGATTGGAAGCCCGTTCCCCGCTCCCGGTGCCGTCCTGCCGGGGGCTGACGCGAGCCCATCGGTGCCCGGCTGTCCCGCCTGTGTCCGGTGGATGCTCGGCGATGGAATCCCTGTCCCTGCCCCGGCTCCTCACCACCCGCGGGGCCGCAGCGCTGCTGAGGCAGGGAGGGACCGGGAGAAACCCCCGGGGCAGCCGCTCCGTGCCGAGGCCGCTGCCGGAGGCTCGGTATTTTTGGGGAAAAACGAACAAAACGCGGCTCTTTTCCCGGCGCAGCGGTGGGAGCGTGTGCGGAGCGGCCGCCGGGCCGGTGCGGGGGACAGAGGGTCCCGAACCCCCCATCGCGCTCGGGTGTCCCCGCNGACGTCTGAGCGCGTGAGTTACCGGGGGCGGCGGCACCGTCGCACCCGCGCCCGCGGCACCGGGGGGGAGAGCGGAGGGGCGGCGGTGGGGGCGGCGAAGTTCCGCCAGGGCGGCTCTGGGGAGCGATGTGCACCGGGAGCCGCACCGGGAACCGCACCGGGAGCCGCGCCGGGAGCCGCACCGGGAGCCATAGCGGCAGTCCCGGGGCGGCGCTGCCGGAGCGCATCCCGGGGAAGGCTGGCGGCTCCGGGCGGAGCGGGGGAGGCCGGGCTGGCAGCGTCCACCCCGGCACCGGGCGGTCCCCGCCGCGCTCTGGGATCGGGTTCCGTGGTGCCGGTGCCGGAGCCCGTGAGGGTTCGTGGCTAAGCCGGCCCGGGCAAGGGGCAACGCGCGGTGTGCGAGGGGCCCCGTTAAGTTTGCGTTAAGGATTCGTAATGCCCCTTAATTAGGGGTAACCGAACTGCCATCAGGCGCTAGTTGCCGTTACAGCCTCCAGGTGAAGGCAATTTGTAGGAAAAAGTTGGCTGAGGCGGACTCTGGATAAAAGGAGGAGAAAGAGGGTCCTGGGTGAGCTGTGGTGCGGAGTCAGGTAGGCGAGGCAGCTTTCCCTGGGCTTGTCTTCTGAATTCCTGCCCGTCTCCAGGAATTTCATTGCAAGACGGGCTCCCTGTGCAAGGCTTATGCGCTGGGAGGGGCGGGTGCATGGCGAAGGCGCTTCGGGGGTCTCCTGGGTTATGTGTGGGCTGTGTGGAAATGCCCGGTGCCGTTCTCCAGCCGCTTTCCTGGTCCCTGGAGCTGTGCGTGCCAGGAGCTGCTCAGCGCTCGCAGCGTCACCCCCGAAGGCGCCGGGGCACATCTGAAGCGACCAGCGGCGGTACGGGGCTGGGGCAGGCCCTGCACGGGCAGTGCGTGCCCGGAGCTGGGGCACGGGCCCATCCCTTCGGGGCGAGCAGGCGTTGGCAGCGCCGGCGTGTGCGGGCGGAGGGAAGGGGGGAGCAGGGATTTCTCGGCTTCTCACTCCAGTGAGCGTGACATTAACAGTCCCAGCTATTTTTGGCTGCTTTTGGTGAAGCTTTGGCAGTCACTCACTGCCTCCAGAGACGCCTGGCACTGGCTGCAGAGACTCCAGCTCTGGCTGCTGCGTTGTGTGCTGGGGGGCACAGCCCAGGATGGGTATAGATCACCATGGTTCTTTTTCCCTTCTAATGTGCCCATCGTTCTCTGCGATGTCCAGGGCTCGTGGTTCAGCTCCCAGTGTTTTGGGGGTACATCCTGCTGCCCGGTGCTGTTGGCAGTCTGGTCATACCGAGAGCTGGAGGCCTGGCCATGCTGCGTACAGTGCAGAGATGAAGGCACTCTGCTTCCCAAACAGCTTCCTGTTTTCAGGCTAAAATGGTTGAGGCACGATAAAGCCTCACAAAGCGAGAAATTGAGGCTGTTTTTCTGGATAACAGATGGAGAAAGAGCCCGGAGTTGCTAATTTCCAGGGAGGGCTGATTGCAGTGGCTGGGGCTGGCAGGGCTGCCTGGACCTGGCTGTTGGTCGTAGCTCATTCCTGGCTCGGGGGAGACGTGCCGAGGCTCTGTTTGCCGTTTCACAGAAAACACTGAAGAATTTTTATTTCCCCCACCTCCTTTGGAGTGATGTGTGTGATTGTTTGGCACCGCAGAGAGCCCTGGCACAGGGCACACAGCTGCAGCAGCAGGCGAACCTCTGCCAGTGGCTTTTGGGGCTGGGAAGCCCCAGGCTGGCAGTGGCAGCTCTTGCTCCTCCCCGGCAGTTTGGGCACCGTGTGGGGACAGGAATTGCAGGACTGAGGTGCTGAAGGAGCCTTGCTGACTGACACCTCCCTGGGAGCCTGCCTGCTGCGAGCCTGGCGTCTCTCCTGGGCACCCTGTGCTTGGTGACAGGGCTGTGGCACCTCTCCTGTCCTTGCCTGCTGCTCCTGGGCTGCCTGGGAGGTTTTAGAATGTTTTAGGATACCGACCCTTGCTCTCTGTGATGCCCCTTTTGGGGAACCACCTCTTCCAGCCCTCCTCGCCCAGACTCGGCCCGCAGTACGCGCTCCGTTCCCTGCACCCACACAGCCCCCTGTGCCCAGGGCTGGGCTTCTTCCCTTTCTCAGTTTCACCGTTTCTCCATCTCCCGTCTCTAGAACATGTTGTTCTGAATTACCAGGATGACATCCAGGCTCTGGGATGGCTGGGCAGCCTGTACTGGTGGCAGAGCCCGTCCCTCCACACAGCTGCTGCTGCTCTGCCGCCCTGCCCTGCACAGCAGGATTCCTCTTTGCCACCCAGGATGGGACAGCTGAGTCCTTTTGCCACCGTGGCTGAGGGAATCTCCCCAGCTGGAGGGAGGAGTGCATTAGTGGGGCTTGGGCCAGCTGTGTGCAGGCACTGGGGGGCTGAGGGCCCTCTCCAGCAGCTTGGGCCAAATTCCTCCTTCAGTGCGTGGAGGTTTTCAGCTGTGCATTTCTTGAATTAGTTTGTCGGCACAGCTCTCAGCTGCTCGGCTGACGGTGGATAAATCCCTCTGAAGGTTATTGAGATAATAAAAGGCATGAGGGAAGTTCCGTAATTTATTGGAGTTCTCTTTTAATTTACAGCCTTACGGGGTGAGAGCTCGGCGGGTAATGAGTCCTTATGGCAGATCTGCTCCTTTCCAAGGGCCGTGGCAGAGAAAGGGGCGCTGGGGGGGAGCTCTGAGCCCGGGGAAGGTGCAGGGGTTGTGCTGGAGGTGCTGCAGTCGTGGAGCTGCGGCTGAGGCTGTGCAGTGCCTGGAGCTCCTGGGGCATCACCACGGAGCTGCCGCCAGCCCAGAGCTGTTCCATGGGGATGCTCCATGCCTGGCCGGGCTGGGATGCTCGGTGCTGCTGACAGCGGCTTCTCCTCCCTCCCTGCTCTCGCCGCACAGGCGGCGGCGGCTGCTGGTGCTGTTCCAGTGCTTTCTGCTGGAATTGTTTGAGGTATTTTGGGATGGATGTTCCTGCAAATTAATTGACAGGCTGGGATACCAAGTGAGGAAGCAAAACCGTCTTCTCTGTCATTTTGTAAGTTACTGGGATTACAGTTGTTCTGCACCTCCAGTAAAGCAGTCTGAAGGCAGCTCTCCCCTTCGCTCTGCTCGCACGCAGATGCTCCAGGCATCCCTGTCTCTTCCCAGCTAGACAAGACTGAGTTTCTAACGGGCAGAAAAACACACAGGAGCGCAGGATCCCTTTTCCTGTTCCGTTATACCCTGTGGATGTGTCCCCTCCTCCTGCCACCCTTGTCACCTGCGAGGTTCAGGGCTCAGAGGATGAATCCTGAGTGGGAGGAAGGGGATCCAGAGGGTTTCCTTGATGGGAAAAGCTGGTTTCTCCCCATGTTTTGCTGTTGGTTTTCCCAAAGGTGGAAGGAAGTGCACACTCCCATGGGCCCTGCCAGATTTCCCACATTTCCCCTCCAGGATGCTTTTCTACCTGGCAGGGGGAAAAAAAATTTAAAAGGGCTCTTCTGGAATCTGGGCTGGTGCTACTGTGGGAGGTGTGAGAGGCTGTGCCAGGGATGAGGATGGGATTTCCAAGCCCCAGCAGGGTCCCTCCTCTCCTGCCTGTGCCCTTGTGGTGCTCAGCGCTGCCCAGGCAGGGTAAAATGGGATTTGCATATGCAAGAGGACCTGGACTGGTAGATTTTGAATGGAACCATCCCTCTGGGCAGTCCGATGGATTTGGGGCTTCCTGAAAGGGGGAATCTGGGCAGTGACCTGGGAGCTGCAATCTGCCAAAGTTAATTGGAGGGACCTGTGAGTGTGTCTGGAGAAAGAGGGCGATTGAAGCTGAGGAAGTCACCGCAGCTGGAATTTATGGAAGTGATAAAACAGCTTTTGACAACAGGCCCAGCTCCCGGCAGCTCCTCTGCAGCAAGAGAGAATATTTTCCTCCTGTTGGATCAATAAACAATTAATTCTAAAGTGGGAGCTGGAGCAAAAGGGAGAGTTTTCCAGGCTTCTAAACTCTTAATCAAGCTCTGGGTGAAACACAGATGTGAGACTCTGAGACCTGCTGATAAAATCTTGACCTTGATAACGGGTTCCTCAGTTCCTGGGCCATGGATGATACTTCCTTAGCTGAATAAATCCTCTTGTAAACATAGAACTTGTTCCCCAATATTTATGCTCCCAACATGTTTAATGTAGCTTTGCTTAATAATCTGCTTCAAAACGCCAACTTTTCCCCACATTTTAATTGGATTTTAATTTCCATTCAGAATCAGCTTAAATGAGTTTAAAAATATAGTAAATAATACTCATAATTCGCTTACTCTTACCATAAGCTGTGAAAATAAAGACTCAAATAACCCTTTAAAGCTGCTCGTGGTGCAGCCCCCTCCTTAGCAGAAAGCCCAGCATCTTTTGGATGTGTGGGATAGTTTAGGGATTTGTGCCCAGCCGGGCTCAGGGAGCTCTCGGTGTTCTTTGGGCTCAGAGTGGGGGGCAGGAGGGGAGAGCGGGGGTGGTGGCACTGCTGTGCTGTGTCTGTGGGTTTGGGAGGTCCCTGGTCACTGCTGACAAACCTTCAGCCCTGGCAGGTCCTCCAGCAGCCTTTGCTGCCCTGACTGATGGAAATGGGGATTTAATGGAACCTCCCCAAACAGTGCTGGGGTCCAGCCGCCGATGGGTGCGTGCTCCTGGGGTGTGGGTGCGCTCCAGCACGGGCTGTTTGTGGGCTGGGAGGGTCTGCTCACTCCCCAGGGCTTCCTGGCCTTTCCCAGAGTCTGTTTTACAGGAAAAAGGGGTTTAGGGGCCTCTCAGAACCTGAGCTTTGGCCTGTGGGCAGAGGTGGCAGCTCTGCACCACACCTGTGAGCTGCTGGGGGTGGGCTCAGGTCTGGCTGTGCTCTGGCCCTGGGGTGGTGATCCCTGGGGTCACCTGGGGTGTCCCTGCCCTGGTGCCTGAGCCCCTCTCTGGCCAGCTCAGGGCTCCGTGTGCAGGGGGTGGGTGATGCTGGAGAACATCCCCCTGTGCCAGGGCAGCCCAGGGCACTGCTGCAGCCCCCAGACCCAGGGCACAGCCCCGGCCGTGCATGGGGTGCTCCTGTGGGCAGTGCTGTGACAGGAGACAGCGTGCTGGCATGGCACCGTGTGGCAGCGCCACTGCTGGGGCTCTCCTGTGTCCCCTCCCCGAGAACAGCCCTGGGGTGCTGCCAGCAGAGCCCCCTGAGCCGTGAGCAGGCGGGGGCTGCCTGGGAAGGCTCTCACCAGCAGATCCATCGGGGAGGGAGCTTCACGGACTATGCAAATCCCAGCTGGAGAGAGGCCGAAATTGTTCTGTGCATAGATGTTTTTTTTTTTTAAATAAAGCTCTCTCCAGTATATTGCAGGAGTAATTAGGAATCCTGAGCTGGCTGGATCTCGATCTTTATAGCAGCACAGCTGATAAAGCATGATTCAGGGACCTCGTTAGCTTTTTTTAAAGAAGTTTTTATTTAACTTCCGTGAAGTTGCCATGGTTACCCCTGTGCATGGCTTCCCTGCCTCTCCTGCCTTGAGTGCAGCTGCCAGTGCTGAGAATTAAACATCTACATTTGGAGCAGCCGTGGCCTTCCCCCTCCGCCGTCCTGGGGTTTGGGAGCCTCGTCCCCTTGCCCACCCTGGAAACGGCTCCTGTTTGGGCTGTTTGATGTGGTAAAGCTCAGCCTGGCTTGTCCAAGAGCTTTTTTTCTGGAGCAGGTGGGGAAGGAAAGGAGGCTGCTCTGTTGGTGTCACTGGTGACGTGAAATGTGCCACGGTCACACACTGCCGTGCACCAGCGCAGCCTGGATGCTCCCACTGTGACACAAAGCTGCCGTGGGGCAGGGGGGCACTGGGGCTGCTGGGAGGGGGGTGGGAGGCACTGGGAGCAGGGCCCAGTGCCCTGAGTCCCATCTCACTGTGGTTTGGCTGACAGGGCCTCGCTGTCCAGGAGGCAGGGGATTGAATGAGTCCCAAATGAGGTGCTCCCATCCAGCTCTGGGAGGGCACAGGTGTGGGCACGGGGGAGCCCAGGTGGGCTACGAGATCGGCCCATTTCTGTGAGGATGGCCATGATGTGAGGCACTGACAGAGGTGCCCTGAGCCAGGGGCTGGGGAACCAGGGAGGCAGCAGCCACCCCCTGCTCAGTTCTGGGTGCTGGGGGGAGGCTGGGGCCTCCAGAAGGGACACTGGACACTTGAGGAGTTGCTGGATGGCAGAGTGAAGCTGTGCTGTGTCCTGCAGGGCCAGGCTGTGATCTCTGCTGGCAGTGCCCGGTGCTGCTGCTGCGCCGCTGGCCAGGTAACGCGGCCCTCGCGCCGGGCTGGCCGTGGTGGCCATCTGTCCGGGCAGGGCTGGACTCTGTCCTCATTCTGTCAAAGTTTTGTCAAGCTTCCCCCCTGCTCCTCTTGGCGTTTTCAGCAGCGCAGGGTGGGAGGGTGCGTGGGAAGTGCAGCCGCACCAGAAATAATCCTGCGCGTCCGGGGTGCGAGCGGCGCTGCGGGGCGGCTCTGCTCTGCTCCCCTGCCCGCCCGCTGCTCCCGGGGCTCAGAAACTCCCCAGGCTGAGGGCAGCACCTTCCTTTTGTTTGTCTCCCTGTCTTCCTCTTCCTCCTCCCTTCCTTTATTTCTCTTTTCCCTTCTCCATTTTCCTTCCCAATGAAAGATTTTCTCGCCGTGTCAAGGCAATGTGACCTGGTTCCGTAATAAAGAGGAGGCTTATTAGAATTAAAGCCCAACAGTGTTAAAAAAGCAATCTTTGCAAGATTGAGGCCATGAGGGAATTGTAAATTCTCAGCAAAGACCTCATTTAAAGCCTGGGATGAAAACACATGCGCATGCATGCACCGAGGCCTGGCACTGAGGGCACATCTGGTTCAGGAAGAGTTTTGGGGAGGATGAGGGATTGGAGCAGCGTTGGTCCTCGTGGCTTTGCTCGGGATCCTCCTGCTGCTTGCCTACGTTGGTGGCTCTGCTGGCTCCGTGAATATCACTTGAGTTTGGATTTGTTTTCCTCGTTCTCCGGGGATCCCCTCCTCGTAGCCCCCCCCTCTCCTGCCTCCCCGCTCAGCCCCTCCCGGCGCAGCCGCCCACCTGCCGCGGGGTGGGAGCGATGGCAGCCGGTGAGTCAGGCTGCCCGGGCTCCCCCGGCTCGGCGCAGCCCTCTTCCAGCTGCTCACCACACAAACTTCCCTCGGGGTGAGACGGGTGCTGGGTCGGTGCCAGAGCCGGGATGGGGTGTCCCTCCCCGGGGCCAGGTGTGCCCCCCTGCCCTGTTGGTGGCTGTGGGTGCTGTGTGCCGAAGGTGTCCCTGCGCATGCAGGTGGGGGCTCCCAGGGACTCCCCCGGCGCAGGTGGTGCCGTGGCTGTGGCCTCATCCTGCCCAGGGCACTTTTCCCTCCGGCCCGTCTCGATGGACGGGACCTCTCTGGGCGTGCAGGGAGCAGCCGAGTGCCGGGGAGAAGGGCTGCAGTGGGCAGCAGATGAAGAGACCCCACTCCCCTCCCTCCTTCCCCCCCTCCTTCCCCTGGTTTTTCCTCCGCGGCTGCATCCCCGGGGCTGCAGGGAGCGAGCGCAGAGCGGCAGAGCAGCCGGGGGGCGCGGAGCCCCCGCTGTGGGAGCGGCACGGTCCCCGCCGGTCCCCGCGGTGGTCTGTTGTCATGATTTGCTGTTATCGGTGTAATTAGAGAGCCGGCTCTCCCGCGGGGCTCCGAGCGCCGCGCACACCTGCGGTGCGGCAGGATGAGGAGATGGCAGCAGCCGAGGGAGGCAGACACGCGTGTCCGGCGTGTCCGGCGGCTCCCGAGGCCGGGCTGGGGAGCCCTCACTGCCCAGCCGGGCCTGGGCGCTCCAGGGCTCCCGTTCAGGGGTGCCAAGGTCAGCAGAGGCTCTCGGTGGAGCGGATCCCCAGAGCCGGCGGAGCTGAGCCGGTGCTCCCGGGACACAGCCGCCATCTCCGGGGGTTGCTGTCCTGTCCCCGCGGCTGGGGCTCCCTCCCTGCCTGCCCTGCCGGTCCCTGGCCAGCCCTGCCCCTGGGGCACCTGCAGGACCCGCTGTGCCCGAGGGACAGCCACACGTGTGCCAGGCCCTGCCCACGGCCGGGACACCAAAGGGTTTTCCCCCGCGTCCCGCTCAGGTGTGGGGACAGACAGAGCAGCTCCTGCGGGGCTGTGCCGCGCTGCTGGCGGCGACGGTGCTGGTTCAGCTGCTGCCTTTGTTGTCAGTCCCGCTCCAGGATATTTATAGCCAGCCGGAGCTGTGCCCGGCTCTGCGCTGCTCTCGGCACCTCCACACCCTGCAGAGGGGTCTCTCACCGGGGCTCCTCCCTGAGGGGCTGGAGCAGATCCTGCCCCGCTGCCTGTGGCCTGGGGGAGCGAGGCTGGCACTGCCACCTCTCCCGAACGTGCCGTTAATGTAATGTCTTGTCCAGGAGCCCTTCCTGCAGGATAAATGGCCTTTCCATCCGGAGCCTGTGTGAATTACGCTGACGTTTTGCTCCTCAGTCGATGTGTGTAGGGGAGCTGGGTATTGGATTGGTGAGAGGCAAGAGAAGCAATCTCTGGGAGGCCATCAATTTGGATTAGGCTTTGTGGACTGGGATGGAGGGTAATCACCATCCTTCATTTCAGAGAGGTAAGAAACAAGTCAGCTTCTTTATGGATCATTATAGCTGCAGCAGGAATTGCTTCCACCTCGGCCATGGCACGAATCCCCCCGGCTGGGCACAGGGCGGGGAGGAGGGTGTAAAGCCATAGGAGGGAGCTTTGGAAGGATGAGCCAGACTCCAGCCTCGATGAGTGCTGCTGCCACATTCCTTCCTGGGTGAGATGGCCCTGCTGGGGCTGCTTCTCCCTGCCTCGCTCCCGCAGCTGGGCTCCTTGAGGAGAGGAGAGGGGTGGGAGTCAGTGAGGGAGCAAACGCTCCCCACTCCCCAGGAACCCGGGGTCCGGATCTGTCTGGGGTGGGATCGCATCCATTCCCCTTGCAGTGCCTCTGGCCTCGGCTGGGCTCCCACCGCTACCGCCATCGTCACGGCAGCGTGGCTGGGGACCGGCCACTGCTCCTTCGGGGCCGCACCCCCCATCCCGGCTGTGGCACGGGGAGTGTCGGCAGCCGCAATCCCAGCCCCGGGGAGGGGCCCAGCCGGTGCCCGGCCCTGTCGGTGCCGTGTCCCTCGTCCCAGCCTGCCGTGGCAGGAGTCGCGTTCCCGGCCCGCTGGCAGCAGCGCTCCCAGGCGTCCTCCTCCCACCGCCCGCGCAGCAGCGATGAACAGCCCCTAAACTGGGATGGGATGGGATGGGATGGGATGGGATGGGATGGGATGGGATGGGATGGGATGAAGTGGGGCAGCGGCTGAGGTGGGGGAGCGCCTGTGAAGCTGAACCAGCCTAACCGAACCGGTGAGGTCGGTGCTCTGTTGCCGGCTGGGGTGGGAGCTGCTCGGGGCCAGCGGGGAGGAGAGATCTGCTTTGGCCTCGCTGAGCGAAGGCCTCCCCTCCCTCCCTCCCTTTTGTTTGTACTTTTCTTTTTTTTTTTTTTTTTTTTTTTCCCCTTATATCTGAGTACTTCATTTTCCAGAAGCTGTCATTTTACATAAACCTCTCAGCGAGGTACATCCATTCCCACTGCCAAAATCTCCATATCAAACACTTGTAACACGGCGCTGAACTGACAGCGCTGCCTGTACGCGCTCCGTGCCTTCACAAAGGGACGCTGCGTCGGGGAAGGATATAAATACCCGCACTGGGGTGGCACGCAGCGCTCGCTCCCGCTGCCCTGCTCCCGCTGCCCTGCTCCCTGCTGCCCAGCTCACCTTTGTCTGAAGCCTCGGACAGGCCCCTGGTGGCACGGCAGCACCCACAGCCCCCAGCAGCACCAGGCTGGGTGGCAGGATGCCCGTGGGCAGTGCCTTGCTGTGGCTGGGGCATTGCATGTGCTGAGCTGGGGGTTTGGGGGGCAGCAGCCCCCTGGCAGTGGTTCCTGCAGCCCCTGTGCCTTTGCTGGGGCAGTCTCGGGGCTGGGTGCTGGCTGTGGTGGGGTTCCTGCTGCCCAGGGGCTGGCTGTGGTGCGGTTCCTACTGCCCAGGTGATGGCAGGATGGATGCTGGCTGTGGTGGGGTCCCTGCTGCCCAGGGGCTGGCAGGATGCTCTCTCCCGTCAGGCTGAGGTGCTGGTGGGGCACAGGGTAACCCACACACTGTGCTGCAGCAGGAGTGGGGCTGCTTGGCCTGAAACTCTCTGTGTGCCTCAAATCCCGTTCCAATGGGAGTAGGGACAGAGCGTGTTAAGCAATCCAACTGCTTCCTTTTCAAACGAAGTTATTTTCTTCTGGATGGAGTTCAAATCCAACCCCAAATCCCTGTTTCTTTGCAAAGGAGAAGGAAGGAAATGCAAAACATGCTCCCCACCCCCCAAGTCTATCAGTCTTGCAGCTGATGAGCAGAACCATTCCTGCTCATGGGATTCCCTCCCTCCTCGTCGCAAGGACGTCGCTGTCTCGGCAGTGGCCGTGTTTTGTCACGCTGCCTGCCAGCCTCAGCTGCTCCCTGGCTCTTGGGCAGGCACTGGGATGCTGGAGCAGGTCCCAGGGGAGCACTGAGAGCTCCTGTGGTCCCGTACCCCCCTGGGGCCACCGCGGTCCCTGGGCACCTGGCCCTGCCGGGGGGCACTGGCTGGTGGTGTGGCTGCCCCTGGCAGGACTGTCCCTGTCACCTGAAATGCTGTGCTTGGTGCTTCTGCTGCTCTTCCAGATGGGGACCTCCGTGTGGGAAAGATGAGACTTATTCTTTTAATGTAAGACCGTTAAAATGGTTTTTAACTGAGCTCATTTTGGCAAGTTTGATGATAGCATTTATCAGCATCTCAGCTGGGAGAGGTAGGTCTGTGCTCAGCTCTTCTGCTTTCCACACCAGGGAAGCTCCAGGACTTGAGATGTTTCTGGGCTGAGGAATCCTCTGAGATCCCAGGCCCCAGCTAAGGCAGTGGTGGCAGTGTGTGGGGGAGTGTGTTGTCTGTGTCCCCAGAGCTCCTGTCCCCCAGCTCTGCTGCTGGGGGTGGTGCTGCTCTCGGTCAGGTCTCTGGAGAACAGCTGGAGCTGCCAGCAGAGGGTTTGCTGTGCTCCAGCTGGGGCAGGTTCGTGGGGGCTGTGATGCAGTTGTGTCGCCCCAGGTGTGCATGGGGAGGGCACAGCTGCAGCCAGACGTGTCACAGTGCCCAGGTGAGGGGGGTGAGCTGCCTCTGCTCTGCCCTGGGCTGCGGCTCCTTCCAGCCAGGATGAATCAGCCGTTCCCAAGGACCTGTGAGCAATCTGCCACCACTGTGGCCGTGGGTCCCCGGGGAGTCACAGCCCTCCCTGGGCAGGGAGCCATGAGGTGAGGGCAGCGGCAGTGCCAGCTGTGGTGGCATCTGCTGGCAGAGGGCACAGACCTTGGCCTTTGTGTCCCCAGCCTGCTCCTAGCAGGAGGAAGGGCACCGTGCTGGTGATGCTCCTGGCACCGAGGTTCTGCAGGGGGCTGTGCCACCCCTGAGGGGCTGCTGCACCCCCGGGGATGTGCTGTAGGCCTGGGCAGTCCCCACAGCCGAGGGCTGGGATCGCCTTTTCCCCGGATGGAGGGAACTATCCCGGCTGGCCCCTGGCTCAGCCCAGAGCCCCGTGGTTGCCCTGAGGGGACGTGAAGGTCCCTTTGGGGGCTGGAGCCAGCCCCTGGCTCTGTCCCTGCGGGCAGCAGGGTGGGCAGGGCCTCCCAGGACCCGCTGCTGGGTCCCTGCCCGCCCTCCTGCTGCCAGTGGCAGCTGCTGGTGCTGAGCCCAGCCGGGAGCAGCCCCCGGTGCCAGCTGCCCCCGGTGCCACCTTCCCTCTCCCTGCTTGGTCCGGGGGCTTTTCCCTCCTCCCACCTGAGAGTGCTCCTGCGGGATGCTGGCGTGGGAGGGCAGGAGGGCAGGAACGGGGCTTTGCCTGGAGCTGGAAGGGGCTCAGCTGGGCTGTGAGTGAGGGAGGGGAGTTGGGCTCTGCTGGCAAAGTTTCTGCCCGTTCATCACGGGCGAAGGGATGTTTTGGTACGTGCTGATTAACTGCCTCCTCCCGATGTGCCACGGCGAGATAAAATATGAACAACTGCATTCTTTGACTTAAAATTTAATTAAAACTATATATCAAAAACGTGAGACCCCAGGCTTAATAAAACCTGATAAAATTATACTAATACACTTCAATTTCAATCCAAGGCTTCCTGATGGAAGAGCGTGAGAGGCTGAGCCTGTAACTAGATTAGAAACACCTCCTATGCAATATTTATGGTGCTGTCCTGCTTGAGATGCATGGCTGCTGAGGAAGGCTCTGACACCGTGATGAAGAGGAGTTGTCAGCCTGGCTTATGCGTAAATAGGAGAGAGGGCGAGATCGTACGGGCTGTTCCTGGTGGGGGAGAGCGGCTCGGGCAGAGGATGAGCTCATGGAGGGAGGAAACGAGGGAAGAAGGAGGGATGCTGCTCCCCCTATGCTGCTGGGCCCTGGGGATGATCCCTGTCTGTCCCACCAGTGGCCCAGCAGCCATGGGCTGGGGCAAACTGAGGGGTGGCCTCTGCCCACAGGGCTCCTGGCAGCTGCCAGCGGCTGTGGCTGCTTCACCTTCGCAGGGGATTTATTGAGTGAGGATTGGCAGCTCAGAGACACTGATAAAACCAGCTGGTTTGTCCTGTGTGCAGGAGTGTGGCTGTGCCGGCAGGAATGGTGGCCAGCAAGCTGCTGGGGGCTGCCTCTGCTCCAGGCAGGAATCAGCAGGAGCACCCCCTTCCCCACAGGGTCCTCTCAGGCAGGTTCCCTCTGGCACAGCCCAGAGCATCCTTGCTGTGGGATCCTTTCCGTGCTGTCCCATATCCACAAAATTTCACTTTTGGGTGGAAACGGCCCGGAATTGTGTCTGGAGAGGCGTTGGTGACTGGAGGGTGTCACCCCCGCTGCTCAGGGGGATGTGGGGTCACCAGCAGGGCTCGGTGTGGCACGGGGGACCCGGCGGGAGGCAGCTCGGGCAGGCTGTGAATGCAGCATAAATCCCGGTGAGACAGGGCAGGTCGGAGCAGGGAGCTGAAAAGCGCTGCGGGCAGAGCGGCTCCGTCCTTAGAGGAGAGCCCAAGGCTCCTTAGGGAGCACGGGGAAAATGGGCGGCCGTGTCCCAGGGCTGGGTGCCCGTGGGAGGGAGCACAGCGGGGTTTGGGGGCTGTGGGGCAGGGCCTTTCTGCCACCTCCCCTGCCTTGGGTCCTGCCTGGACCCCTCCAGACCGGTTCCACGTTGGACCAGGTCAGTGTGCAGCCTGGGCTCGGGCAGGATGGAGCACTGGAATAGGGGCAGAGCAGAAGGGGAAGGGATGGAAGGGATGGGGTTTGTGCCCACCCAGAGTCCTCTCCTGGGGCCGGGGGTGCCCAGACCAGAGCTGGCCCAGCGCTCTGTGCCCATCGCCCATCACTGTCCCCACCGCTCCCGCTCTGCTCTCCCTTCCAGGTGAGCGGGCACGCGTCCCCCCGAGCGCTGACGTGTGCTGCTGCTTCTCCAAGGCTGTGGCAGCAATTCCAGCAGCGGCGGCCTGGCGTGACCCCGGGAGCTGGAAGGAGGGGGGTGAGGTGGGCAGGGAGCCCCTCCCGAGCAGGAGGGGACCCGGCAGGCAGCGGTGTCAGCTCTGCCAGCCACAAGCTCCCTGTCCCCTTGCCCCCTCTCCAAATCCCTGGGGAGCTGGAAATAAAGGCAGAGCAGAAGGGGAAGGATGGGGTTTGTGTGCTGGTGCCATCCGTGGCAGCTCTCGCACGCCTCCTCGCCCAGGCTGTGCCCGGTTCATCCCTCACGCTGCCCCGCTCCCAGCCCCGCTGCTCCCTGCTCTCTGGAGCTGTATTTTCAGAGACTGTGGGGGATGTCGTGTGTGTAAAATTAGCGCTGCCTTGTTAGTGCTTCTCAGGCTAATTCGGAGTGAAATGCTTTAGCAGCGGTGGGCTGATTCTATCAGGAGAACAAGAACTAATTAAATTCACTCTGACCATCAAGCAGTAAATTATTTATACCCAGACAGATGCAATCTAATCTGCAATGTCCAGCCCCACTGAACCTGCAGCCTCCTTGGTTCGGGGTGAGGAACAGATTGAGCAACAGAGGGGAAGCTGGCAAGGGCACAGCAAGGGTTGCCCGAGAATTTTTTTTCCCTTCTGGTGCCGGTGCTGCAGTGGGACCCCTCCACTGGCTCTGCAGCCCCTGGGGAGCTCTGGAGCTGCAAAGAGATGGGGTGTCCTCCAGCAGCTGCCCGTGCTCCTCCATCCCGGGGGAGGTTTGCCAACGTCAGCAGGGAGATGTGGCACTCCTCCTCCTCCTCCTCCTCGCAGGAGGAAGGCCAGGCGCAGTCAGAGGTGCTCACCTCTGCTTTTGCACCAGCGTGCTGTGGTCCCTGTGCTGCTGTGTGATTTCCATCACCCCCTCCCTGTGCCTGCCCAGCCCGATGCTCACAGCTCCCAGCCCGAGCACAGCTCCCCGGCTCAGCTCGGGGCAGGTACGAGCTGTTATCATCTCTGCAGGGCTTTGTTTTTTGGCGATCTGACCCCGTGCCTGATTAGATCATTCCTGTCGCGCAGTGGAGCCGCAGCTTTCTCTGCCTGTGAGCCGCAGTTCACTCTAATTGCGATTGAGCCGAGATCTCTTTTCTCTCCAAACTAAAGGGAAGAGTGAAAAATCATTTGCTGATCCTCTGGGGGTTGTAAAGGATTCCGGCAGCCTGGGAAACAGCTCTGCTTGGGGCTGGGAAAACGCTGTGGTAAAAATGATCTGGTTGTGTTTGTTAGAGGGAGAGAAAGAAGGAATTCCAGAGCAGCCAGAACAGAGCATGGCGGGGATGGTCCTCGTCCCCTTGGGAACGGAGATCTCCATTCTGTGCTCGGGCAGGCGTGGTGTCGGGAGGGCTGGTTTGGCTGGGAAGAGCTGGGCTCAGCTCAGGGCGAGAGCCTCTGGAAACACGTGAGGGTGAGTGCTGGGTGGCCCTGGGGCAGGCAGGGTGGGCAGCGCTGGGCTCGGCTCCTCTCCAGCTGCAGCTTCCCCGCAGCACCTCTGGATGAACGCCCGGAGCTGCCCCGCGGAGACAGGGACGGACCCCTGGTGCAGGGTTTGGGCTCTCGGGGCATTTAGCGAGGTGTTCAAGGGTAAATGGGCTGTACCCAGTCTGTGCCCATGGGGGCTGAGCTCCTCGGGGGGCTGGAGCAGAGCTGGGGCTGCCCGGCGGCTCCTCCCGGGAGAGGCAGCACAGGCAGGCCCTGGGCTGGTGCCGTTTGCACGGAGCACGCAGGCACTCGGAACCAGTCCCTTCCACAAAGAATTTGTTTCTCCCTGATGCTGGAGCTGCAGGCTCCTCCGCCAGACCCGGCAGCGCGCTCGGCTCAGCTCTGCTCTGCTCCAGCTGTGCCGCGGTTTGGGGACGGGGGAGCCCAGCCCGTGTTTGCATTCGCACCGGTGATTAATCTCCGTAGCAGGGGAGGGAACTCCTGTTATGAATCAGGCTCGTAACTCCCGGCACACATATTTCCAAAGCCCCGCTGAACTATTAATCCAGCCGGCTCCCTGGGGTAGGGAGGATGGAGGGGGAAATGTCACCTTGTGGCAGGAGAGCTGTGACAGGCAGCCAAGGCAGCAGCTCTGTCTTGGAGATGGCTCCCGGTCTCCAGATCCCACCGATGGACCATGTGGCCTCGCGATTGACTTAAAAAGGAGAGGGAAAAAAAAAAAAAAAAAAAAAAGGCGACTGCTTCCCTCTGGCTTTGCTGCTGATGCTGAGGGGACAGATTTGCCTGCTGGCAGCTCTGCCGTTAACTGGATGAGCTATTCAAGTGTGGGTTATGGATGTGGGACCAGCCTGGCTGTGCTGGAGAAGGCGCACGGTGCTGAGCCCAGGTGGATGTGGGGCCCGGGGAGAGCTGACGTGCTCTTTTCAGGAGCAGCAGAAGGTGGGATGGAGGAGCCTTCCCTGGGAGCAGATAACCTTGGAAGGGGGAGAAGCTCTTCCAGACTCTGGCCAGGTCCCTCCTGGCTGCATGACAGAGATTCGTGGGTGGGGGGAACACGAGCTGCAGCCCCCAGCAGCAGAAGGGAGCAGGGGAAGGGAGATGGGAACTGGGGAACAGGAGGTTCCTTCCACTGGGAGGGAGGGAAGGAGGAATTGGGAATATCCCAGCAGCGCTGGGAGAGGAGCCATGCTTTCAGAGACTGGGAACGGCTTCCAGGCTGCAAATATCCCTTTCCAGCCCCAAAGCTGCCACAAGAACCTTCTCTGCTCCTGCAGGCAGCTGGCACTCGTGCCCTGGCAGCCCTGGGCTGCTGTGGCTGTTCCAGAGTGAGCTGGACCCCCCGGCTGCCAGCGAGGAGAGGGACTGGGGTTTGGGTTTTGGCTCCCGAGGATCACTTGGACGTTGAGCACCGGGAGCTGAAGCAGTCAGGAGTTGCTCCCAACTGCTTCATTTGGGCGGGATACGAGCTCTCACAGCCTGGGATGCTCCCACAGTCCCAGCGCTGTGTCTCCTTCCTCCTGGGTGGATCTGACCCGGCAGTGCCAGTGCAGTGCAGGAAACACAAGCATTTTCATATTTTTTTATTTTTATTTTCCATTTTTGCCACAGTTCCGCAGCCCCTCTGTCGCACTCCTTGTTAAGCTGTTAAATCACTCCATTTATTTAGCACGAGCATTGCTGAGAGCTCATTTTTATCTTGGTGAAAACCAGACTTGCTCATGGGCACATAATGAAATTGTATAAATATACCCTTAGCCGGGAATCTAATTTATTTTTCCTGTTCATTATGGGGTAGAAGGCCATTATGAGATGTAGAACTTTTTTTTTCCCCCAGTGCTGGAATTGAAGGGCTGGCGCGGGCACTTTTTATACTGATGATTTTGCCCTGATTCAATTTGAAGCCGGTTAGAGCTCAAATACTGAAGCATAATTGACAGAGCCCGGTGTGGGTTGCCATGCTAATGTCCCGGCTGTGGCTCTGTGGCAGCGCCGGGCCAAGGCCGGGTGGAACCGCGGCCGGTGGAGCGCGGGGCTGGAGATTCCCCTGGGCTGGGATTGCGGCGGCCCAGCCCCGGGGCAGCAGGAAAAAGCCCGTCCCTTTGTCCATCAGCGGGATTGATTTTCGACGGTATTGATACTGCTATAAAGTCCTGTTTATGGAGCTATAATTAAGCGGGGCCATTTAGCCGGCAGTGTTAAGTGCCGAGCAGATTTATGGCACGGCTCAGCCTTCGGCAGGGTTGTATTTCAGCACGGAGCACACCAGGTTTTTATGTGTTCTGCGATTGTGTTCGCGTGACAGTGATTAGTGTAATGGGGGCTTCCGGGGTCGCCTTGCCAAGCCGAGGAAACAGCAATTACGGGCGGCCGCGGTAGCAACTTAATTGCGCGCGTTTGGCAGCCCCTTGGGCCCGGGAGCAGCTGGCGGGGCGAGCCCTGGCACCCCGCACCCCGGCCTGGCCAGCCCCGGGCCGGGCTCTGCTGGGGCTCTGGGGGCTGCCCCGGGCAGGGCAGAGGCTGAACAGGCTCCTGGTGCCGGGGCAGCGCCCGGGCACAGCCGGATCCCGGAATTGCTTCTCCAGGAGCTGCCGGTGCTCCGGCCAGGGCTGGGCTGGGCTGGGCTGGGCGAGCTCCCGGCCTTTCAGCCTCAGTCCGCTGGCCATTTGCCACGGGCAAGCAGCGGCGTGGCCACCAGCTCCGGCACCCTGGGAGCTCCCGTGGCTTGTCCCCTGTCCGGGGAGGGGCAGGCCAAGCTCTGCAGCGGAGGGACAAAGCGACCCAAGGGCGAAAGGGCCGGCGGTGGATTTGCAGCGGCGCAATTAGAGCTCACCTTGATGTGCGCTTGGCAGCCTTTCCTTTGAACTCTCTTCCCTGACGGCTTCCCTGAGATGTGGAGATTTACCAGCTCAGCCCTTGGCCATCCTGACAGGGCACGGGAGGTTCTGCAGAGCAGTTACAGATACCCAGGGAAGGCCGGGAGGGAGCCTCTCCTGAGCCCCAGGAATTCCTGTGCCCTCCCCTGGGCAGGCCCCGTCCTTCAGCAGGACCTGGGGCTGCTGGGGCTGGCACAGGCAGGGCCTGTGGGTGCCAGGGCTGGCCAGCACCCTGTGCGATTGTGCCACCAGCCCCCTGCAGCGGCTGGGGAGAGGCAGCTCCGGGGGGCTGGGTGTGGGTGTGGGTCCTGCTGTGGAACTCCGTCCCTGGGCTGCTCACCTGGAGGCAGTGGAGCATCACCTGGGGCTCGTGGATGCACTGCCACAAGTGCCTCAAGGACCACGAGGTCTCTTTCCTGGGTGGAACCGGGGCTGAGAGGGCATCTCCCTTGCTCTTGCCCTTGCTGTGTGCACTTTCCCAATTCACTGCAGGAATTAGATGGGCTTTTGCCGACTAAGAGGTGTTAAACGGCTCTAAATACTCTTCACACTGCAATATCTCCACCACAGCATTTAATCGAGTGCCACAGAAATGCCTATAAATAAACGTAATGCGCCTGTGCCAGTTCCCTCCCACGGCATCGCAGAGCTCGCAAGAAAGTCAGCGAGTGGCTTGTGCTTGGGCTGCAGCTCCTGCCCTCCCTCCCGTCCCTGTCCCCCCTCCGCCCTTCATTCCCCGTTCCTACCCTTCTCTTTTTTCCCCTTTTCCCCCATCTGGGGGTGGATCCAGCCTGGGGGTGTCGCACCGCTCGCCATCCCGCTGGAATGCAGCCCAGGAGCGAGGGTGGGAGGTCTGGAAGCAGCAGCGCAGTCCCGGCCCGCGGGGACAGGGCTGGGGAGCTCCTCGCAGTTGTCCCCGCGTTGTCCCTGGGGGCCACATCCCGCAGCGCTGGGCTCGGGCTGGCACTGCCCCCGTGGGCACCCCGGCAGCAGCCAGCACGGCCAGGAGCAAAGGCAGGGGTAGAGAACGAGCAGCGGGAAGGGCACGGAGCGTTTCAAGGCTGTTTGTGCTGCTCTGGCATCTGTGTGTGAGTCCTGGCTCCTTTGTGGCCGGAGATCCTCATACACCGAACCAGATGGATCTCCCACCAGGCTGCCTTAAATCTCCGGCACCTCGGCCCTTGAGTCCGAGCAGACAAAATGTGTGTGCGGGGCTTCAGCTGCTGCTTAAGGCACTTTGTCTGCTGCTTTGGGGCTGCTGCTGCCGCACGGCCGTGCCTCCTGAGAAACACCGCGAAATTCCTTCCACATTCCCTTCCCGCAGCCTTTACTGCAGAAAATAAACAATCTCAAGGAAAGGGAGGAGTGGGCAGCGGGCACTCCTTGGCAGCTCTGGTGCTCCTCGGTGTCCCTGTGGCCGCAGGGCAGGGGACAGAGCTGGCTGCGTGTACAGGACTGTCCCTTTTGGCGCTCCCTGACAGGGCTGCTCTGTGTCCCCAGGGGGGTAATGGGGGCTGTGGGGTGCCTGGGGCACCCCTGTGCCGGCACCGTCTCTGCGAGGGAGCCCTGGGGCCTCGCTGAGGATCCTCAGCCAAACGAGATCCCTAAATAGGCTCCTCAGCCTGTCAGTTGACTGCCTCTTCAGCGCTGATGAGCCACTCTGGCGTTACTATTTAAAATCCTAATTGCTCTAATCAGCTCGCCTTTAGCCACCGCAGCCAGCGAGCAAGTCCAGGGGCTGAGAGCGCTCCGCTCGCCTTCCGCCCGGGCCTCCAGCACAGCTGCGGCCGGCACGGCACGGCTCGGGCACCCAGCGCCAGCCCTGAGGGTGCCCGGCGTCCCTGTGGCCACCCAGCCCCGCTGTGGCTCGGCACCGGCACGTGCGGGTGGGACAGCGGTGGGACAGCGGTGCGGGGACTGCAGGGCTGAGCTCGAGCCCCTGGGCAGGGGGAGGACGAGAACTTTAAGGATGAGGAGAAGAGGAGCTGCTGTTACCATGGGCTGACAGATGCCATCGCTTTAATGAGCTGGGAATTCCCATGTGCTCTCCCTGCGCTCGCCTTTATCGCCGTGAATTCTCTTCCAGGGCAAAAGCAGCTTCCTCCCTGGGTTTCGGTGCCCTCCAGGCCACTGCTGCCTCCCTCCGAGCACAGCCTCGGGGTGTTCCTCCCTCCTGAAGAGGTTCAGGGCAGAGCTCTCCTGGGGCTGCGCTCGCAGCCAGCCTCGCTGGGCTGGTGGGAGATGCCGGATTAAAATAGCGCGGCGCTTCCCTGGCGAGGGAGCCTTGCGGCAAAGACACCCACGCGGCTGCGCCGAGGAGGAGGAGGAGGATGAGGATGAGGATGATGAGGATGCTGCTGATCGGCGCCTGACACCGGCTGCGCTGGGCAGGGGCAGGCGCTGCAAAGACCCAAATCTGCCGCTGAGGAGCTCCTCCTGCCCGGCGCTGCCCCCCTGGTTCCCCTCACGGGTGTGTGGCACAAGGGGATCCCCAGGGCTGTTCCCCCCCTCAGCACTGGCAGGAAGCTCGGCCAGGCCGGGAGGAGCTGGCAGAGGAGGGGCAGGGCCGCGGGGCGTTGGGCGCTGCCAGGGCCGGCAGGAGAGGAGCAGGAAAGGAGCAGGAAAGGAGCAGGAGATGAGCAGGAAGGGAGCAGGAAAGGAGCAGGAAAGGAGCAGGAAAGGAGCAGGCAGGGAGCAGGACAGGAGCAGGAGATGAGCAGGAAGGGAGCAGGAAAGGAGCAGGAAAGGAGCAGGAGATGAGCAGGAAGGGAGCAGGAAAGGAGCAGGAAAGGAGCAGGCAGGGAGCAGGAGCTGCCCGCTGGGGCCGGGCTCTCCCCGCGGCTCCTCCGCTCCTGCCGAGCCTGGCAGCGGGGAGGGCACTGCCAGGGGCCGGTGGTGACACCCCGGCTGTGAGTGCCACCTCACCGGAGCGCCTGCCCCCGCCCGCTGTTCGGCTTCTCCGGGGCACGGCGTCCCACCCGCAGCCCCCAGCCTGTGCCGAGGGAGCCCCGCTCCCGTCCCGCCGGGTGCGCGGCTGCTCCAGCTCCTGCCCCGCACCTCCCCCGTGCTGGGTCTGGGGCAGAGCGGTGTCCCCAGCCCTGGGAGCGCCTCTCCCTCTCCCTCTCCCTCGGGCTGATGACAGCGTCCTTGTGCCGCGGCAGCCTGCCCACGGCTGGCATTCCCGGTGATGGATGGGTGACATGCGGCAGTGGCCCCGGGGCTGTGTTGTCCCAGAATATTCCTGGATGAGCGGAAAACCTCATCCAGGGGATTGTTCAACCCGCGGCAGCCTTCCTGGGGAGTGAGGACATCTCCGCATTTATTCAAGGACATCCCTTCTCAATTAAATCCCTGCATGGGCTAAACAAGCGGGCTGCTGAGATCAAAGGGGTTTTTTTTTTCCACTCTTTTTTTCCCCCAAATCGTTTAAATGATGCAGTGGAGGGAGTGGGGTGTATTCGCCTTCCACACGCCTGGTGGGGAGGAGAAACTGCCATTAAATTCCCATACAGGTGTTTCCCTGTGCCAGTGTGGGACTGGGGGAGTTTGTAGGTGGTAGCCACGGGTTGGAGCCCAGAGATGCGGCATTGTTGGGCTGGGCTCGCCCGCATGGAGCTGTGTGGCCAGTCGCCAATTTGCCGCAGCACCGGGAAGGGTCTGGGGGCTCGGCCCCTGCCCGGCCACGTGCCGGGGCTGCAGCCCGGGGGTCCCCCCGCCCCGCCTCGGGCTCCTCAGGGATTGATGGGGTCGTTAAAGCGTCAGGCTGGCCCGGGGCTGCCGGCTGGGATTTATGGCGGAATCTGCCTCGGTGAAGGTTTTATCGCCGCTGTTAAAGAGCCGAGCGTGTGCCGGGGCGGGCAGGGAGGGTCTGCTCTGCCCATCCTCGCTGGGATGGGGTCGCTCTGCTGGGCACCCCCGGCGGGGCGGTGCCACCAGGGATGCGCTGGGACCCTGCGGCCGGCGCTGTGGGGACTCTGTGGGGACCCTGTGGGGACCCTGTGGGCTGTGCTCGGTGGGAGCCCCACGGGCGGGGTCAGCCCTCCCTGCAGTGGGACGTGGGACGTGTGGCGAGGTTTTTGGCCGTGCACAGCCCCGCGGCCATCCTGGTCTGCCCGCCCCGCGCTCTGACCTCCTCCCGCTCCCTCTGCCATGGATCCGTCAGTTAAGAAATCGATCCCTTTGCCACCAGCCCGCTCTCCTTTTTCCTTTTAAATGGTGTCACTCTGCTATTTCCTGGCCTCTCTAATAGATTTTTATATAATCACTACAGTGCACTTTTAAAGAGCGATAGATCACGTTCATTGCTTTTCCCCGTGATTAATTTCCCATAATAGTCCTCTGTAACACCAAGGCAAAGAGAGGAGAGCAAAGAAAACCCCCACATTATCCACTTTGTGCTCCGAGTATAAATGAATTAGATTTAATTTTTGTTTAATTGTTTCCATAGCTCAGCCTCTGCTAACTTTGCAGGATAATTTATTTTGCAGTCTTGGGGAAAAGAGGGAAAGAAGGTCCCCGTGCCGCGTTTTGCCCGCAGCAGCCGTTAATTACAGCTGATTGCCTTTCCTGCCCGATGAAGCCGTGGATTGGAGGTTCCTGTCACACGCAGGACCTGGGTGGGCAGAGAAGAGCCGGGCTGGGCATGTGGGATGTCCCCACGTGTGTTCACACCCAAGGAGCGGAATGTCTGAGCGGCGCGTTCCTGTCCCTGCAAGGGACCTCGGCTTCTGGGAGTCGTATCCTGTATCCCTGCCTGGTGCCTGGACGGCAGGAGGGGAGGGAGGCTCTGGAATCGCTTCTCAGCATCCAGCATCCTCCACTCTGCCGGCCCAGGGCCCCTGGAAGCGGATCCGTGGTGCCCCAGCGGAGCAGCGGGACGGAGCCGCCGCTCGCCCATTAATCACTGACTGCGGGGCCAGCGGGCCCTGCTTAGAATGCGCCGGCAGTGCCGAGGTGAGAGCGGCAGCTCAGAGAGCCGCGGCTGATCTGCTCCCTCGGAGACGGGCTACCTTCGGCCTGTTAATCAGTCGCAGTAATTACAATCCCAACTTTACATGTGGAATGTTAATTAAAGGACGGGACGCGGGGCTCTGCAGCCCGGCAGCGAGTGGTGCTGAGGGCTTGGCTGGGCTGGGGGTCGTGGGGCAGCCCCTGCACCTCCAGCTCATCTGCTGCTCCCGTCTCGGAGCACGGAGAGAGGGACAGGGGCTGGGGCCGTGCCAGGCAGGGGACAGGCAGGCACTTGCTGGCACTTGGCACTGCCTCTGCTTTGTGGGTCTGTGGCGGCTGCTGCTTGCCTCGAAAATTGCTTTGCAGGGATGGATGGATGGATGGATGGATGGATGGATGGAGGGATGGATGGATGGATGGATGGAGGGATGGATGGATGGATGGATGGATGGACGGATGGATTTGTTGGGAAACAGGATAATGCAGCTGGAGCTCCACTGCCCTCCCCACTCCCTGCCTTGGCCCTGATTTCCCCATAACCTCTCCGGTGCCCCTGAGCCTCTCCTTCTCTGGGCTGAGCTCCCGCTGTGTCCCTGTCCTGTGCTCCAGCCTCCAGGCATCACTGTGGACTTCTGCAAGATTCCCTGCTGTGTATGAGTCCCATCTGCACTGGGGAGCCCAAAGCTGGATACAGGATCCAGCCATTACCTATGGGGGGTGATGACAGGGCTGGCTGGGGTCGCACTGCTGGCCTGTCCCTTGGTCCCACAAGTGCCACAGTCTGTGCTCCCATGGGCAGCTCCGCTCTGGGAATGGGGCTCAGCAATTCACCCCCTGAATTTCAGGGTCCCCCTGGGCAGCAGCTCCTCTCCCTGTCCCACCCATCCTCCTCGCTGGGGAGGAGACCCTTGCAGGTCCTGCCCTGCCCTCGCAGGGTGCTGGTGCCTGCGCCAGGAGCTGGGGGTGCTGTGTGGGTCCTGCAGGCACAGCCCCAGTTCCTGCCGAGTCCCTGCCTGGTCCCTGTGCTGTCCCTGCCCCTGCAGAGCCCCGTGACGCTCTGAGCAGCATCCTCTGACCGACCGAGCCGCACTTGTCCCTTCCCTGCCCCCAAGGAAAATGCGCCGTGCTGTCAGCCTGCAGCCCCTCCGCCTGCTGCATTGCTGCCCTTGGCTGCACCCGCCTGGCCCGGGGAGCCCTGGGGGGCCGGGGCTGCCGAGAGAATCCTGTGGGATTCTCCTTGGAAGGGCTGAGAGCTGCGTGCAAGACGAGCAGGTCCCAGAGCTGGAGGCGGTGGGTGCTCCTCACCGATCCCTGCAGACGGTGCAGGTGTTTTCTGGAGGAGGGATGCTGGGGAGAACCCGGCAGCCACTGGAGGTGGGAGCAGCCCCAGCACGGCCGGGGGAGTCATTAAAACCCCGGTCAGCAGCGGGGAGCGGCGCTGAGCAATCTGCTGGGGCGTCAGTGCCCTGGATTATTGCTGTGAGCAGCTGAAGGAGAGCAGAGAAGAGGCGTGAGCTGAGAGGAATGACAAAGAGGGGAAGGAGAGGAAGAGGCCCTGGAGGAGGAGGAGGAGTGGGAGGCTGGATCGGTGCTGCAGGCAGGGCAGGGTGCTCCAGCAGTGATGCTCTGCTGTCCCAGCAGCTGCTGGTCCCTGCTCCTGGGCAGGGTGTGCTGTCCCGATGTGAGTCCTGTTGGATTTGTCTCTTAGCAGCCCCTTCCCCGCGGTCCCTGGGGCTGCCAGGCTCCTTTCTTGTGTCACTTTGGTTTTCCCGACACAGAGGTGGAGCTCTCAGGTCACTCAGATCCTGCTGTCACCTGCCCATGCGGCCTTAAGCAGGTTCACTAAAGCTCCTCTGTCTCTTGAGCCGTGCTGGCCGTAAATCTGGGGAGGCAGTGTGTGTGCAGGCAGGGCTCTGGGCAGGAAGACTGCTGGAACCGGGAGCAGGGACCTTGTGTGGCTGAGGTGGCTGTGGCCTCTCCCTGCCCTTGCTGTGGGAGCCGGGCAGTCTGTGCACGAGAGAGCAAAGCAGGGGCCTGCCTTGCTGCTGGGCAGGACACATCTCCTCTCCCTTGGCCTTGAATCCTCTGTTCAGGGGCATTTTGGCCCTGCCCACCCTCTGCAGGACCCCTGTCACCCCCATGTCACCGCGTGTCCCCGTGGCTGTGTGTGGCACTGCCATGAGCAGCCCAGCTCTGAGCTCCAGAGCTGAGGGTCCTTTGCAGGCTCCATCTTTCTGCTCTGCTCGCCCAACAGAGCCCATGCACGCTCGGGGGTTCTGCACCACACCAGGACAGAAGCACCACGTTTGCCTTTCCAGTTCATCCAGCCTCCTTTGCATTTCAAATAGTTGCTCCAGGGAGCTGCTCGGAGCAGCAGCTGCTTGTGGGGGACCTGGAAGAGCCCAGTCTGGATCCACTGCTGCCCCTCAAACTGTGGGAATCTGCTGTTGCCTCTGGCTGAACCCCCAGTCCCTTTCCTCCATCTCGGAGCTCCTTGGATCTGCTCTGTGGTCTTTCTCTCTCCCCCCTGGTCCTCAGGTACTGTTCACAGCCACATTTTGGTGACAGGAGGTGGCTCCTGGAGGCCAGAGTGCTGGTCCCAGAGCTGCCAACACAAATCCCACCTTGGGATCTCCATCCATCCTTCTGTGCTGGAAAGCGCTGGCATTTCTCCATGCAGCAGCTTCCTCCTGGCAAAGCCCCAGCTGGATCACCGGAGAGACACGCTGAGGCTCTCTGGATGTCCCTCGTGTGCTCCCTGACTGGCAGCAGGGTCCCATGACCCTGGCCCCATCCTCTGTCAGCTCCTGGGGATCCTGTGGATGCTCCTCCTGCGGCTGGGGATGGAGCTGGGAGCCGCAGCAGCTCAGGAGGGCCGAGCCAGCGGGATGTCCCCACTCCTGGCTCTGGCACACGGGGCTGGCACACGCCAGGTTGCCCTCCCCGGGCGCTCGGGGGGTGGCGTGGCTGTCCCAGCGGTGGCTGGTGCCACGGAGTGCCCAGTGTGGGAGTTACACACCGAGCACAGCCCCACGTTCTGGGCAGCCCCTTCCTGCAGCAGCACCAGATGCTTTCCCTGCAGTTCGAGTTTTCCCATCTCATTCATTTTAGAGATTAATTAAAGTGTTTCCCCTCCCTCTCTCCCAGCCAACCAACCTCCCTCCCTCTCTTTTCCCTGTTCCATACAGCTGCACATGGATTTTAGGGTCATGCTTGTTTACATCAGTTATATTTACATTAATGGGTGTTTGCTTTAGGAAAGACAGCAGAAATACCATAAAAAAGAAATATTCTTTGTGTCCCACAACGGGTCCTGCAGTCCCACTGGGGTGGGGACTCCCTGGGCAGCCCACCTTGCACCCTGCCAGCAGGTCTGCATGAGAGCTCTGCCACGGGCACGCAGCATCTTTTGGGGGCTGCTGTGAGAGGCCTCCAGTGCTCATGAGGTGGTTGGGTGGGTTTTCCACATGCCCCTGGGTCCCATGCTGGGTGGTGGCAGCCAGGTCAGCCGCATGTTTGCCAGGGATAATCCCCCATGCTGGTGTAGGGACGCTGCTAAAGCGCCTTTGATGGGGCAGGCGGTGGGTTCGTTCTTTCATCGGGAGCTTGGGGGAGGGAGAGTGTTAAGAAGAAGAAAGAGAAAGGGGAGGAGGAACGATAATTATTTTTTCCAGTGGCTCTGAGCTGCTGGATGCCTTTAAAGTTGCCTGTGTGTTCTGTGGGTCAGGCCGGGCAGAGCCTGGCCCGGAGCCGCCTTTGTCGGTGGGGCCGCGGTCTCGGGTATTGACAGGGACATGGAGACCCAGAACCTCAGATCTGCCGTGTGGCTGGTGGGAGGGATGTGCAGGGCTGCCTTATCACGCTCATTTAACTGGTTAATACATCTTCAGAGCAAATAATGCAGGCTGGGGGTGAACTGCTTAACCAACCTCATTACTATTGTGCATTTAGCAGCTTGGAGAAAGATAATACCTTTCAGGTTTGACCCAATTTTAGTTTTTGTTGTCATAACCATGGAAAATCGACCTTCAGAGACCCTCAGCAGTGAGCCTGAATAGGAAGTGATTTACAGCAAAAGTGCCGTGTGGAATGCTTAATGCACTTGTGCAGGAAAACAGACTGCGAGCAGCTCCTGCATCCCTTGGCCACAGCGAGGGCTGCCTGGGCTGCTGGCACTGCTGTCCCTGCTGCAGGGGTGTCCCCACTGCCCTGGCTGCTGGCACTGCTGTCCCTGCTGCAGGGGTGTCCCCACTGCCTGGGCTGCTGGCACTGCTGTCCCTGCTGCAGGGGTGTCCCCACTGCCCTGGCTGCTGGCACTGCTGTCCCTGCTGCAGGGGTGTCCCCACTGCCCGGGCTGTGGGCTCACCCTCCGTGTGGGATGAGGCCCGTGCTGGCTCAGCTGTCCTGGGGCTGTGCTCGCCTGCACAGAGCTGTTTCCCTGGGCTGCTTCCCTGGGCACCACTGCGGCCAGGGCTGCTCACTGCAGTGGTCAGGGACCCCGTGGGCAGTGTGCTCCCCATGGTCAGGGTGCACCCCACAATCCCCGTGCACCCCACAATCCCCGTGCACCCCTAGCACCTCTTGGCCCAGGTGTGCTCGGCCTGGCCAAGCGTGCCAGGGCCCGGCCGTGCCACGCTGATCTTGCCTTGGCCAACTCTCCCAGCACAGCCAGCCCGTGGCTTTTCAGCCGGTGCCCTCTGCCAGCCGGTTTGTGCTGTGGGAGCGGTGACAGCCCCGGCTCACGGTGACAGCCCCGGCTCACGGTGACAGCCCTGCCGCGGCACCGGCAGCGCTCCCCCGGGTGAGATGTCACCCGCGCCCAGCGGGGGTGGTTCCCTTCGCTTTGGTGTTGTCTGGGGCAGGCAGAGACGTTCCCGGCTCTGGCAGTGGGGGTGCGTGGCACCTTCCTCCTGCTCAGATAGGGAGGAGGGCGGCAGGGAGGTGACAAGCCTTCCTCCCCTTTCCCTGAGGCAGCTGCAAGTGTGGCTCTGCCACCCGAGCCTGTCTCTGTGGTGCTGCTGCTGCTGTGGCGTGTGGGTGGTCCCTGTGGCACGGGATTAGAGCTGACAGCAGTGCCTGGGGCTGGGGGAGTGCTGGGAGCGGCTGAAGCCCACGAGGAGTGGGTGATGCCCGTGGGCTACAGGTGATGCCTGGGGGTTTCAGACTCCCCCAGCACATCCCTGGGGCCTGAGGAGCACTGGGAGCAGGTGGTGCCCACGGGATGCAGGCTCAGCCCCAGCAGCGAGAGGCTCTGCTCGCTCCCGAGGGAGCTGTGGGAGGAGCAGGGTCCGTCCAGCCAGGGGGGCAGTGGGGACACCCTCTCCTCCCCGGGGCCGTGTTGGGGTGGGGGCACGACGAGGGCAGGCAATGCTAGGTCACTGTAATTCTGCTGTTTAGCAGCTGAAGGAGAAGCTGCTCCCTCAGCGCAAGAGTCGAAACTCTTTAGCCTTGCTCAGTGTCACCTCCATGGCCATGGATACCTCCAGGTGTGACGCAAGTGAGACCCGGGGAAAAAAACATCTTCTGTTTAGCATCAAAATCCTATTAGCGAGCGCCGTGTTGTGCTGCACAGATATCAGCTGTGGCGCAGATAAGTGGGAAGTAGCTCCTGGTCGGGCTGGAGCAGGAGCTGTATCTTGGGCTGCACAGGTGCCGAGTGCTGCTTCAGCGAGTTTGCCGCTGAAAGAAAATTCCTCTCGCCGCTCCTCTGCAATCCAGGGAAAAGCACTGCGGGCTCCTGCCTCCCGAGCTCCTGCTGCCTCCCGAGCTCCTGCTCCCCCCAGCCCTGCCTGCTGAGGGGCATTTCTGTGGCACTCCGCTGCCACGGTGGGGTCTGACAGAAGGCACCGGGCCGGGGCCAGCAGCAGCGTCCCGGGAGCTCGGAGGCGGCGGCAGAGGCTCAGCCTCCTGCGAATGAGCCCGCACAGCCTTGGTCCTGCCCCTGCAGCAGCCGCCAGGCTGGCCCGGGGATTGCGGATGCTGTGGGCAGCTGCATCATCTTCCCATCTCCTCCCTGAGGTGCTGCTGGCTTTGATAAAACCTCTCAGCCTTGCAGGGGTTGGCTTGTTGATCTAATCGCTGTGGTTTAGTGTGCAGTAAAAGCCCGGTGGCTCCTGGGGGAGATGCCCCGTAGGGATCTGCAATTCACTTTCCCATCCCTCCGGGGAAGGAGCACTTCCCGGTGCCGGGGTGCTGCAGGGATGCTGCTGATGGTGAGGGATGCTGCTGATGGTGAGGGAGGCTGCTGGGCCCCCAACACCAGTGGGGAACCTGCCAGCCCTTGCCCTGCACTCACGTGGGTTTGCTTTGGAAAATAGACGGTGCTGAAAAAAATCCTGCTGTGTTCAGTTTGTTTCAGCGATGCAATTGGGTTTTCCCAGTGTTTGTCTTATCCTGCACTTGCTGCACTCGATTGGAGGGGTTCAGTCTTGGGCAAAGCCCACGGTGTGAGTCCCCTCTGAGCCCCCAGCTCCATCGGGGTTCCTGGTCACTCACAAAGCACAGCAGGGAGCGAGGAGGGACTGGGGGCAGAGCCTGTGGAATGGGACACCAAGGGGGGTTGGGGGACCGGCTGTGACAGACCAGAATTAAAGAGCTGGGATGGGAGGGCTGGGGAGTGACGCTGCTGAGCTCTAGCTGTGCCACTGATCGGGAGCAGAGCCTGATGAGCAGGACTAATGAAGCAGGAGGGAATTCCAGCAAGTCTGGGGAGTGCCTGCGGTGTTTGCTGTATTCCTGTGGGCTCTCTGTGGTCTGTCCCCAGAGCAGTGACGGTGCCCATCGCAGGGATGGTGCCCACTGCCAGCAGCATGCTTGGCGCGCTGGGGGACGGCAGGTGCCAGTCCCAGAGTGGGTGCTCCAGTCTGCTCCTGGGGCCAGCATCCAAGCGCCTCTCTAGGCTGCCTCCTGGATTTTTACTGGCTCTGCACTGCTGGGAAGCCCATCCCTGTCTGGGTACTGCACTGCTGGGGTTATTGGAATGTGCTGGGATGGTGTTTGGGATAGACCGGTGGCTTCACACAGCCCTGGCCAGCAGCCTGCCCCAGGGATTGCTGCAGAGGAGCCTGGGTAGCCCGGCTCCCTTCCCACCTCCCTCTTGGCCATGGCTGGTTCAGCTCAGGAGGGGATTTGCAGCCACACCACGGCGGGCAGGCCTTGTCTTCCTCTTCTCCTGGGTTTTTAATGAGCCAACCTTGGAGGACCTTGAGCGCCGCTCCTGCAGCTCTGCTGTGACTTATCTCCTGGCTTCTGCCCCTGTTGTGCTGAGGGGATAAATCTCAGCTCCCAGTGTGGAGCTGGTGCTCTGAGCCCGTCCCACCGCACGGTGCAGGCGTCGTAACTCACGGCACGAGGGGGGGCTGCCTGCCCGGGGTGCCAGGGGGACGTCACTGCTCTGTGCTGTGATGGATGGGCTGCCCGGGGGAACAGGGAAAAAGTCCCATTACAACGGGGGACAAGCTGTTAAATTATCTCCTGTTCAGCCTGGGTCGGGGAAAAGCAAATGTGGAGCTGCTGGTGGCCTCCAGAGAGCCTTCGGGGGAACAGGTGGGCTGGGGACTTTTTCCTTTAGGAGGAAGTCTTTGCCTTTCCTTGTGTCCATCCCATGCACACATCTGAGGCCAGGGAGGCTCTCAGGGAGGCAGGGCCAGCCTCAGCATTTTCTGTCAGTGCAGAGACTGGGACATGTCCCGCTGGGGACTGTGAGCTGGGGACCTGCTGCGTGCCCCGAGCAGCCAAACCCTGTTCCCCAGGCTCTTCAGGGACTTTGCCACCGGGCAGGGTCCTACCTCTGCACACGCCAGGGCTGCTCCAGAGCAGATTATCCGTGAGATAATTGTGCTGTTCAGGGAGTGGGCCAAGGCTCCGCCACGTCCTCCTCCGTTATCAGCGGCGGTGCCTACACAGGGACGGGACTGGAGCCTCTCCCTCTCTCTTTCAGGCTGAGAAACTGCTGCTGTGAGACCCCGACGGCTCCTCTGACAGCTCCGAGGGGTGGACACCAGTGTGAGCTCCCACCTGCCACCACACCTGGGGCACCTGCTCGTGGTCTTCAGGTATGTTGTTTCTGCCCAGCAGTCCTGGTAGGGGAGGGCGTGGAGATACTTTGTGGTTGAGGATGAAGATGGTGCTTCCCGTGGCTGTGCCTGGGGCAGCAGGTCACAATGAGCCCAGCAAGGACTTGGCACCAGCACGGGGTACAGATGCTGCATGTCCCGGCTCTTGTGGGATGACCTGGCAAAGGGGAACGTCGCTGGGACGAGCCACGTCTGCTCTAATCCTCGTGGGGTACGGCGTGGGGGGGTCTGGTATGCACTGATCAGTCCCACCCATCCCTCCTGCTCGCTGCAGGAGTGTGGGGGTCCTTGGTGGTGCCCCTGCGTGGGAAGGGGGGGTGTGCCCACCCTGCACACACAGCCCCGCACGCCCCAGCCCGGCTGGACCCGCCGAGACCCGGCCCTGGCACCCCCCGTGCTGCCAGCTCCCCTCAGGGCTGCCTGTGGTCTGTGCTGAACCCATCAGCGTCAGTTCACGTTACACAGACTGGAACTCCCTCACGCTGACACCAGTCTGCACTGGGAGCTCACAGCAGCTGGAGGAGCAGTTAAAATTTAAAACTCGCAAAGGCAGTAGGACTCTCTCCTCTGGACGAGGCATTTTCCCTGTTTGTTCCCAGCACCGCAAGCACCCACAGGTTCAGCAGGTGCTCAGAGAGTCACGGCCACGCTGTGGCAGCCATGGTGGCCAGGGCTGGGCTCTGCTTGGGGCTGTTCTGCCACAGAATTCATCTTCCGGGGCCTTCTCCACCAACTGCTGTGCCGGGGAGACCCCCGGGGCTGGAACCACTCTTCTCCCACTGGCATGAGCTGAGGGGGATGCTGGGCATCCCCCAGAGCTGGGACTGCTCTTCCCCAGCTGGCAGTGGCCACGGGGAGTGCCTGGGCGGGAGGAGTGCCCCCGGGGCCGTGCAGCACCGGCGGGCTCTGCAGGGCTCCCAGCTCTGTGTGCCCCTCACAGCGCCGCTCGCTGCCCTCTGGCTCCTCCGCTCTGCCCCAGCCCCAAGCGCCTGCTCGGGAATCACGAAATGGCAGCGAGAGCTGGAGGCTTCTCGTCCCTTGCTGGGGTACAGGTCGTCCAGACTGTGGGATTAGAGTGGCCGTGCAGATGGATTCCCCAGCTGAATTAGTCAGTTCAGAGGCAGGAAAGGCAGCTGAGCTCTGTGCATCACCTTGAAGCTCTTTTTTTTTTTTTTTTTTTGTCTTCAGAAAACTTGGGGTGGATGTTATTGCTCATGAAAGCAAGGGGCTGATCATGCTGGGAAGGAGCAGGCGTAGTGTGGGCTGGCACTATTATGCAAGCTTCCCACATGCCGCTGTGCCAGTGCACTCCGTTCCAGAACAACAGCACGCGTCCGTGTGCCAGCCCCGAGCCACCCCCGGGTCTGCCGGAGCCCCGCGGTCCCGCTGTGCCCACGTCACCCTCGCCAAGGGCCCACCCCTGCTCCTGCCCCCCGCACCCGCTCTGCCCGCGGCCAGCGGCCCCACGGGTGGGCACTTCTGGGGTGAAGGGGTGCAGGTCCTGCCCAGCCCCACAGCGCTCTGGAGCAGCTGTCGTGGCCAGAGTGGGAGCGCTGGGAGTTTCTGCCAGGACCTTGCACTGCGCTGGGGGTGTCTGGGTCGGGGCTGGGATGTGCTGCATTTCAGACAGGCTGTCACCCCGGCCATAATGCCCCTGCATCGGGAGGGCTGTGCCTCGGCTGCGGGGCCGGTGCAGCCATCGCTGCCAGCGTCTGTTCGGGCAGCAGGGCACAAGTGTGCTCACTGCAGCTCCAAGCCTCTTCCCTACCCAGCTTTTGTCCCTGCTGCTCCCTGAGGCTCGGGGCTGCCGGCCGTGGGGCGGGTGGGTGCCGGTGCCGAGCTTGGGGCTCGCTGGGCTGGTGGGGAGCAGCCTGGAGCCAGTGCAGAGCCCCTGCGGCGACTGTCCCCATCATCCCCAAGCCTGCTGGAGCCCCCCCGGGAGGAGAGTGCTCCTTCAAGGAAGACTTGGAGATGAGCAATGGAAAACATCTGACAGGGGAGCCCTTGAGGCGCTTTTGTTCCAGCGAGTGGGAGTGTGATATCCGCTCAGACATGAAAGGCTGCGCAGCTCCGTCCCCAAAGTCACGGCGAAGAGGAGGACGGGGGGTGTGCGGCTGCACCGGGAGGTCATCCCGGGAACGACTGGCACCGGGATCCCCGCTCCCCCCCTCCCTCCCTCCCCTTCCAGCAACTAAATTAGGTCACACTTGAAAGTCAGTTTCTTGGCTGTGGATTTAATTTAGCTTTTCCAGGCTAGTTATCATATAATAAATTCCAGGAGATTTATAGAAAACATGCCCAGGGAGGCTTAGCCAGTGTGTAACAAGATTTGTGCCTCTTTCCCGCTGTTGAGCAGCTCTGGCGAGCGCGGTGCTGCTAGCAGATGTGCAGGCAGGGCTGGCAGCCCCAGGGAGCTCCCAGGGAGACGGGGCAGCCCCAGAAATGGGGAGGGGGGATCACCCCACAGCCCTCTGGGGCACGGGAGGGTGCCCAATGCAGCTGTGCCCTGCCCTGGCTCCCCACAGCCATAAATCACCCGGAGAGGTGCATTCCTGCGGCCGTTCATCACTTCTCTTCTCGCCTTGGCTCGGCGTGGCCCATCCCAGCGGTGCCGGGACGTGCCCGGAGGCACCGCGGTGCTGAGCAGTCAGAGGGGAGCCTCTGGGCTCGTTCTGCTCGAGGGGTGACGGTGTGAGGGACGTCCCTGCTGGGGGGTACCCTGTGCCCTCCCTGCCCTGCCTCCCGGAGCGCAGGCACCATCGGACAGAGCTAAAATCGGCCTCTCTCGGCTCTCCGCACCGCTGGGGCGGGTTTTCCAGCCCGCCGGGAAGGGCTGGGCAGGGAAAGGCGCTGGGGTCCGCAGGGATTTCCAGCTGGGAGCCGGCGGCTCGGCTCGGAGGGCACCGCCAGCGCTCCGGCTCCGCTCCCGCTAACGCCGCCCAATTAGTGCCCTATTAGTCCTGCGTGTGTTAAGGCATTAGAAACAATTACGGGTGAGAAGAGTTTCCAGATGTAGCGGCAAGCGCTGGAGCCGGGAGCTGGCAGCTCCGCTGGCTGCTCCCAGATGGAAGGGATGTCGCACACAGCGGGACTCACCGCGGGGCCGTGGGGCCAGCGTGGCGCGGGGTCCCGGGGCCAGTGGGATGCGGGGTCCCGGGGCCAGTGGGATGCGGGGGACCCCCTGGGCAGCCCTGGGGGCAGTGCCCACCTCTGCTGCCAGCCTGCGGAGCTGGGATGGAGGCACAGGGGGCTGGGATGTAGGAAGTGGCTGCTGGGATGCCCGTGGATGAGGGGCACAGCCGGGCGCGCTCCCTGGGATCGGGTTTGCTCAAATCAAATGTTTATTTGCTGTTGCAGCCGGGTGTGAGTGAGTCCCTCCCTGCACCCAGCCGGGGCCGGCAGCCCCGCGCCGTCCTGGCGAGAAACCGGGGCTGGGGAAGCGCCTGGGGTGAGCAGCAGCACGGGAGCACCGGGACACGGCATGGGGGGGACAACTGCCTCGGCAGAGACAGCGCCGTGTTGTGACACTTCTAGGTGCGGGAGAAGTAGCACAAGCAGAGACGAATGTGACTTCAGAGCCCAAATGCAAGTGACTTCAGCTCCCCAGAAATAGTCCCTGCACTGTTCAGGGGGAGGGGATCTGGAGCTGCAGTTCCTGGCGATGTTGGGGTGCTCCTGTGAGTTTTTCCCCACATGCAAGGTGGGCTACACTCCCACCATTGTCCCCCCACCCCATGGGACTGGAGAGGCCACCAGCCAGGGGTCACAGAGGTGGCGGTGGCTCTGGCCAGCACAGGCAGTCTCTCCCCAGCACCAACCTGTGACGAGCACTCTAGGAGGGCTCCCTGTCAACTCTTGGAGCCCTTGGGTGCCCTCGTGGTGTGGAGAGGCTGTGTAGATGCTGTGGTCCCGCCTCGCTGAGCCGAGGCTGATGGAGCACCGTGAGACGCTGGCGTGCAGCAGGGCGGCGGGAGGGGCGCAGTGGCCTTCAGTGCATTGCAATAATTTCTCTGCTGCTGTCCCCGGGGCGAGGAGCAGTGCGTGGACAGATGGTGTTTTTGAGTGACCTTGTAGCTCTGAGCCGTTCCCTCGGCTGCTGAGCGGCGGTGGGAGCCGCGGGAAGCGGCAGCGGTGCCACAACCTGCTCAGCCGGCGGGAGCCTGTCAGGGAGCCAGGGCTGGGAGGGATGTGGGGTGAGCCAGGGGATGGAGCCAGAGCCCGACAGCCCCAGCGTGATGGCTGCAGGGAAATTCGGCGTGCGCTCCGATCCCCGGCTCCCCTTGGCTGGGGAAGCGTTTTGTACCCAGCGAGGCTGTTCTGGCTCCCAGCAGCTCCTCCAGCCTGCAGAGCGTCCCTGGCTCTTCACCTGGGATCGCTCCTCCGTGCTCCCTGAGCTCTTCCTGGCGAAGGGCCTGAGTTTTCTGCAGGAGCTGAGGCAGCAGAGCCTGCAGCTGGCACGGTGGGGCCGCAGCCGTGGTGTGTGGGGACACACCGGGCAGCCAGGCTGTGCCCAGGAGGGCAGCAGGTAGAAAGGCTCTGCCTTGTTAAGTTTCTTTCAGAAAGATCCAGGACTGTGGTCCTGAGGGAACAGATCCAAGGGAGAGGGAAATTGCGCTGCAAGGTGCAGCTTTGCTGTCGAAGAGTCACCCTGGGCAGGCTCAGCTCCTCTGGCACCCTTGCAGCCTCCCACGAACTCCGTGCGGGCTGCAGCACCGAGAGGTGTCCTAAATCGGGGAAGGAACAAGGAGCTCTTGGCACTCGCCTGGAGCATCGTTTGCATTCCGGCGCAGCTCCCGGCTGCGAGGGAGGCGGGGGCCCGGCAGCCGCGGGGCGAGGAGCAGGAGCGGGGCCGCTCGCCAGCTCCGGAGCATCCCGCGGGACCGCTGCGGAGCGGGCTGGGACTCGGGCATCACCGTGCACCAGGTTCTTGTTTTCCTTCTTCTCTGACTGAACTGTGCGTCCAAGTTCTCTGTCCAAGATTTGTGCTTCTTCCAAACGGAATTGCCATCTCGCTTCGGGGCCGGTGCCCCGCGATGTGATCCCTGATGACCCACGGTGGAGCTGGTCGTGTTCCCATCTGTTTTGTGCTCTCCGGGCGTGGAGAAGGCGCATGAGGGGCAGCGGGGGCCGGGCAGTGCCCACAGATGCTTCAGGCAGCGTGTGGCCGTGTCCCGTGGGGCTGCTGGCCCCTGCCCCGGGGCTCGCAGAGCAGATCCGGCCGCGATCCCTCGGAGCCAGGATGCGAGGAGGGGGCAGAGTCTGGGGGTCCGGCGGCCCCGAGCGCAGGGGTCAGGGCGCAGGACCCCAGACTGTTGTGGGGTCACTGGAGGAGCGGGCGAGGGGTGCAGCGCTCCCGCTGTGTCCGTCTGTCCGCCGAGGCGGTGCAGGGGAGCGGGGCGTGGGTGCCCTGCAGCGCCGGGGCACGGGGGGCTGTCCCCCCGAGGTGTCCTGCAGCGCCGGGGGAGAGGGGGGCTGTACCCCCGAGGTGCCCTGCAGCGCCAGGGGCGCGGGGGGCTGTGTCCCCGAGGGGCCCGGGGCGCGGGGGGCTGTGTCCCCGAGGTGCCCGGGGCGCGGGGGGCTGTGTCCCCGAGGTGCCCGGGGCACGGGGGGCTGTCCCCCCGAGATGCCCGCGCTCCCGGGAGCAGGGGGGTGCGGCTGCGGGCGGGGAGCTCCGTGCGGGTTCTGGGACAGGCTGGGACGGGCCCGGGGCTCTGCCGGTGCTCAGCCCCGGCGCATCGCCCACCGCGCCGGTGCCAGGCTGCCGCGCAGCAGCTGAGCAGCTCCGCTTACTTAACATGCAGCAAGTGTTGTACTCGGAGAAATTTAGACGTAATTTTTTTGTGCTTGCATGTAAATGTGGGTAGGTGCTGTCCTGATTGATGGCAATTAGCATTTTCTAACGGTAACAGATGTTCGGATTGCCAGGAGGCTGGTACCTAACGCCCACACTGCCATCTGTTCTGCTGGGCACTGCCTGGGGAAGCGGCACCAGCGCTGCGGACCTGCGGGGCCGTGCTGGGGTGTGTTTAACAGCACTGTGCAGGGGGGGTTTATTATGTTTCTTTTTTTCTGGGGGAAAATAATAATAATAAAGACGTTTTCAGGTTTATAAATAGTACACTGTTTATTATGGGATGGAGACTTTCCATCTGATCAGCAGCCTGGATTGCTGCACAGTTAGCAAAACAGTCTGGACAGCGCGGGGAGCGGCGTTCCAGGGGATGCAGTGGGAAGGGGTCGGCTGGAGTGGCCAGAGGGTGTTCATGGGCAAACCCCCCATCCTCTGCTGGCTCTCCATGGCGAGTGGTTGCTGCTTGTGGGGACAAGGGCTGCTCTGCTGTGGGCATCTCTTGTCAGCTCTGGGATGGAAGCGGTGAAACACCTGTGTGGTGTTTAAAGGGGCGTCTTAGGAAGAGACCCAGAGCCCTGAGCCCAGTCCCACTGTCGGGACACTCTCACCGCAGCCCCTTTCCTCACCCAGTGCCTCGTCATTTCCTCCTGCCTCCCTTTATCTGCAGCCTTTTACACCCGTTTTTCTTGTGCCAACCTTGTCCTCTAGCGTGACCAGCTCCTCCCAGCGCCCATTCCCTGTGTATCTATAGAGAAGCTTTGATTTGGCTCAGAGCAGTTCCTCTGTCCTGCTCCTTCTGTGTGCTCCTGGAGCAGCTCTCCATCCCCTGGCAGCCCCCCCTGCTGCCCCAGCCTGACCCTCCCAGGCAGGGTCATCCCATGGCAGGGATCCAGCCGAGCTGGATGGTTCCAGCTCCCCCAGAGCTTCCAGCACCGGGAGCACACTCACAGTCACACGCTCACACTCACACTCACTCTCCTCCCAGATGCTGGAGCCGGTGACTCAGAGTCAGCCCGAGGCTGAGTAATGCGCCGCGAAGTGTCTCCATGTGGTTCCCAGGTTGCAGCAGACGCTTCCCTGTTCAGTGCTTTGGACTCAGCGCTGCTCGGTCTCAGGGCCCGCCAGCCCCCTCCGGGCTGACCCCCTCCTCCTGCCCCCCATCCCTCCGGGTGGCTGCTGCTGGCCCGGCCACTCACATTCCCAACTTACAGAGCTGCCCTAGGCACTGGCAGATCTTACCTGTTTGTATTTCCTGGTTTTCACGGAGCTCCTGCTCTGCACGGTGGAGTTCAGGGGTCTCTCCCTGCCCTGGCTCCTCTCATCCCCATGCTGTGCATTCCAGCGTTGTGGCCCAGTGCAGCTGGACGTGAAGTGTTGGGCCAGTTCTGGGGCTTTCTGGGATGGAGGACCTGCTGTCCCTGCCATGTGACCCGGTGGGGGCATGGGAGTCACCACACGGGGCAGAGGAGCTTTCAGGCGGATTTGGGATGAGCCAAAGTCTCGTGCTCGTGCCAGAGGTTCAGCCCTTGCTGCATTGCTGGCACCAAGGCACCTGGAGATGCCTGGGAGGTGTGTGTGGGCTTCGGATGGGAAAAGTGGGCTGGGGACAGGGATTTGGGCTGGGGACGGGGTGAGGGGCTCGAGTGCAGACAGGCTTCTCCCACACACCTTTTTTTTTTTGTTGGAAAACAAGTCTGCTTCGTCTTTGTTTCTTCCCCTGGCTTTTCAAATTCATCTGGGAAAACTTCCCTGGGTGCTCGCAGAGGTGTCACCAGCCCGACAGCTTGTGCTGCTCTAATAAAATGGCTCCGTAGCAGAGGGTTTGATCTATTTTTAAAGCGAGCTCCGCGCTGTCTCCTCCCGCCCTCCCACTGGCAGCGAAGCAGAGCCCGAAGGCTCCTGGGAGCGGCGGCCGGAGCGCAGCCTGTGCCACAGCCGTGCCAGCCGCGGTGGCCGTGCCCGGCCTGCTGTCCCCATCCCTGCTGGCCGCGGCCGGGGGATGCTGCCGGGAGCAAGACAGGGCTCCCTGCGCTGCTGTGGCAGGGAGAGGAGCTCTCCGCGTGGTTTTTATTCCTCCGAGCGGTGCTTGCGCTGTATAAATTAACAAACGGAAACTTCGCTGCGCTTGGAAGTTCGGTATTTTCTGCTTGTTTGATGCCCCGTTACTAAAACTCAATTTCTACGAACAACATCCTTTAAATAGAATTTGTCTTCCAGCGATGACTCACGGCGGAGCGGCAGCTCCTCGCAGGAGAAGGCAGCACGAGGGCAGGTCTGGCACTCGCAGCCTTGGGAATCCCCAGATCAGTGCCCGGGGCTCTGCTGCGTGCAGGGGAGGCCGCCCGGTTCCCCCGCTGCCTGTCCTGCTGCACGGGGATGGCATCCCCGGGGCGTTCCGGGCTGTCCCGGACCCTGCAGAGCGCGGGGCAGGAGGGACCGGGCTGCCCCAGTGCCCGGACCGCGGTGGTGGCACCGTGCCGCTGTGTCCTGCCTGCGCTGGCCCTGGCACTGGCGGGGACAGGCTGGGGACGAGGCGAGCTCCCGGAGCTGCAGGGACCGAGGAGGTGAAGGACGGGCTGGCTGTGCCAAACCACGCCAGGCAGTGGCCGGGCCAGTCCGGCAGCAGGATGTGGGGCATGACAGGATCTGCCCACACGTGTGCCCATTCTGCTGGCACTGGCTCCGCCTGTGCTGCTCCCTTGATGTCACACAGGGGTGTCAGGGACAGAACAGGGAGAGGGGAGTGGATTTCGGGTGTTTACTAGATGGGGGTCGGATGGAACCCAGCTGGAGCCTGGATGACGGCAGGATGGGCGGGCTGGGGCTGAGGGGCTGAGCTCAGCACGCAGCACACCTGCACAGCGCAGGTTTCCCCCGGGGAGGAAGAGGAGGGCACAAGCCAATCTCCCAGCCCAGGCAGTGTCAGGCTGGGGCAGCTCCAAGTGGTCCTGAGCTCCTGCAAAAATGAGTTTTCTCCGTGCTCTTGCCTCCTCCCCGGGACGCCGCTCGCTCCGGTTCAAGGGTTCCTGCCAGGATTATTATTCTTTCAGGTCTGACATCTGTTAAGGTGACAGCAGCCGGGGAGAGGGAAGGGATTGGAACAAATTTCTCATAAAAAGTAGCTAAGTTGATGAAACCATTACGGTGCCTGCATCCGGCACTCCATCATGGTGACACAGCGGGGACAGGGACAGGCGCTGCCGTGGGCTGAGCTTCCCCCGGGAGGGCGGGGCCAGCCTCTGTCCCCCGGTCCTGTCCCTCAGCTCTGTCCCCTCTCCCGTCCCGCAGCCTCAGCATCCGACATTTGGCCCTTTCTGCGTGCTGCTGCTGCTGTGCCCTGCGAGGGTCCTGGAGCACCCTGGGGTCCCCAGTCCCACCCCGGGGGTGAGCCGAGGCTGGGGCAGGTGGGGCAACCAGGGGAGAGAAAACGGGGCTGAGGGCTGGAATCGCAGAGCTCACCCGTCCGTGGAGCATCCAGGGCTCGCAGGCAGGGCTGGGGCTAGCCCAGCGAGGCCGGGGGCTGCTGGCCACCAAGGGATGGGTGTTGGTGGTCAGGATGGATCCCCCATGGGTCTGGGGGATGGAATCTGCCAGGCTAAACATGGTGAGACTCTGTTTGCTGGCCCTGGCCCGTGTCCAGCCAGGCTCCCCGGACCCTAAATCCTGCCAGTGCCTTTTCCTGCAGAGGTGCTGCTGCAGGGACCATGAAGAGCCAAGAGAACTTCAGAAAAGGCAGCTAATCTCCAGACCATGCCTCAGAAATGGTTTTAATCCCTTTTCCACCCCCACAGCCTCCTTCATTCTCAGCTAGAAGTGGTCACCCCTGTTAAGTGCTTGCTCCTGGGCTGAGTCCTGAGCTGGTGGAGGAGGCGCTGGGATGTGGAAGGAAAACCCTTTTTCCTGGAGGCGTTGAGCTATTCCTTACCGTGACCTAGATGTCAGTTTAATGCTCCGACAAGTCCCAGGACCCACATATGAAGTTGCCCAGGGGAAGAGGATATTTCAGGAGCACAGAAGCTGCTCAGCAGTGGTAAAGTGCACGAGCTTTCCCCGGCAGGAGCCGTGCTGAGCCTCCGTCTGCTCGTGCCCGCCGTGCCAGCCGTGGAGCGGTGCCCCCTCTGCTCGGGGGCTGAGCACGGTGCCCGGGCGGTGGCAGGGTCGGAGGTGCTCTGGCACACGGTGACAGAGCCCGCGGGGCCGGGAATGCAGCAGGAACGGGAGCTGCTGGCGCTGCCGTGGTGCCCGGAGCAGGAGCGGCCCCAGCTCCATCCCGCGGCTCCACGGCAGGGGCTGGGCGTGCAGAGGGAGCACAGCTGGGGATGTCCAGTGCCGTGCTGGGTAAATCTGGGGCTGCACACGCAGCCGTGGCTGTCTCCCTGCCCATACCCGGGTGGTTGTGTTCCCCTTTTCTCCCTCACTCCCCCGTTCCGGCTGGATTTGGGTGCGCTCCTGGGGCTCTGCCGGGGTGTCCTGCTGGCTCCCCCCTCTCCGCGCTGCTGCCACCACAGCTGCCACAAAGCACAGTCACACAGTCGATGCTTCCATTTTGCGTTCCCCCACACCTGTGAGATCCCCTGTGGATGATTTAGAGCCGAGAGCCTGGGCTCTGGCACTGGGAGAGGGTTCCCGAGATAAAATAATCTCTGCCAGCAGCTGAAGTGACAGAAGCCCCATTAACAGCAGCATATGCCTGGGAACACCCGTGCTGCGCGGGAGGACGGTGCGGGGCGGGGGAGCGGGGAGCAGCAGCCCACAGGAACGGGGATGTGGGAGCCGTAATTGCTCTGCTGCCACCGGGATGCGCCTCGCTAATTTACAGCGCCGGCAGAATCAGGATGCGATTGTTCCTCCTGAGCCTGGGCAGGGCTGTCCCCTGGTGCAGGCAGCCGTAATTATCCGCATTTAACCGAGGGCTTCTAAAATGTATTTGTCTTTCAGTACGTGAGGGTAATTGCTGTGGATTAAGTACGAATGCTGTTGTGGCTGGAGCAGGACCTCGTCTGACAGGGAGCACATGGAGCTGGGGCTCCCCGGGCTGCTCCCCGGCCCTCCGTGCTGCCGGGTGGAGCTGGGGAGGATTTGGGGCGTTTCTGGGCATCCCCGTGACCATCCCTCCCTTGCAGTCCTGACTGGAGGTTTGTGCTGACTGGATGGATGTGCTGACGGGAGGAACCAGGCAGGCTGTGAGTATTGCTGGGATCTGCTGGTTCAGCCCTGTCCCAGCACTGGGGCTGGGGCTGTTTGACTCGGTGGGTGTGTTTGTGGCCAGCGCTGGGCCATCCCTCAGGTGCGGGGCTCTCTGCTGAGGGATCTGCTGGATCCTGCTCTCCTGCTGCTCTGGGCTCCAGCCCCAGCCCAGGTGGCTCCACACTGGCAGCCCCATGGCTGGGGAGCTCTGGGGCAGGGTGGGGAGCAGAGCCTGGGCGCTGCTTGGGGACCTTCTGGGGCCAGCAGGGGCCTCTGGGTTGGGGTGCTCTGTGAGACACCTGCTCTGGGGCTCCCCAGTCCTTGTTGCTGCCCCCCCATCCAAAGCTCCCAGGTGGGTTTTAAGGCAGTTGGATCTTTGCTCCCTGAGAGGCCATTTCCTTACCTGGAGTGGTGGTGACAAACACATGACTCGGACCTGCTGAGCCTGGAGGAAGCACGCTGGGGTGACAATGGTGTCAGCTGTCCCCTTGGCCTAGGCACAGCTTGCTGGCTGTCACAGGGGTTTGGGGGGAGCTGGCCCCTCTCCGTGGGTGTCACCCCCAGCCCCAGGGCAGGATGTGAATGTCCCTTCTCTGTTAGGCTGTGTGCACCCCTGCTATGGTTGGGGTGAAAAGCTGCCCACGGGCAGTGAAGGACAAACGTGTGCTGGCACCACGCTTGGGCCTGTGCTGGGAAAACACTGGTGGCGTGGGAAATGCGCAGGGAAGAGCTACAGAAATGGTTAATGGGCTGGAAAAGCTGCTCTGCTGTGTGAGACAGAGCCTAAGTAGGTTGAACTTTTCATCCAAGAGAAGTTTAAGAGGTGGCTTCACGATGTGGGTTGTTTTAGCTTGTGATCAAGAGATGTCTGTGGGTACAGAACGCTCTAATTTAGCAGGGAAAAGACATAAGATCCAGGCTCTGAAAGCTCCAGTAGGACAAATTCTGACTGGAAACAAAGTGCGTATTTTTATCAGGGAAGGTAATTAACCACTGGAACAGCTTAAGCCTGTGGGGGTTTCTCTGTTGCTCGCTATCTGTGGATCAAACACGGATATCTGTCAGGGAGGAAAGCAGTCAATGGGATAAACACAGCACTGCAGCCTTTGGCCAGTGCTCCAGGAATGCACTTGCCAGGTCTAAGGGCCCTTCTGGCCCTGGGCTGGATCATTCGGTGTTGGTACTTGAGGGCACTTTGAAATCTGGGTTGTATGGGAGAGATGAGCACTAAAGCACTTGAAATGGGAATTGGGAGAGCTTGTCTCTGTGGAGAAGGGGTCTTGTTTTCTCTAGGGATTTTTAGAAGGAGGTGGCAGGGTGCTGAAGTTGCCCTCAAGTCAGGCACCTGCCCTCTCTCCTCAGTTCTGGCCCTGTCCCAGCTTAGTATCTGCAGAAAACCAAAGAAAACTTTCTCTTCTTAACTGTGAGCGTCCCCCACTCCAAAGCCAGGCCTGTTTGGGGTTTTCCAGCCTGGTTGTTGTACCTGTGCTGTAATCCCTCTGGCCAGTTGGCACTGCTCAGCGTTATCTACCCACACCGTGTGACAGGGCAGCTGAAACGTCCCCAAAATGAAAGCCAGCCACGTTCCTCCTGTGCTGGAGACCCTCAGGGGGACTGAAGTGAGATGGGGCTGGCTGGGACAGCGCTGGCTTGTGCAGCTCCCAGCGCTGAGCTGGGGCACCGTGGATGGACAGATCCGTCTGTCCCGCAGCTCTGGGTGCTCGGGGCCGGGCAGCAGCGCCGGGGCCAGCCAGGCCCTGGCCCTGGGCACGGGCAGGACGGTGTCAGAGCAGGTGGGACCTGGCTCAGTGTGCGCTGGAGGGTTCCCAGCCCGTCCATCTGCTCCTCCGTGGAGCGGGCAGTTTGTGGCCGTGGGCCAGCATCAGCCTGCTCGGGGACCTTCCGCCCGGGGCCGGGGCCGGGCCGTGGCAGGAGCTGCCCGTGCCACGCGGCTGCCAGGGCTGCAGCTGGCACACGGCGTGGCGCCGGGGCTGGCCGGGGCAGGAGCGTCCTCCCCCGCGGGGCAGGGCTGAAATAGCCACTGAGTCAGGCTCTGGAACGGCACCATCTCCCCACGTACCGGCGCCGTCCAAATCGTTCTGAGTCTTTCCTCCGCTCAGAGACTGAGTCCTGCCGCTGCAGTGCCACGGGACAGGGGTGTTGAGTGGCGTTTCTGTCACTCCTGTCCCGTGGGGCAGCGTGTCCCCTGTCCCTGCTCACCCAGCAATTGTGGGCTCCGTGCCAGGGCTGGGGCACCACGAGTTGTGCTGGTCTGGGTGTGCTGAGGCTGGAGAGCTCCTGTGGAGGCAGAGCTGGTCCCTGCCACGGAGCAGCTCTGTCACGAGGGGTTTGAGGCGCGTGGGCAGCGTGGCAGGGCTGGCAGGGCAGCAGGGTGCCTGGCGTGCTGAGGGGTTACCCCACGTGTCTGGGTTACCCCACACATCTGGGATACCCGACATGTCAAGGTTACCCCACGTGTCTGGGATACCCCAGATGTCTGGGATACCCCACATGTCTGGGTTACCCCACATGTCTGGGTTACCCCACGTGTCTGGGTTACCCCACGTGTCTGGGTTACCCCACATGTCAGAGTTACCCCAGGTGTCTGGGTTACCCCACATGTCTGGGTTACCCCACGTGTCTGGGATACCCCACATGTCTGGGATACCCCACATGCCTGGGTTACCCCACGTGTCTGAGTTACCCCACGTGTCTGGGTTACCCCACATGCCTGGGGTACCCCAAATGTCAGTGCCGCTGCCCATCCCCTTCATCCTGGATCCAGCTGCTGTGGGATTGTGGCACTGCCCTTCCTGGCTGTGGGAAAGGGGAGGAAATGGGGGACGTGGCGTGGGAAGGGTTAATGCAGAAGGATTTTTACCCCGTGGCGTAAACAGCACCGAATGCATGTTTGCCTTCATTTGCATATTGAAACATATCCTAAAGGCCCCTCGTTTTGAAAGTTCTGTTTTTTACTCCATCTTCCTATAGAAGGGAGGAAATTATTCATAATTAAAAAGTAATAATAATGCAGAATGAAGGAACCCAGCTGTATAATACCCAGCACAAAAGGGGGAGCGTGGGGAATCTATTTTTAATGGTTTCCACAGCAACTGCGATTTTGTTTACAGTGATTTTCCCCCTGCGCTGCGAGGCTGTTCCCAATTTACATTTTTAAGGAGCTCTTGCATGGGAGGCCGATCACTGGAGGGTGCTCTGGCGCTTGGGGAGGATGCTGAGAGGAGAAGCTGTGGCTGTGAGGGGCTGCTCAGGGCAGGGTGTGATGAGCAGGACGCCCGGAGCCGGAGCCAGCCCAGGCATCGCGCCCTGGCTGAGCGCGGGGCTGTGGCCACAGAGGGCTGGCAAAGCCCGGCTGGAGACTCTCAGAGCTGCCCTGGGAGCGATGGGGACCCCGGACTGCTCAGGGACACCGCCTGCCCTGGGCACCACCAGCAGCGAGCTTCCCTCGGGGCGGCTGGGCTGGGCTGGGGGGGCTGGGAGGGGACACCCGGGCTGAGCCACCGGGCTGTGCCACCCAGCTGGGCCAGGCCAGGGCTCCCGAGTGCCTGCTGAGCCCTTCTGCTTGCTGAACAGCCTGAGGCCTTGGTTCTCCTGCTGCTCGGGGGTTTGGGGCAGGAGGGCAGCGATCCCTGCTCCAGCCTGGCCAGGGAGGAGCCCCGTGCTGGGCTGGGAGCGCAGCTGGGATGTTCTGGGGCTGTGGGCCCTGGGGTGAGCCCAGGCATTGCTGCTGTGAGTGATGGAGCAGCAGGGAGCTGATACTGAAGAGCTTTCTGGCAGACACCGGCACAAGATCCAGGAGCTGGAAATTGAACCTCGCCTAAGAGGTGCTGATGGAGCACAGGAGCAATTTGCTGGGAGCTCCTTGCCTTTCCTGGCCTGCTCTGGAGCTCCTGAAGCAGACACTGAGCTCACTGCAAGTGTGGCAGCTGCTGCAGGAGCAGCCCAGTGCTCCCAGCACAGAATTCGGGGGGTTTGTCTGGGACTCTTCTGGAGCCTGTGGAGGATGCTCTTCCTATGGGAGGATGAAGAGGCTCCCCTGATTAAAGGTGCTCCTGAATTATTTTGATTTTTTTTAGCTTCCCCCCTCTTTTTCCTCTGGATGTGAGCGTTGTCCCCCTTGTGCCCGATGCTGGGTGTGTCCCCAGGGATGTGGCCCAGGACAGCGGCAGCACAGCAGCCCTGGGACCCCGGGCAGGGACGGGCTTTGCTCTGCTCTCACCCTGTGCGGGGCAGTGTCCTGGTGTCCCTTGGCACCAGAACTCTGCCCCTTCCCCGAGTGGAGTTAGGTTTAATTACAGGCTCGTTCTCAGCGGCAGAGCAGGGCTGGCTCTCAGCACCAGGGTCTGAGGTGCTGGGTCTGGGCTGGAGCGCCCAAAGGGAAGCGAACCTGAGGTCGGTGGTGTTTTAGGGCTCACCAGGAGCTGGGGTGACCCAGCCGGGCTGCTCAGGGGGTACTGGCCCCTTCCATCTGCCTGATGGGAAGCTGCTGCCGGGAGATCAGCTCCTTTCATGAACCAATAAAAGGAGGGTTTTATCACCTGTTCCAGCTAATTTTCTGTGGTTTGTAATGGCTTTGGGAAGCAGGTAATTGCAGCGATTGCATTCCATGTGTAGCATTAAAGGGAATTGAGGGGACTGTTTGTTAATTAGCTGTACTTGTGTGGAACCTGAAACATATTAACCTTCACAGAATCCCAAACTATTAGGGATGAAGAAGGGATTTAATGATGGGAGAAGCAGAAAAACAAAAAGCAATTAGGGCTCTTTTTCCCAGCATCGCAGGCGTGTTGGAGGGGGAGGACTGGCAGAGCAGCCCCGCGGGCTCAGAGCCGGGGGCGGTGGGAGGGACCCTCGGGTGCTGGGATGGGATGCGAGGGGCCGAGAGCTCCGTGCAGCAGCCTCCTCATGGGGCAGGAGCGTGAGCAGGGAGACAGGACACCCATTTAACTCCCGATGCCGCTGACCTCCCCCATTTTCATCTCTGCATCACCCGCGCTGGGACTCAAGCGCTCCTTCCATTAAAATTCCTGGCGGTGCTCTGGGATGCAGCCCCGTGGTGCTGCTGCTGGCTCCGCACCCTGAGGGCCTGGCAGAGGGGATCCAGCCCCGAGAGGCTGAAGTTGGAGCTGGGGGTGATGGGGCGGCAGGACTGAGCGGTGGGCAGGCTGGGAGAGCAGGAGCTGCTGGAAAGTATAAATAGTGTTTCCATGGTAACCGTTCAACATAAACTCTTTCCTCCCTGGTTGTGGAGCCCTGGCTGCTCCCCCCCGTGGCAAAACCCTTCAGGTGTCGGTCATTTTTCATACCTCGGTGCAGGAGCTGGTGGCACCCGGGAGCCCGGGCTGGAGCTCCGGAGGCTGGGCTCTGGCTCCTCCAGGAACGTGTAACCCGTCCCTGCTCGGGCTGCACGGGAATGGCACCGGCTTCTTGCCCACTCCCACTGCCCGGGCGGTGCTGCTGGCTCAGGGAATGGGTGTTGGCCCTTGGGGGATGTGAAGCCTGGAAGAACTTGGGGAGCCCCAGTGCTGCACTTCTGGCTGGTAGCCTCGAATGGCACCGCCTCCGTCAGCAGCTGCAGATCCCTGTCCTTGGGGATTGCTCCTTGGATTCCTGTCCTTGGGGACAGCCCTGGATTTCCTGGTCCTTGGATGTCTCTCCCCGGGGACAGCCCTGGATTTGCTGGTCCTGGGGACAGCCCTGGATTTCCCGGTCCCTGGATGTCTCTCCCTGGACACAGCCCTGGATTTGCCCTCTGTGTGCAGTAGTAGCCCATTCTGTGACCACCATGGCACCTCCTGCCCAGAGCTGTCCGACCCTGTCCGGGCACATGTCCGGAGCCCTGGAGACAGCCCCAGTTTCCTGCTGGGAGCCCTGGTGCCTTTCCCAGTGATCCTCAATACCCATCAGCACCATGCAAACAAACTCCCTGCTCCATTTATTCTACCCAGCTCCCGATTTAATTAGGTTTTCCAGTTTTCTGCTTGTCCTGGGCCGATCACTCCTTAAAACAGTGGAGAATTAATTTGCACCTGCTGTCAGAAAACGTCTCTCCCCAGTTAGAAAAATAATTAAGCCATCATCACACATCGGGGGTAATGAATCACCGCGCTCAGTTCCCTTCACAGGTCGTTTGTTTCCTTCCACACTGGCAAAGAAGGTGCAAACTAAATGTGAGCAGCTGCCAAGTTGTCCCCTTCCCTTACTGTCCAGTTTCATGGATTTGAGATGAGCTGGGCCATGGCCTTTTGGAAAGGTCCTGAGCAGGGGGCGAGTGGTTTCCCAGTAGCCCCAGGGGTGAAAAAACGTGAGTTTGCTCCTTCACCCTGCCTGGGGGCCCGTGCCAGCCGGAGTGTCCATGGAAGGCGGTGGAAGGGAAAGGGGTGATGTGGCACTGAGCCAGTGTCACGCCAAACCCGTGGGTCCCTGGGTGGGGTCAGCACTGGGGAGCTCAGGTTTGATAAATCTGTTTTAGTGGTTGAGTCTGGAGATGCCGTAACACCGGGGAGGAACTGGTCCGGTGTGGAACCGCCTTGTGTTTGCATGAGGTGACAAAACCAAGGGCCTGGGTGTAAACGTGTCCCCAGGTTTGGGCTCGGGAGGAATTTGCCTCCCGATCAGCCTGGCCAGGGGCTGCTGGAGGCTTTGTCCTTTCACCCAGTGCGGGTGGTTCTGCTCACCGTGCTCACATGGGGACCTCAAGGACTGATTTCAAGGACCTCTGGCCGTGTTGCACGTGGGCCATTTCCCCTCCAGGTCCTGGCAGGGACTCAGTGCCAGATGTGCGGGGCTGCTGTGGTCGGGTGCTTCTGCACATCCTCTACAGCCTGTGAGAGAGGCAGCGAGGAGAGACCTCACGCTTGGAGAGATCCCAGATCTCTGCAGATGTCTGGAGCAGTGGCCAGGCTGCTTTTACCTCTTTGGCAGACGTGGGATTGTTTCCCCTCGGGGTTCCCGTGGGCACCGGGAATGTCTGAGCTGGGCACGGGAGGCTGCCTCGCCCTGGGGCAAGGCAGAGATTTCCGAGGATGCAGCACAGACGGCTCCTTCCCTCCTGTCCCTTTTCCCAGCCAGGCTGGCGCGTCCCCCTCTGCAGTAAATCGAGCTGTCATTTCGCATATGGGAAGCATTTGGGGGAGCGGGAGTGGGACGGGCGGTCCAGGTGGGGAGGGCGGGGTGAGCCCCACGCAGCCGCTGCCGGTGCCGCTGCCGCACGCCTGGGAATGGCTCCGGCTGCCCTTTCCCCCCGAACAGCCCGGCCCGGCTCCCCCGGGACCCCGCAGGGTGAGATCCCGTGCTGGTCACCGCTGGCCCATCCGCTCTGCCGTGAATCTTCCCCACGCTGCGGTTCCGGAGCGCTGGGGCTGCTCGAGGAGCTTTCCTGAGGGGACACGTCCTGTGTGGGCCGAGGCTGGGGCACGCTGTGCCTTTGTGCCAGTGGCCTCAGAGCGCCGGGAGCTCCCGTTCGGCGGGGCTGAAGCTCTCGCCTCTCCTCCGCTGGCCCGGGCTCACACCTGCTCCCACGATCGCCCGGTGGCCACTTCAGAGCCAGCTGATTAAATTAAAGTCCTAGTGAGTTTGAATAATTTTCCCTGTGAAATGCGGCAGATGGCCTCCATTAGGCGTCTGCTCCCAGCATCTGCCAGGATGTGATCAACCCCTCTTTGGAAAACGCACAAAAGGGATTGGAAGTGGAGAGACCTGGGAATGGGAGCCCAGCCCTTCATCCACGAACGGAGAATCAAATCCTGCCGCGGCAGCAGTCGGTGCCGAGGAGGAGCAGCATCCGCTCGCCCCTCCAGCCCCTCTGCCTGCCCGCAGGCTAGCCAGCCCCTCCCCGCTGCTGCTCTGTCCCACTCGCCCGCTCACCCTGGGGGCAAAACTGCCCGGGCTGTGCTGTGTCCGTGGGCTCGCAGGGCAGCGGGAGCCTCAGCTGGGCACTCGGAGCAGCCCTCAGAGCGCATCCCAGCCTTGGGGATCCCGGGGTGTTTGCGCCATTCCAGGCCAGGCTCTGAAAGCCGTGCCCAGCCTTCCTGTGCGTCCTGGGCGCTGTCCTGGGTGTGGGTGTCCAGCGTGCGGCTGTCCCCGCGCCGGGGCCCCGGCACGGGCTGCGGGCAGGGGGATTTGGGGCTGCGGGCAGGGGCATTTGGGNGGGCCCCCCCCCCTTCCCCCCCCCGCGTGTGACCCGGGTGTGACCCCGAGTGTGACCCCGGGGAGATGCAGGGGGACCCCAAAGTGTGACCTCTGTGTGAGCCCGGGGAGGTGCAAAGGGAGCCCCGAGTGTGACCCTGTGTGTGACCCTGTGTGTCACCCTGTGTGTCACTGTGTGTGACCCTGTGTGTCACCCTGTGTGTGTCACTGTGTGTGTCACTGTGTGTCA
>VWZP01007105.1:63466-76479 GCA_013396995.1 Dicaeum eximium
CTGTGTGTCACCGTGTGTCACCCTGTGTCACCCTGTGTGTCACCCTGTGTGTGTCACTGTGTGTGACCCTGTGTGTGACACTGTGTGTCACTGTGTGTGTCACTGTGTGTGACCCTGTGTGTGTCACTGTGTGTCACCCTGTGTGTGACCCTGTGTGTCACTGTGTGTCACTGTGTGTGACCCTGTGTGTGTCACTGTGTGTCACCCTGTGTGTCACCCTGGTGTGTGTCACTGTGTGTCACCCTGTGTGTCATTGTGTGTGACTCCTGTGGGCTGGGGCACAGTGGGGACCCCGCCGGGACCCCCTGGCCGGAGGGAGGAGGAGGAGGAGGCTGCGCTGGGTATTCTCCAGCTCCAGGCAGGCAGGGACAGTGCTCCACCCGGATCGATACGGATGAAGGTTTCCCTCCAGAACAGCTTAATAAAGCAGAAAAGGTGCCAAAGCTGCACTGGAGCCGCTGCAGGGCAGCTCTGGGATGCAGGCAGAGCTGTGCTGGGGGGGATCCCGCTGTCCCCCTGCCTGCTGGGGAGGCTGAGCTCAGCTCCAGTTCCTCACAGCAGCAGGTACCAGTAAGGCCCAGTCCCTCCCCAGAGGCTGCAGCGGGACGGGATCCTGCAGGCTGTGCTTGGAGCAGGAGCAGGGTGAGGAGGAGGAGGAGGAGGTGCCGTTGGCTGTGAGCTGGCAGATAACCCAGGGGAGAGCCGTGGGTGGGTGTGCTGAGCACCCGTGGAGGCACCAGGAGGCGAGAGGATCCCTGGAACCCCGTCCTGCTGCAGAAGGAGCTCAGAGCTCAGTCTGTGGGGCCCCACTGCACCCCCCGTGCTGGCATGTGTACCCTGCTTACAGAGGTGTTCTTTTCGCTCATTTAGCTGTTGCTGTGTTCTTTTAATTAAATTAGCATCTTTAATACATTTTGTCCTGCCATCACAGCTTAATGTCTCTGCAGCTGCAGGGAGCTGGGAGCAGCCCCAGGGCCTGGGGTGAGGTGCACAGCCTGGCTGGGGGGTGCTGGGATAAACTGACCATTCTGGGGTTCCTGGGTCCCATCTGTCATCTCCTGCAGTTTCCTGGGGCCTGTCGGGAGTGGGAGCACGGGGAGATCCATCCTTAGCAGGTGCTTGATACCGCTGGAAGCCGGGGAAGGGGCAGGGGTGTCCCTGGAGGGGACTGGGCAGCCTCGGTGCTGCCTGCAGACTGTCAGGACCTGCCCATCCTGGGCATGGCGGTGGTCAGGCAGGCTCGTGCCTCTCCTGTCCTTCCTCATCCTCCAGAGACAATGTCCTGGTGCTCAGCACTGGTGGTCTGCACTGCTGCCCCCTGTGCCAGGTTCAGCAGCCCCTCTGATGTTTTCACACGAGTCAGCTCTCTTCCTTAAGTGACCTTTGGGTGTGACAGCTGAGTGACAGCAGGGAATGGGGGCCCTCCAGGGCCAGGCTTCATCCTGCTGGTGTCCCCGTGGTGATCTGCAGCCCTGCCTGCAGGACCGGCCCACCTGGGGAGCTGGGGGCGCGTGGGCACGGCGGCTGCAGGTACCCCTGGCCAGGTGGGCAGCGATGGCTCCTCTGCAGGGGGACAGCTGCTGCTGTCGGGAGTTTCCTCTCAGGCAGGTGCCGAGGGGCTCCCTGGGCTCGCCTCTCCCTGCTGTGGGAGGGGACTGGCCTCGCTGCTGGCCGTCCCCGCATCTCCCGGTTCCGCTGTGGGTGGGATGGTCCCAGCGGCAGCCCAGCGAGGACGGGAGCTGGCCCGTGCCCAGCTGTGCCGCAGTGAGGGGCTGCCGTTGTCACTTTGTCCTGCGCGTTTGCTGCAGTTGTCTCCCGGCTGGGCTCGGGGGGGCTGCGAGAGGCCCCCGCGGTCACCCTGCCTCGCTGAAGTGCGGCAAAACACCTCAATTGTTAGTCGGGGCTTGTCAGCTGCATCGCAGGAGCGGCAGATAAAGTGTTCCAGCGAAGAAGATAATTGAAAATCAAAAAAGACTTTGTTAATTTGATTAGGCAGAGCCATAGTTGAATTGTTCTTCATCAAAAGAGATTTAATTTTGACATGCAATTAAATCCTTCTGCTGTGCCGGTGCCCTGCACGTTCCCAGCTATGGAGTGGCCGGGCAGGGGGTCTGCAGGACAAGGTGGGACTGAGCTGGGGGCAGCAGGGCAGGGGACGAAGGGAGCGTGACGGGAGCGCTGGGATGAGAAGGGTCTGGTGTGGCCAATGCTCGGAGTTGTCATTTAACTGCCTGAGCTAACTGCGTGAGCGCAGGGACAGCTCTGTGCCCGCTCCCTCCTTGGGGCTGTCCCCGTGCCCTGCCAGCCCTCCTCTCGCCGTGCTGCAGTCCCCACACGCGGGACTCCCTTGGTGGGAGCAGGGGCTGTGCCGGCCGCGGGGTTTGGTGCAGCAGAGGAGGAGCTGTGCCGCAGGATCGGCACCTCGGGCACGCAGCGCTGGCGCGGGGTCCCGGCAGCTCCAGCGCCTTCTCGCCAGCTGCCCCCGCCCTGATAAGGCAGAGGATTATCGGTGTTGCCAGGCTGAGGTGCCCTGATCCATCCCCACCGCGCTGGCAGGGACGGTGGCCAGCTGGAAATCCCACAGTCGGGGTTGTGGATTTAGATCTGTTAGCGAGAGCTGGAGCTCAGTGGGATGTGACAAAGCTTTAAAACCTGTGAAAAAATGTCTGAGTGGCTCCTCGGGCAGGAGCAGAGCGAGGCCTTGCCGTGAGGAGGAGCTTTAGGAGCTGCGGGAGGTCTGAGTGCTGCGGCCTCTGGAGCGGGTGCGGAGTCCGGGACTGGCTGATGCTGCAGCTCAGCGGGGCTGGGCTCTCTCTGAGGCCCTTCGGGCTGGTCCCGGCTCTGCTCAGAGCCGTGGGCTGCTCTCACACGGGGCACCTGCCGAGCCGAGCCCTGGCCTTCCCCTCCCTGCCTTCTCTTCAGCCTGGCAGGGAATGCCGGGCTCGCTGCTGCCCGTGGCAGGGAAGGTCTCTGAAATCTTGGTGTTGGCAAATCCCGTGGTGCCATCAGCTGCCCCCACACCCCGCCTGCGCCTCTCCTCGGCTCAGCACCGCCAGCGAGGCTGGGAGCTCTTGGCACCAGGGGCTTTAGGCAGCACTGATCTGATGCTGCTTAGACTGGATGGAGCCACATGGAGATTTTCTGTTACAGCCTCGCTCTGCCACTTGCCAGCCCAGGGAGCCCAGCTCAGAGGCGTCCGTGCAGGGTGTTGATCTGCCTCATCCCTCTCACTCATTCCCTGGGGCTCCCTGCCGGCCCCCGTGCCCAGGTGGGTGACTTGGGCAGTGGCAGATGTGACACACGAGCCTCCTGCACTGCCCGCCTGCTCCAGGCGCAGCTGACAAATCCTGGGCTGTTCTAATTGCCTTTGAAAGTGTGAACCGAGAGCCAGAGGCACCACACGAGGGCCAGAACCCCCCGGTGCCTGCAGCAGCCGGGAGCCTGTGCCTGCTGGAGCTGTTGGGAGGATCAGAGCGATGGGGGGATGTGGTGAGCCCGTGAGCAGAGCAGCCCCGAGGAGAGCCAGGGGCTGCGAGCAGCAGTGAGCTCTGGTGCAGGGAGTGTAGCCCTGCATGTGCCGTGCCCAAAACAGCACCAGCAGCTTGTGCACAAACAGGACTGGGGTGTTTCTGGGAGAGACGGCAGCTCCGTGTGTGCTTGCCTGGACTTTGATCCTGTCCCTGTGAGTGCTGGTCCCCACATCCACATCATCACCAGTGGTGGTCCCCGTTCAGCAGGGGCAGGCTGTGCAGCTGTTTCCACATCTGGATGAGGGGCTGTGGCTTCGCCCTTGCCCCGAGCTGTGGGGTCCCTCGGTGGCTGCAGTATCAGCTTGGATGGATGCTCGTTCCCACAGCATCGGGACAGGGAGAGGAAGGGGAGCAGGGTGGGCATCCCTCATCCCATCTCCTGGCAGGGACAGCCCGTGGCTGCCCACGGAGCGGGCACAGGAGCCCTGCACTGTGCTCACCACTTCCATCTTGGCTGGTTGCCTTATTTGTTCTCCTCTAATTGAGCAAATGCGCTGTCGGCAGCGCAGCTCAGCAGCATCGACTTGATTAGGGGAAGGCATCGATACCACGCTGCGCGGCAGGAGGCTCAGGCTACACTGTCAGACTACCCCAGTCCTAAAGTTGCACTTTATTCATGATGTTTTGATTTCTCTTGCTCTGGGGACTCCGACTTTGATAGATTATGATGCGGTACCAGAACAATCTGATCCACTGGAGCAACTTCCTCCCAGAATAGGCGTTTGCCACCAGAGCCCAGCATTTTCTTGGTTTTTTAGAGTGAAAAATGATGGCAGAAGGAAATCTCGAGCTTTGCACAGTTCAGTCATCCAGAATTAGCAACCAGGAGGTTGGTTTTCGTGCTGATGGAGGGTGTTGGAGGCAGTTTATGCCGAGCTGATTCCCAGGTGCGTTTTGCTGCTGTGGCAGCGCTGGCAGGAGCTGTTTGCACCCCACAAGTTGGAGTTTCTGCTTGCTGGTTCCCAAATCCTTCTGTTCCAAGTGAGCTCCCACTGCAGTCTGTGTTGAGCTGCTGTTCCACCCCGGGGTCTCTTTGTGCCCCCCTGCTCTCCCGGTCCCCCTCACGCTTGGGAATTTCGCAGTGGAAGCGCAGGTGCAGCCCCCTCGCTGTCCCCACTGCCAGAGGATCTGGTTCCTGGGAACTCGTTATCCAGCACGCCAGTGATGCACAGCACAGGATGCATTTTCCTGTGTGTGACCCTGCCAGGGCTGCTGGGTGCTCATCGCCTCAGCACTAACCCCCAGCAGGACTGGCCTGCGCTGTCCCACTGCCTTGTCTGCGACTTTTGCCGGTGCTTTGCAGCTTCAGCCTTTTCCTGGCTTTTCCCTGAACTCTCTGAGGAGAGGGAGAAGTGCTGGACGCTGTGTGTGGCTGCCAGGGTGGGCAGGGGTTCAGTGGGGGAGTGGGGACCAGGGACACCCACCTGCTACAGCTGCCACAAGAACCGTGAAGCCTCCTGAGCATCACGGCTCTACAACACTTTTCTTTTCCCCCCTCAATGTGTCAAAACAGCATTTTTCCTCTGCCTTGTTCTCGGAAATGTTTGAACTGTTTTTTGCTAAAACTTCCCTCCAAATTTCAGCCCGAGGCAGATGCTCGGTATGGGAAACATCAGAGCGAAAAGCCTTGCGCTGCAGAAAGACAGAGGCGAGGGATGAGGGGCTCTGGCTGGACCCGCCGTGCTCACAGAGAGCTCGGGGACTCTCTGAGGAGAGCCAGCTCTGCTCGCATATTAAACCAGGAACTGCAATTACCAACAGAAAAGGGCGTTTTTATAACGCTTTTATTGGAGTTTTAATGAACAAATAAAGAAGTGGAGAAATCTGCGCACGCATTTGTGAGATATAAAACTGACTGAATCGAGATGAAGCAGCAAGAAGTGTTGGCTGCTGTCCTTTCTGCTGGGTGGGGAAAACAAAACTGCAAAGGAGGGAAAGGAGAGGGACAGGAGAGTGGGAAGAATGCTGAAGTACGGGATCAGGAACAGGGATGGCCCGGGAAGTGGTTCCTGTGACCCCCGTAAGAGGTATAAGGTGGCTCAGCAGAGCTGTCTGTCGTCTTCCCTCCGCACTGCGCTGAGGGAGTTTGCAGGGATTTCAGAAGGCATATTGGGGAAGAAATTGGAAGCTGGAGAAAGGTAGAAAAGCGTGGATTTGGCCTCAGAATTGGTACAGGCAGGAGGTGCTGCGCTGGCAGCGTTTGGGCACCAAGCTCTGTGCCACATCGAGCCCCAGGAGCCCCCGCACAGAGCCTGGGGGGACAGGTGGAGTCCGGAGGGCCAGGGAATGTCCCCAGATACTCTGGGCTGGGAAACACGTGTTAAGAGCAGCATGTGAGGTGCGCAGGGCGATCAGGTGCGGCAGTCCCCGCCGGAGGGTGCTCTGACAGGACGGGCAGCGCCGAGATGGGGCGGGAGAGCCGCTGCCGGCACCGGCCGGGAGGGCAGAGCCGCAGCCAGCGGTGCGGGGATGGAGCTGCTGTGCTCGTCCCCTCCCTGCTCCTGCTCTGTCCAGGGAGGGGAGAGCCGCAGAGCTTTGGAACCTGCTCCAGAGCCTCTCTGTCTCTCAGGGGAGTTATGTGCCGCTGGTCCCCAGCTCTCCCCGCCGAGATTCCCGGGGCACGGCAGACCCTCTCTTCCTTGTCGGCACGAGTGGCTCCGGTGGGGCTCCTGCCAAACACTTCCCGGGATGATTTATGATGCTCCTTCAGCTCACTTCGAACTCTGGCTTCTCCTTCTCTTCAGCAGAATTTAACTTGTTTGCCTGGAATATTAATAATTAAACATCAAGGAGTTGCATCCCAAGCAGCCTCCTCAGAAGCGTGTTTGTGATTGTTTTCAAGCGCCCAGTGCCGAGTTGGGGCGGCTCTTTGATGGGATTTTGCTGCTTTCAAACCGCTGACACCAGTAACCCCATAAATTAGCAGCTGATGGAGGGAAATCTCCTGGCTGCAGCTGTGGGTTTTTATGGTTTGATTTGTTAATAGGAGTTTTGGGTCACGGCCAGAGCTCCTTACCTAGCTCAGGGAAGGGTTTGCCCCACGGTGCGGTGGCGATGCCGGGCTGGGCCGTGCGGGGCTCCGAGTGCCCAGCCCCGTGCCCGTGGGGCGGAGCGGGCGGGCCGGAGGGGCTATAGGGCAGTGGGACGGGGCTCGGTGAGTGGGACATCCCGCACGGACGGGGGGGTCTGGTGCAGGGGCGGATGCACCCCGGGAGTGCTCTTGGATGGAGTTTGCCAGTGATAGCCTCAGCTGGAAAAGGGGATTCTCCTTCTTCCCCTTCCTTCAGGTGCCTCTGGAGAGAGGGCAGCTTCTCGGGTGTCCTTGTCCCTCGGGTTACCTCCAGAGCAGTGAGCACTGCCTGGGGGAGCCTGCAGGCTGCACTCACTGCCGGGCCCGTGGGACGGGCAGGACCCAGCCCTGTCCCTCCTGCCAGCCCCGTGAGCTCGGGGAGGCGGCGGTGCCCGGCACGGAGGGGTTTACCTGCTGCACAGGTGTGTGCCTGTGCTCCCTGCCTGTGGCAAAAGCAGCTGCTGGCCAGGGAATCGGCTTTTCTAACACCGAATGCATTTCTGAGAGCGTGGCTGAGGCAGGAGCCTTCTTCCTTGTGTCCTGGCCGGGCTCCTGCAGCCCCGGGGATGTGCAGCTCCTCCTGGTGTGTGCTGATGCCTGGAGAGCCCCCGGCCCCTCTGGGCTCCCTCTCCTGCGCTGTCCCCGGGGCCAAGGGTCTGTACCCGCCCATCACGCTCCCACCCCTTGCCGTGGAGCTGAAGCCTCATTTATTCTGAAGGGAAAAGAATTCACATCTCACCGACCAACGGGAACCCAAATACAAATAAATTTCTCTCAAAGTGCAGTCGTTGGAGAAAACTAAAGGCCGTTAGTCAGGCTGACATCAGAGGAGCCGCATTCCCTCTGACAACCCGAACAGCCTTATGTTTTATTCACCAGGCCTGAAAAATACCTTCCCGAAGAGGGGGCCCATAAATAAACCAGCGTGATGAATATTACACAGGATAAAAACTGATAAAGCTGGGCTCCAACCAGGAGCTGCACAACGAGGTTAGGACAGCACGGGGGTTCATTTTGTCTGATCCAGGGACGGGCCAGGGGTGGCTGTTGGGACGGGAAGGGGGAGCATTCGTGGGGATGCTTCTGGGTCCTGCCAGAGAGGGGAGTTAGAACAGGCCAAGCCAGCCTGCTCCTGGCCGCTGGGAGAGGCAGCACGAGCAGGCTGGGAGCATTGCAGGCTTGGGGGTGTCTCTGCAGCACCTACAAACCTCCTTTGAAAAGTTCCTCTGCTCTTCCTTGGAAACACCAGGCTGGACCCCGTGGGGAGCAGAGCAGCCCCCTGCCCCACTCCTCCCCACTGTGCAGGAGGCAGGAACCTTGAAATACGAGCACTTAGCTTTTTATTGCCCCATTTAATTGCTGCCTGACAGCCTAATCCAGCATTAAAAACACCAGAGCTCAGGGGAATTCACCATTGTTATTCAACGTGTATCTCCCTCCGTGCTCAGAGGTCCCATCTGCTGCCTCCTTCCACCCGCTGGGACATGCTGGTCAATCCTTGGTCCTGCTGGTTGGGATTTCTTCCCAGTGGAAGTGGTGGGTGACAGGAAGGGGATCAGGAAGGGGGAACAAGGAAGGAGCTGCTGTTGGCAGGGGCCCGTGGGCAGCAGGGGACAGGGCTGGGGCTGTTGGAGTGGACCTGGGCCACTGTCAGGGACCTGTGGGGCTCACAGGCAGTGCAGCTGGGATGGAAACACCCATGGCTCTCCCCGGCTCCGCAGATGTGAAGAACAGTTTGGGGAAATGACTTTTCTTTCCTGCCAGCACTTAACCCAAACTTCCTGCAGCAGCGGCAGAGGGGTGGATCTCCACAGCTTTGGAGAGGCCACTGAGTTATAGTAATGGACACTCTGCAAAGTGTCTGTGCTGCCCATAAATCCATACCCTCCTGGAAGGGCAGATGGTCCATAACCGTCCATCATCCCGCGTGAGCGCGGCCGTGCCAGGGTGGGTTTCTCCTCAGGGGCTGCAGTTTCTGCCGGCTCAGCGGAGCTGCAGCCTGAGATCTCTCCATGGCGGAGCACGAGCGGCCCCACACCACCGTGGGCTAGGGAGGGCACCCAGAGGGTGTCCCCGAGGCTGGGGAAGGTGGCAGGGGCAGGGGGTGAGCCCTGCTTGCTCTGCTCCGTGCCAGCAGTCCTGGAGGGGGGCAGGAGAGAAGGAGGGCGCAGAGCTCAGAGCAGCTTTGGTGCTGCTGGGGCTGAGCAGGAGCAGCCACCCCTGCCTCGCCCAGCACTGAGCAGAATGCCCTGGCACAGCCTCCAAGCTCCTCCATCGACGTTTTTGCACCTTGCTGGTGGCACCAGGGCCCGCCGAGGCTGGCACGTGGCAGGTGGAAGCACTGGGCACGCTGGAATTGGGTTGGAGCTCTTGCTGCCAGTGTGAGGGGGTTTCTTTCCTTGAGGAATGACCTGGAATTCGATCACATGGCTTTTATTAGATTGTGAGACTGGAAGCATAGCTGTGCAGGATCAAAGAGAAGCCGGCACTGCCGCGAACCAGGACCTGCAGGGCTGAGGGAGAGGAGCCACCGTGGGAGAGGAGAATAGCCCAGCAGGCTGCTGAGGGACTCCAGCTCCTAACGATGGAGCTGCTCTCACACAGCCCTGATGCCTCAGTGGCTGCTGAAGGACAACAGGCTCCTCTGCCCAGTGCCACCAGCCTCGGGGGCTCCTCTGCCCTGTGCCCCCAGCCTCGGGGGCTCCTCTGCCCTGTGCCACCAGCCAGCACCTCGGTCCCAGCACTTGGACCTGCTGGAGCTCAGTCAGGGAGAGGGAAGGTGCTGGACACAGCCTGTCCCAGCATGTCCGGGGCTGCACGGGTCCCAGCAGGGCTGGTGCTGTCAGCAGCACGGGGTGCGCCAGCAGCCCCACTCAAGCAGCGCTGGGACCGGGCAGGACGGGCAGGGAAGGCAGCCGTGGCGGTGATGAATGGCACACGGGCAGAGCTGGCAGCTCGGGGTGCCCCGGTGGCAGGGAGCAGCTGCATCCCCCGCTCCCGGCAGGCTGCTCAGGGCCGTGCCTGGCCAGGGCTCAGGGTGCCGGCCGGGTGCGGGAGCCGCGCTGCCGCCCCTGCCGTGGTTCCCCCCGCTCCGGCCGCTCCTGCAGAGGGGAGGGCCCGTTCGGACATTCTGGCAGCATCGCTGGGTTTATTAAGCTAATAAAGCAACGTGAAGTACCCTCGCAGGGGAGCCCCCTGAGGTGTCCTTGTGTGCAGAGGGGATCCCGGAGCCCCGGCGCCGGTGGTTGCTCTGTCACGCTGGTGGATGGAGAGGAGCAGGCAGCGCTGCGCCAGGCTGCTGCGGGCCGGCCGCTGCGGCACCGGCTGCCTCTGCTGTCAGCCGCTCTGCCCTGCCCCTCGGTGTCCCTCTGCACTCTCCGGGGGGCCTCTGGCCCTCAAGGGGCTGCACAATCAGGGGATACTGGTGGCATCTCGCTCAGCCATCCCTGGCTGCCCACCCGAGCAGGGAGAGCCTTCTCTTCCTCTGCCTGGGGCTCCACTCCATCTCCGACCCTGGGCAGCTGCTGGATTTTAAACCCTGGCCACGGGTTGGTAGAGGAACACCTGATCCCGAGTACCTCGTGCTCCCACGGGGTTTGTGAGGGGTGCAGAGCACCCCGGGGTCACGCTGGGATGGTGATGGCTCGCAGCCCTCGCGGTGCTGCTCCGTGTTCTTGTGGGTGCTGGTGGCAGGCAGTGCTCCGGCAGCATGCAAAGCAGGCCCTGTGTAATAGATAATAATTAATAGACTGCTCTGGTGGCAAGCTAGGTAAGTAGATAAATAATTTTAATTATCCTTGGGGAGGCTGTAAAATTCGCACACAGCCCTTTATTAAACTCTCTGTTTACAACAGTCATTTATATTGTGTGTCATTTTGCATAAAACCCCCTTGGGGCCCAATAACGCCGTGCAGCACCGTCCCTGGCACTGCCAGCACCTCGGGAGCCACGAGTGGGAGCACACTGAGCAGGGACCTGGGGACATGCACACCCCAGCCAGAGGGCAGCTCCGGGTCCCCCAGGACCCCTTGATGTGCTCACCTGGAGCTGAGAATCCAGGTGCTGCCCCAGCCCTGCCGAGTTCCACTCACCTGGGGATCCCTGGGGGCTCCCCCAAACCCCAGCTCCTTCCCAGCTGACTTGATGGTTTTGTGCTGATGGCAGGGTATTTTTTCCTCCTTTTTTGCGCATGTCTCTCAAAAGAACCATAAATTCCAAGCTGTGAAATCCCGCTGCGTCAGCAGTCTGCAAAATGAAGTGATATTAAACGTGACAAAAGTCTCTCTAATTCACCCTGGCCAGTTCCTGCTTCCTTCCCCGAAGCTGTAATTGAGAAGTGGAAGAATGGAGATTGCCGTTGTCCCTGCCTGGGATCCACTGAGCCATCCAGGCCTGCGAATTGTGTTAATTAAGGATTATTTACAAATGACTCTGCTCTGGCTGTGCCACAAGCGCTGCCCCATGCGCTCGGGTGTTCTCCCTCCTGTCCCACGCGTGTTCACCTGTGCTCCCCTCAGCTCCAGAGCGCCTGCTCCTTGCTCCAGCTCCCCAGGGGCTTTAGGGGTGGTTTTGCTGGGGCAGGGAGAGGCAGGAGTGAGCTGTTACCCTCGCTGTGACCCGGGACGTGACCCCCCCGTGCCCCTCAGTGTGGCAGCAGAGCCGCTGCTCGCTTGCCGCAGTGCCCTCGCTTGCAGAGCGCTGCACTCCCCCTGCTAATCCTGTTTCCAGTGGCAGACTCCGGCAGAGTCCCTGCCAGCATCAGGATGAGGCTTTGGGGATTTGAAGTCACTTCTACAGGAATGGAGTGTGTTTCTCTGCTCATGGATGGGTTCTGTGAGGGTTTTACAGGAATGGTGTGTGTTTCTCTGCTCATGGATGGGTTCTGTGAGGGTTTTACAGGAATGGTGTGTGTTTCTCTGCTCATGGATGGGTTCTGTGAGGGTGTTTTCAGGGATGGAGGGGCCGAGTGATGCTGTTCTGCCCCCAGAACCAGACAGGCTTTGCTCAGTGCCGTTTGCTCCCCTGGCCAAGGAGACAGGTGGCTGGGATGGGGACAGGATGCCCTGCAGCCCCCACCTGTGCTGGGCAGGCTGCAAGGAGAGGGTTTGTGTTCTCAGGAGTGGCAGCCTCCCTGGGGAGCACTGGCAGGTGACTGGGTGGGCACTGGCCCATGGAGCAGCTGCCTGGCACAGGGTCAGCCGAGTGTCCCGGCAGTGAGCAGGGGACGCTGTGCTGGGTGGGCTGTCACCAGCCCCAGGAGCCTGCTGGGGACCTCTCCTGCACTGTGGCAGGTGCTGCCACCCCAGTGCTGTCCATGCTCACCCTGCTCCAGGCAGGATGAGGGACAGAACTCTGCGGAAGGTCATCAAATAACCGTAGGGTTTAATATCCCCACAATGGGGCTGGCATTTGTGGCGTTAATTTTGAAACACTTTATTTCTTCCCTGTTACGTCAGACTCGTTTTCAACAAGCTGAATATCTCTTTCTCCCTGACTATGGGCTCATGTTTGATCATTTCCTTCCCCGTGTGGTTCCTGTTCCTGTCCTGGGCGGGTCAGTAGGATGGCAGGACAGAGCGCTGTGCCGTGCCGGTGTTACCTGTCCAGGTGCTCCTGGTGTGTCCCCACAGACAGGCAGCTCTCACTGTCACTCCTCTGGAGTGCACAGAGACCTGTGAGCAAGGTACAGGGAGTGGTTTGGGGACCTGGAGCAGGGGTTGTTTGGGGTCCTAGAGGGGAAGGAGCATTCCCCCACCCTGCTGGGCCAGGGCTATCAGTTATTTTTAGCAATCGATGGTATTGACACCATGCTAGCTGAGGAGGCCACTGGAGGGCTGTTCTTCCAAATCATTACATTCAGAGCTGAACTATCCCCTTTTCATATAAATCCTGACAAATAAAGATAAAGCAGGACCTTTCCCGTAGAGCTGCAGCCCAGGGTCAGGATTGGCACTGTTTGGGGCACCCATGCTCGGGATGAGCAGGGCCAGAGACTGGAAACTGCTCTGGAAGGACTGTCACTCTTGGGTCCCCTCTGCTGCATCTCCCAGTTGGATAGGAGACCTCCCAGGGGTCTCTCCATGCTGAATATCCTTTGGGGATAGGCCCTGAATGTGAGCATCATGATGGCATCAGGGGGAGCAGGAGCACCCCAAGGTGCCTGGGGAGCAGAACGAGGCTGTTTCCCTGGGGCTGGTGTTCCTGGGGAGCAGGGTGTGCCTGTTTCCTTGGGGCTGTGTTCCTGGGGAGCAGGACATGCCTGTTTCCTTGGGGCTGTGTCCCTGTGGAGCTGGGTGTGCCTGTTTCCCTGGGGCTGTGTCCCTGGGGAGCAGGATGTCCCTGTTTCCCTGGGGAGCAGGATGTCCCTGTTTCCCTGGGGCTGTGTCCCTGGGGAGCAGGATGTCCCTGTTTCC
>VWZP01007108.1:0-12125 GCA_013396995.1 Dicaeum eximium
TATATATATATATATAAAAAGATTTTACATCAGGAACCAATTTACTTTTGCTGCTGCACAGAGCAATCCTGCCTCAGGACCCACAGCTAAATGGCTGGAGCTCACATAACTGGAAGAGCAAAGAAAGCAGCAGAGAACTTTAATGGCTTATGGAATTCAATTGAAATTGATGGTTGGAAAAGTGAAACATTTAACACCCCACCAAGTTAACATCAGTGCTCCCATGTGCATGGACACACAGACAGGTACATGAACCCAAAAAGCTTTGGGAACTCATTTTGCCCTCAGCCACGTGCCCCTGACCCCCACAGTGCCCTAGAGAAGGAGAGGGCACCCCCACACAGGAACTTAAACAATATGTAAATATTTTAACTCCTCCAGACCTTTTTCCACTGGAAGCTTTAATATAAAACCCATCTTTTGTGAGAATGGCAATACATTATTATGACCTGCACCATTCATGTCTCTGAAATATCAGAAGCCACATTCTGCATTTCAGCTGGAGCAGGAATTCAAAACCCCTCCCTGCTCTTTGAGATGACTTTGAATAAACTGTTTGCAGCTGATGTACTTTTCCAGCACGGATCTTTTCTGTTATGAAGCCTGTCTCTGATGAACAATAGAAAAATATTGTTGACAGGGGTGTACTTTTCCATCTACTCAAAAACATCGTTTTGCAGAATATTTTCACAGCTCAGCAGAAGGTGGAAAGAAAGACAATATTGTGACTAGATAAGAAAGAAAGAAGACATTCGTTATAATTAGCTTATAGTAGTTTTCTTGTTAGTTTTGGCTTGCTTGAACAAGGTTCCTTACTAGTTAGAGCTCCAATCTGACTTACAAAGCCTTCAGGGAAAACTCGTAATCAAAGATTAACCTGGGCAAAACCAATCAGAATGTGGCCAAAACACTTCAGAGCAATGCTTCTGTCCACAAAGCAGCTAGAACCACCAGGAATTTCCCATCGTGACTGTCAGGTGCTCCCAGGTGCGTGGTCAGACGGGGGCTTTAGGATGCATCACCCCCAGCACATCCTGGCAGGGGTTCAGTGTCACTTACGGAGTGACTCGGGGCACAGGGACACTCCTGCCTTGCAGAAGGACTGAAACACCGGGAGCCACCTCACTGCAGCCTCCGGGGTGCCCCTGAGCAGGCAGGGACACGTTCATGTCCACACGGAGCTCCCTCCGGTGCGCTGCGCCCGCTGATTCAGGGGGAGGCTTTGATGTGCTAATTAATAATTAGAACTTTTAACTGTTGCTAATTACACAATACAGAGGGGACAAAAAATTGCAAATGAATTTAAATGCTTACCCTAATCAGGATGGCAAGTTGTGTTTTAAATACATGTTGTTGTGCAGCAGCAAAGCATCTGCTGCAACTCAGCAGCTCTGGTTCCATCCACAGCAAAGTGCTGCTGTGCCCCACTGGTGTGCTCATGCCCAGTTCTGCTCCCCAAAGCCACAGGTGGCCTCAGCCTCGGCTGGGGACAGCAGGGACATCCTTCCAGGGGCGGTGGGGACGTGCCACCCACACCTGGCTTGCGGAAACGCCCGCCCTGAACATCTTTCTCCAGTGATGTCTGGCAAGAAGGGCTCCTTAGGGACACCTTCAAGCTTGGCATGTTCAAACCCCTCCTGTTTGCCACCTCTCCTGTAATTTGAATGAACATTTCCACGCACAGAGGCAGAAGTCAGCTCAATGCCTCTCAATTCACATCAGCAAGAATCAAGGGGCATCTTTGGAGCCTGTTTCTTCCTCTATGCTCTCACAGTTAAGAGGAAAGGAGGAATAAAATGAGATTGCAATAAATAAATAAACACTCCCGAACTTTGCAGTGCCTGGAGCAAGTTTTTACAACCAAGTTAAAATCCCTGAGTATTGTGGCTTTTATTGGAGACACCGATAGAGCCCAGAGCTGTGGCACTGCACCTGCACAAGGCATCACCTTGGGAACGTGACACTGCGAGCTCGGTGAGGATGGCCCCGCTCAGCACCCGGCTGACCCCACAGAAAAACACCCACTTGCTGGTAATTAACCAGAGAGTTTCAGTGAGGACAGAAGACCTCTGAAATGTATGGCAAAAACGTGGTTTACTTAAAAAGCAAAGACAGACTATTGTTTCCTATATTATTCCTAACTTCATACAGCCCCTACTTGTCAAAAAGAGGTGTGGGGGGAAAGCCCCGGAGCCTCTGAGAACAATTATTTGCTTTAGATTTTGCCAGTTACCCACAGTAAAGCAAAAAACCTGCAGTATTTTTGGTTGGGTTTTTTTTGAACACCAGGGGGCTGATTACCGTGAAATGATCTTAGGCTTCTCCCACTAAGTGGACAGATGGATTGCTACTTTTGCAACTTCTTTTTGCAGCCTTGAATTCAGTTGCTGGCGGGAGGCTCCGTTCCAGCTCTCCTCGGCATCATTTCTCTCCTTGCACTTGTCATCTCACTTCCCAGCCCGAGGCTGGGCTATGGAAAAGGCTCTCTGCAAGCCCAGGAATGTGCACACAACCCTGGACCCCGCTGGGCTCGGGCTCTGCACCTCTCCCCTGCCCACCTGCGGGAGGGGGAATGGCACAGGCACAGCAGAGCCCCACTCCGGATTTCCATGCCAAGGTGGTGCTGAAGCTATGGAGATAAACAGCACCAGCGCCAGACAGACCAAAATGAGGTCTCTGCAGCACTCCAGCAAACAATCTGTGATGTGGAGGGTTCTGCAAGGTGAGAAAGGAACAAAAAGCACTGCTAGGCGAAAGCCAGCTCCTCAACTTTTTTTGCAAAAAGACAAAAGTGCAGACTGAAACGCTGCCAGGCTCCATCCCTGCTTCCCTGAGGAGCACGGAGAGCCCGTTCAAGGCTCAGACTCAGGAATGGCAGGAGCAATGTGGGTGCCCGGGTTTGCACCCACAGCCCACCGCTGGCCGGGGCACGAGCTCAGAGGAAACCCCTCAGCATGCAGGGAGGGAACTGCTCATTCAGAAGGGGTTTTTTGGAGGGAACTGCTCATCCAGGTGTTTTTTGGAGGGAACTGCTCATTCAGAAGGGTTTTTTTGGGAAGGATCCCCCAGGGGACACTGCCCAACCCTTTGGGCATCACCCCACTGCAGCCCAGGGACTGCAGCCCCTTTAAGATGAGGACAGGGACAGAAGGAGGAAACACTCAGCTTGATCCGAGGAAGTGAAAAACCTCGGGAAAAGCAAAGTGCCAGCCCCAGGAATGACTAAGCACAGAGCCAGGCAACGCAGAGCTGGCTGAGGCAGCCACACAGCACACACTCCCAGATCCGTGCCAGTTCTGAAGGTATGCTGTATGGAAAAACCATTTCTGGGGAGGAAAAAAAGAAAAGCAAAACCTAATTCGATTCTTTAGCCAGCCACATGAACTGCCTGAGTGTGTTCATAAGCATCCCCATCCATCTGTAACTCCAGCTGATGCACAGATAGCAATATATGGGTCAATAATGGTTTATCTAAAGATGTGTGTCAGCCCATCTCTCCTCGCTCTCTGACAAACCTTTTACAAGAGCCACTTACTTTAACCCTGAATTATCTGCCTCTGCTCATCTTCAGGGAGAATCAGCACGGCAGAGAAAGAAGCAGGCAATTCCCTGTGATCTGAAAGCTCACTTTCTAAATCAAATCAATTTTTCTAACGTAATTTGCCTCATCTAAATCACTGACCCATGCATTTTCTCACCATCCTTTGACAAGAGCTGCACCAATTGAAGTAAAGCTAAAACACTTCAACCAGACCAATTCATAGAAGTCTTTAGAGGAATTCTTTCATCAGTGTAATTAATTCTTTAAGTACCACAGTGGGATGCTCTGAATTCAAACCCAGTCCAAGGAGCAATGATTATACTAATGGGAGAAGCTGCGCAGTAAATAAATGCAAGTGCCCTGCTGAAAGAGATGGTTTTCAACAGGAGACTGCCATCGAGGGAGAGAGCTGTGTTTTGGAGATAATAACTCAGATGATGAAGTCCCACAGACTGGAGTCTGATACAACAATTCCCAGATTCCACACACCTAAGGGATGAGCATTTTGACAGATATTCATTAGAGCTGGATGCTCCAGCTCTCAGCCCTCTGAGGAGCTGTGGGGACAGAGGCCTGGGCAGTTTGGGAAACCACCTGAGAGTTTAGTGACTGGTGCAGGAACCAAAGCAATGCCTGCCCTTTAGCTTTCTCCACTTGGCTAAAGGCAATAAAGCCTGCAGTGTGCTCACAGAAAGGGGGAGATGCTCTAACTCTGGGTGAGCAGGACACTTCAAGAAGACACAGCTGAAGCTGTACCCAGGAGGACAGACAATGACTGTGATGGTACCCACTTTTTTCTCTAAAGCCTTTTGAGAGCTACAGGTGAAATAATGATAAATTGTTAGTATTTAAAAAGAAAAAAATGTCTCAAGTGCAATAAAATTCATGCTATCTTCTGTTTATCTCTTGCTTGTTTCTCCTCTTTGATGGAGTTGAGCCTTTTTTGCACCAATATTCATGCTAATAACTTTCAGTGGGCTACTCCTAAGCAAAAGACCTGAAATGAGTAACTATGCTGCATTAAAAAAAAAGTGGAAGAAACCTTTGTATATTAATTCTCATAGCTGTCAGAGATGAGGATTTAATCATGTTAGTATCTAAGCTACTCCATTATTTCCAAACACCTTGGAGCAGAATGTCTTAGTGGGAGATGAATTAGATAGTGGGACTGTAACTGCCTTCTGAGTGTTTCCAGAGCATAATCTATGGCTCAGCACCACGTGTGTTTCAAGTCCTTGCCCTCTCTTCTCCAAATAACCTCCAGCTGTAAATGTATTTACATGCTGGGTATTTACATGCCAGACCCAGCTCCTTTCTCTGAGCCTTTCCCACTCACTGTTTAACCATTTGTCCCCATTTAATAGATTTGCCCGGGTTTGGCTTTGGGTGGGTGACAGGGATGGAAAGTTGGGAACTCAGGTCACCAATAAATGATGGAATGAAGCAAAGAAGGCAAAGTGTGGGCGGAGTACAGCAGAGGTCTGATGGGCTGCGGAGCTCTGTGCCAAGGGAAGCAGCACAAGTCCTGCATGGCTGAAAACCAGCCGTGCTCAGAACAGCCTGTACCCAACCACCAGAGATGGGAAAGGCAGTTTGTTTGCCAGCTTTTCCAGCTCTAATTCCCGTGATTTGGAGAGGCTGAGGCACGCTGGCCTTTGAGCTGCCCTCAGAGAGCTCTGCTGCTTCCAGAAAGCTCTGACCATCCTCTCCAGGTGCCTCTGCTGCGACCTTTAAAAAGCCTGATTTGCTGTGTGCGTGTTGTGTCCTCTCTGCACTCAGTGAAAAACAATCACACCCTGTGCTATGAGCCCCTGACACCGCCCCAGCTCTCTGAGTGCCCTTCAGAACCCCCTCTGAAAACACTTCAGGCTGCTGTGGCCCCACAGAGCCGGGGGCAGAGGCACTGGGGGCTGGGGGCTGTTGTCCTTCACCAGACCAGGCGCTCACACTGGCCAGGGACTTGCCCCACGCAGACATCCAGACCAGCTCCTTCCAAAACCCATCTTGGATTTCCTCCTTTTTCAACCAAAAATCTGGGTACCAAGGCTAGGCAGCAGCTACCAACTCTTTGCTGAGTTTCTAATTACTGCTTATTGCATAGAAACCTGCTCCATCTGCTCCAGGGCTCCCTTTTAGGGCACAGAGGCTCTGCCTTATTTTGGGTGAGTTTCATTGCTTTTTTGAAGCTGCAGCATAAATGTTTGTTTCAAGAGCTGCAGCATCCATTAGCCAGCCCTCCTTCCCCATTGTGGCAAGTCTTGCTGCTAAGCAAAAGCTGTGGCTAATTGACAACAGCTCCTAAACTGAGATATAAAGTAGCTGCGTCTGTCACTCATGCAAACAGCACCTCAGCTGCTAAATAATGGAAAATGGTTCATTCTTCTGACTCAGGGAAGATCCTTTATTAAAGAAATGAACGTATCTGGTGCTACAGAGGCGTGCCCTGATCATTCCTGCATCTTAAAAATCTAACATTGCCCATAAAATTCCTAAGTAACATAAACCCTGTTCCTTTCACTACTCTCCCAATCAGAAAAACTGGATTTAAATCACCTGCTGGCAGGTTTATTACAGGGCCCACAAGCAGATAAGGTCCTGTGCACCAGCCCTCTGCACTTAACGGGAAATAAATCTCTGCTTTGCCATCTGTTTTTGAAATGTTTCCATACAAGCTAAACAAAAAAACCCCAAAGATACGTGCACCTCTCAATCCTAAAGGATTTTATTTCTGGGGTAATGAGGATGACATTTCTCCCCTCTCTAGCAGAAATGCTTTTCCTCCTCATGCTGATTCCCCCAGGCTCCCTCAGCCCACACCTTTGTGTGGATAAATGGGCTCAGCACAGGGGCAGTGCTTGGCCAGAGGCATCATCTCCCACCCATCCCATGGGCTGCTACCAGTGCAAACCCCATTTCTGGAGCCTCCTGAGCCCCTTGGCTGGGCCACAATGAGGAGTTTGATCCCTGCTTCTCCACTTAGCCCCACTCTGAATTGCCCCAGTGGAGTTTTCCCATCATTTCTCTCCATCGCCAACGCCAAGCTGGAGCTGCCCAGCACGGGAGGTTTCACACCATCCCTCCCCAGAAGCAGACCTTTGCTCCTTGCACAGATGTCCTTTAAGCAGATGGCAGCACCATTCCCAGGCAGGAGGAGGTGGCCCTGCGACCCCAGCACCCGCTCCCCCAGATTTAGCAGCTTTGTCACTAAAACCCCATTCCTGCCCCGGCAGGGAAGCGATGGGGCAGAGCAGCTCCTCAGGGCCAGCTGGTGCAGGCACGGTGAGATGAGCAGAGCTGGTTTACACGCAGTTTCCAATTAGTTTACTCAGCAGACAGCAGCCTCGTGGAAACCCCTCTGTTCCTGGCTATCCCTCACCCCTCAGGCCACCTCTGACCACCACCACCACCAAAAAAAACAACAGAGTTAAAATCAAATGCTACACTTTGTTTTCTCTCCCTGCCTGAAGTTGCAAGAGACAAAATAGGACATAATCACCACTTTTAAAATCATCTCCTGTGGCAGGCAAATTGATCAAGTGGAGAGGCTGGGCTGCTTTTGAACTTGAACAAACTGATTTTCCATGAAAGATGGTGTTTACATTGCCTCTCAACAGCCTGCTGAAATATGAATTCCTGCCATTTCATCACCAAAATTTGGGAGGAAAGAGTGTTTTGGGGGGGGAAGAAAGAAGAAGAAAAGGGAAAAAGTGTGCTTGAATCTGGAGCACATCATAAATTCATGAAGCTTTCTGAATGCTGTCAGAAACAAACACTTATGCAAACAAAGAACAGCTCAAAGTGTGCTGCAAGAGAATTTTTTGGGTGGCGTGGAAAAAACATGAATATTTCCTTTGCACCTGAGACCAAAGGCGGTTGTGTGAGGTGCTGCCCAAACAGCACAGCCTTTCCACAAGTTCACCACCACACACGCTCCAGCAGCCCTTGCTTCACTTCCCACCGTAGCACCCCACACCACAGAGGGCAGTGGGGACACCCAGGGACAGCCACACACCCCCAGCAGTCCCCATCCCCCCTGTGAGCTGTCTCCAGGAACCTCTTTGCTCGCAATTCCTGCCTGCCCATCCTCACGTGGGAGCCGCTCCCTCTGAAATGCCAGCGGGGAAACTCCCGACAGCAAGAAATCCAAGCGTCTTCCACGACATCTAGAGCACCACATGGTAACTCACACTCCACAGCCCCCGTGGCACTTAATGAGAGAGGATCTGACAGCCGTGCTTGGGAGAGCCCCACGTGCCAGCACATCCGTGAGCCACTGACAGGGCTGAGAGCTCGAGCTGTGCCAGCGAGCCAAAGCACCGCCTGGCATTAACCAACATTTGTTATATTTAGGCAAGGAGAGAGCGGCGAGTCGAGTTCAGTGAATTAAATTTGTTGAGCTGACAGTATTTATTTCAGTGGGATGGCTTCTCTTTCACTGGGAGGTTTATTAAAGGCAGAAGACCTTGGGTTTGCTTGCTGCCACCTCCCCTTGGCCCCTGTGGGACAGGACAGGTCTGCAGCCACCTCCACGAGACACAGGGCCTGGTGAAGCCACCTCAGCATCACAGCAAAACCTCTGCTCTGTACCAGCATCAACCACCAAGGTCAGGACAAGCAGCACGAGATGCCACAGCCCAGCATCGAGTAGTGACAGCCCTTCCTGCACCTTTCAGCAAAGGGACACGGCCAGCACAGCCCCCTGAGCAGCCAAACACGTTTCTGAGGAGCTGTGGAGAAGGTCAGGAGGACCCTGACTCAGCGTGGGGTCAGCAGAGTGGAATCTGCATCCCACTGGCACCAGTGGGAAAACCCTGCAGAGCCTGAAGCCTGTGTAACCCAAACCCCACTGCACCCCCGTGCTGCACAGACTCTGCTCTCCAGGCACTCTGAAACAAGGGAGGCCTTGCCCAGGGACTGCGCCTTCCAAACTGCTGCCTGGGCTCAAAGAGCAGCCCATGATGGCAAACCCAACACAGCAGTTAAATAAATGAAGCCATGTCTGGCTCAGGAATGCATCCTTCATCCAAAAAATCCTTCCCGAGGCACAAACCCTGTCCCAGCCTTGGCAGCCCTCTGCTCTGACCTCCTGCAGCTGCTCCTGGGCTCACCTTCCTCGCCTCACTAAGCTGCTTTCAACACAGAGATAATAGGGCTGGGAGGGACTATCATTCCCAGCAATAAAATACAGCAAATTAATTGCACTTAATTGATTTTTATATTTTAATGTAACTATTTTGGTATTCAAGCCACAACACTATTGATCAGCCAGAGCCAGGTGTCAGGGAACACAGTTCTGTGACCAAGCCACACATATTGAAGAAAATAATCAAAACCCAAAACCAGTGAGAATTCCCCATTTCAAGTACACGAAGGAGGCTGCAGCACCAGAAACAGGAGATCTTGAAGTGATAAATGCTGTGCAGGGCAAGTCACAGTTTCCTCCTGCATTCCCAGAGAGCCCAATGCCAATGGCAGCAGCAATGCATAAATCCAGAGTAGCTCCACTGACTTCAGAGCAGCTGGTATAGATTTATGCTGACGGGAAGGAAAATCAGGCTATCTAAAATATTCTGCTCTAATGAATGCTGGAGTAAAAGGCACTATAATGATTTCAGACTTCTCCCCCCAGCCCACTATCCCCCACTTCACATCAGTTTGAACAGTCATTGCACAGAATGTTGAGATCTGCACTGATCTGGGGAAAATAACTTACATTTCAACAGTTTGTACGACCATGTTCTGCAAATCTATTGTACAGCAGATAATACAGGTCTTTCATTTCTGTTCCTAAAGAGCCTCTGAATAAAAAGTGTCTCCATATTAGGTAGAGTGATACAGGGACACATAATAAAATAAGCATAATGTCTCTCCACCCACTCCCCCCTGGAGCCAGAGTCTAAAAGCGATCGCGGGTCCTTCCTCACACAGCTGACAGCATCCCAGCCATCCCCCGGGATGAAGGAGCGCGATCAGCGGCGGGCACAACGCGTTCCTGCTCCGCTCCGCTCCGCTCCGGGCTGCCACTGCAGCAGCAGCAAAGCCAAACATCCAGGTACCTCATCCAGCTCGCTCACAGGATACCTATTCACATAACCTCGGAGACAGCTCCGCCGCCAGCGGGGAAGGCGGCCAAAAGCCTGCCTGGATGCCAGCACCAACCGGGGGCTGCTGCCAGCCACAGACATCCTCGGGCTCGGCGGGAGCGGCCCCGCTGCCAAGCGCACACGCACTCCCTCTGCTCGCAGCCGAGCCGGGCCACGGACTGATCTCTTAATTGGACCTTCACAAAGCTATTTAGGGGACCCGCCTGACAGGCCGGCAAATGCCACCCGCTTCGGAGAGGCTGCAGAAACTCAGCCTGGTGCATCGCCGGCGCCCGCAGCGCAGCCTGCCCAGAGCCGGCCCGGCGAGGGGGAAGGGAGAGAGCACAGGCAAATAAATAGAGAAAAATGGCAAGAGCCCAAGGCGGCCGTGTGTGCGAGCCGGGAGCTTTGCGGGGACGGCAGCAGCGCCGCATGAATCACGCAGGTGTCTCTCCCGTCTGCAACAGCCCCGAGCGAGATGCGGCTCGTTAACCCCTGGAATCCAGAGGAGAAAGCCGAGCTGGATCTCAGCGAGCTGCGGGAAGATCGGCACAGCCCCCGAGGGAGGCGTTCCCGGCTCTGCCGCCGCTCGCCTCCCCCTGAGGAGCTCTGCCCTGATCCCAAAGCCCCTGGGCTCGCACGGACATCGCTGAGCCCAGCGGCGGGGCTGGGACAGGGCAGGGGAGCAGGAGGATGCTGCGGCCCAGAGAGGAGAGAGGCGCAGGCGGGGATCGCGTTCCTTGCTCACAGCTCGAGCTGGCGCTGCGAGCTCCCGACACCGAGCACCGAGGGCTCCGAGCAGCGCGCAGAGATGGAGACGTCGGTAGGTTTGCAGCCACAAACTGTTTCAAAGTGCGTTTCCATATGTTTAAGCATTCAGAGCGCTTGGAAGAATTACACCCACAGCCCAATCTCACCATGGTAGCTACCCACACAGGAGGAGACGAGAGAGGGGGGAATATCAGGGAAAAGATTAGCATTAATATGTCAAAGCAATAAATAAAAAAGATTTTAAAAAAACAGAAACCTGCTCCTTTGCTGCGGCTAACTCTCTCCTCGACAAAAGAAGGGCTGCACGGTGCACAGGGCATGGCAGTGCCCACAGAAAGCCACCATTAGCCCGTGCCCCGTGTCCTGTGCTCCGTGCCCCAGTCCCCACAAGCTGCACCCCACTTTCCACGCCCTGCACCCCAGACCTCGCACCCTGCACCTGATTTCCAAGTGCCGCCGTGGCTGCACGCAGCCTAGCCAGGGAGGGGATGGAGGGCAGGGGCGAGCAGTGCTTTTGGGGCGAGCAGTGCTTTTTGGGGTGAGCAGAGCTTTTTGGGGCGAGCAGAGCAAGGATCCCCTGCTGTCCATGTTCTGTGCGTCCCCGAGGTTGATTCCTCCTTCCTGGCCAATCATTCCTGCTCTTCCTGTAGGAACCTTTCCCAAAACACTTCGCCACCACAACGCCTTCGCTGTGCCCTCCCCGAGAGCGACAGCTACTGCTGTCACCCCTCCCAAAAAGGATCACTCCTTTTTCACCTAAAATCCTTGCATTTAGGCATATTCCTAACACCCCCGGGAAGTTTCCCCAGCTTCCCGCTACGGCCAAATGCGAGCACCGTCCCGAGCAGCAGCGTAAGCGCAAACGAATCCCCGAGCAACTTCAGCATCGATGCGCTTTAATTAATTTGCTTTTAACAAGCCCTGTTTATTAGGAGCAGCATCTGCCAGGGTGCACGCAGAGGAGAAGGTCCTCAGAGTGAAGTCCTGCTAAAGACTTTCCCAGGGGCAGCCTGGGGTGAGCCCTTCCCCAGCAAACACCCACACCTGGGACCCGAAACGCTGCTCCCAAGTCCAGCTGGGGGGCAAATAAAAAAAAGAAAAAAAAAGAAAAGAAAATAACAGAGGAAGAGCATCTCCCGGGCGCGCTCCCTCGCAGCTGGCCGTGATGAGGGAATCCCACCTGAACCCGGTCAAGGGCCAGACCTCGCTCCCCGCCAGCCCACCGAAACCCGTCCTTGTCGGAATTCAGCGCGAGAAAGGCTGCACAAGTATTTTGTTACGGAAGGGGTTTAACTCCTGCACATCTCCCCCCCACCCGCGCCCATGGATAGCCACAAAGAGCGAGGAGCATCAGGGAGGGACGGGGGTCGGCGCCCCGTGGGAAACCCCAAATCCCATCACCCTTCTCCATCCCCAGAGCTCTGGCGAGCCCAAACTTTCCCTTTTTTCCCCCAAGTCGGCAGCAGCGCGCTGGCAGCGGCCGAAGCAGGCGGGCAGCCCGCGACACGCGTGGGGACAGGCGACACCCGGGGAGGCAGCGGGAGGGCTGCGGGGCTGGCCAGGGACTTCTCGGTGCGCCGGGGGAGGGAGGGCTGGGTGGGGGAAACGGCCGTAAATACAACCGGGGGAGGGGGCAGATATGGAATAAACACAAACAGTTAAAAATAAACACAAAAAATGAACGCAAAACCCAAAGCAAACGGACAGAACCGCAGCGGCGGGGTCGCGGC
>VWZP01007108.1:26658-62560 GCA_013396995.1 Dicaeum eximium
GGGGAAAAAAAAAAAAGAAAGAAAAAAAAAAGGCAAGAGGGCGATGCAGTCAAGGTACAACAGCTACATCCTGGCAGCCCTAAGGCATCCATCCAGTGTTTCTGGGTAAAACTCTCATTTTCAGGGCAACACAGAAGGAAATCTGTATTTTTGTTGGTAACTGATGTCTGCGAAAAGCTTTGCAACATCTGACAATTACAAGAGATCAAATTATATATATTAGATAATATTAACTATTATATTCCATTTCACTGTTTCAGCAAGCTCAGTTTTTTATTTAGAGTATTTTTCCCTTTATAAACTGGAGGGTTACAGACCTAGAAAAGGGGTCTCTCAACATTTACTAAAAAAAGTATAAAACCCATCAGCTTTTAATAAAGAAACACGCTGGAATTCCTCAGTTAAACTTTCTCCAGTGTTTCCAGCATGACAAAGGATTAGAAAAAGCAGCCTCTAGGCATTGTATATGTTCTTAATGTATCTGTGCTTCTAAACTATCTTTAATTAATGAAATAACCCAAAATTACTTATTAATAAGGGTCTGTGGGCTTTGTAAACCTCAGACATTTTGCATGAATTAAAGAACAATATAATCAAGTTTTAATGAATACAAAGTCACAGTTAATGTAAAATTTATATATAGCAAGCCAGAAGGGGAAGGAATTTAAAAGTACTGTTAATTATAGCTTATGGGCACTTTGGATAGCTCCTTTCTGTACTTTTCCAAGGGGTGCTTGGTATTTTTATTATCACACCAGCATGGCCTGGCTTGGTAGAGTAGAGAAAGGAGCAGCACAAAGTTTTGGACTAAGTTGGACTTGGATTAAACCCATTAAAATCGTAACAAACTAAGCTAGAAATTATTTCATGACAACCAGTCAAAAGGTAAATAAAGACAGCAAGAGATGAGATATGTAATATATAATTATTATATATAAAGAATTGATTCCTTTTAATTAACTCTTTATCAATGCTGAATGCATTCAACACAATTGTAAGTACAATAATATTTCACTCACAAAATTCAAATAGTGCAGGAGACACTGAATGCCAGAGGGTTGGTACAACTACTGCAACTGCATTTTATGAAAAACAAAACACTTTAGTGCTTCCATTTCACTGTTTCAGTAAGCTCAGTTTTTAAATTACAGTATTTTTCCCTTTATAAACTGGAGGGTTACAGACCTAGAAAAGGGGTCTCTCACTTCCAACATGACATTTAGTAAAAAAAGCTACAAAACCCATCAGCTTTCAATAAAGAAACACTCCGGAATTCCTCAGCTAACCTTCGAGCCACTAAAGGACTTCAACCAAGGAAGCAAAATCTCTTCAAATGTAATTAAGTGAATCCACAGCAATGACAGGAAATTCCATGGAAATAACTGGAGTTACCCCAGGAATAACGAGGAGGTAAATGCTCCCTTCACCTTCTGAGCCCCCAGAAGTCTCTCAGCCTGAAACAATGAGAAGGCTGCAGCACAAAATGCAGCAGCAATTCCCCTCAAAGGTACCATGAGATATTCCAAGACTGAAATGAGTGAGTCAAGTGTGTTTAGTGCATTATGATTTGGCTTTATAAAAACATCTTAATGCACACTACAGAGAGAACACTTGCATGGTTCAGGGGCAAGGGGTTAAAATCACTGTGCATTCCCTTACAGGAGACAAAAGGGATTGGAAAAGGTGGCTAAAAATCCAGTTTAAAAAAAAAAAAGCAAACATTTTATGAAAGAAATATTCTGTCTGCAACTGTAACTATTGGTGCTCCCATTTGATGGGCTGCTGAGGTAAACCTAACCAGAAAAGATGCACTCATATATATAAAAATCAAAGCAGGCAGGTTTCTCCTTCCAGGCTGGAAAAAACTCCAAAATATGTGGCATATTTAACCAATAAAAGGGAGCTAAGCTCTACCCAAGCCTTTCATAATGCACTTCATGAAATATTTTTTTCCTTTTAAAAGAACCACTGGTATTAAATACAGCTTTTTCTTTACATACAGTATTGGTATATACAAAACAAATACAGAACAAAGACACAAAAAAAAAAAACCCCAAAACAAAAAAAAATCCACCCCAAACAAGTGACTTTAATAGTCTTGAAGCTCAGGAATATTTTGGTACAGGTCCAAAGCCTCTGGGTTTGAGAAAGCTCCCCGCTGCTCAACTTCTTTCCCTGCAATTATTTGCTTCACAGCTACTTCCACTTTCTTCCCATTTACTGTATACTGAAAAACAAAACCAGGAAAAATAAAATTACTTTTTTTTCAAGTAGTGGCTTCAGAAAAATATTCATGAAACCCCCCACCAATTCCAGAACTCTATCAAAATTTAGAAGAATGCCTTCTCTTTTGTTACACTTGAAGCACTTTCTTCTGAAAAATCACTTGAAGAGTAGGTAGAATTCAAAGAGTTTTTGTCAGTTTATTACTCCTACTGGCAATTCTGTGAGAACACGATCAAGCTCCAACATAAAACAACAAAACCAGATCAGAATCATGATATAAACACTAAAAATATTTGGTTTTTATGTTCTGACACATCCAATGTTCAAACAATTCTGGTTTTTTAAGTGTAGGCTTAAAAAACAAAGCCCAACTGCACTGGGCTTTGGAAGAAGAAATCCATGATTTTCTCATCTGAAGTGGACAGTTTTTCTAAAAGGGTGAAGTGAAACTGAGCTTTAATGGTCCTCTACAGATAAATGTTTCAAAACAAACCATAACAAATAAAATGAACTGTAACCAACAGAGGCTTCACCTCCACTTATGAATCACAGGAATTCTATTATGTGTGACTCAAAGTAAGGACACTGCAGAAAAAGCCCTAATTCTTCTCTGAGGAGCAGAGCACTGTGATTTCTGACCCTGCAAAGAGGATCTGCTCCAGTGCCAACAGGAGCAGCCAAGGCCCATCGTGGGTGAGCTCTGTTTTTAGAGGCACCAAGGCTCTCTGAGCCCCCTCCTTGTGCTCAGACCACACAAGCATTTTGGGGTGGCAGCTTTGGAGAGCAGCCACACAAATCCCTGCTCCTGTTTCTGCCTGCTTTGCTGCTCAGTCTGTGCTGGGGAGCCCAGGCTGGTCCTGGCTGCAAAGCCACTGAACCTCCTGAGCTCCAGGACCACCATTTGGCACTGACCAGGTGAAATCAGCCTCAGCACACCCTCACAGCATGGTCTCAGTACAGAAAATCCAACTTTTTCTTCTCAGATCTGCTGAAGTGCAACCCAACCCTCCTGAGCCACCTTCACCTCTCTCCTCAACAATCAGCCCCTGATTTCCACAGGTGCCCAGAAACCACAACAGCTCAATGGTCTGCAAGGGAACTGCCTCATTTAAAAAAAAATAAGGTTGTTCACAGTAAATCAGTTTACTTGAATCAGTAAATCCTGTGGATGATGACCAGAATGTTTATCTGGTGAGGACAGAACTGGACAGATTCACACTATGTTTTAAATACTGAACATCCTACTAAAACCATGTTTTGTGCTACTAAATCACCTCAGCACAGCTGTACTGTTTCTACCAGAATACAGTGTCAGGATCAGATTGTATTTTCAGATGAGGATTCAAACACATCTCCAAAAGTGAACAGAAAATAGGCAGTTTCCTTTCCAAGCAGAACTTTTAAAGAAAGATGGAGACAGCTTTGATCACTTCACCACTGGCAGACTTATCTGAAAGGTAATTAAAATTCACTCAATTCAGTCAATGTGTGAACTAACTAGTGATCTAAGCAGGCTGTGCTGAGGGGCAGCCCATCCCAAACACTTCCCTGCTGTACATCCAGGTGATTCACACAGTTCACAAGTTCAACACTCCACACAGAAGCTGAGCTGCAGCCCAGAAAATGGCAACTTCAGGGCATTTTACACTCCTGCAAAGACATTTTGAGCCAAGGACTATCTGCCAACAGCATCCTGAAACAAAATTAACTCAAGAAGTCAGGACAGATCCCTGTGTGGACCACACAGTATTCCTGAACCCTACAGCACTTCCACATGGAAACCTACAGTGGCAGGAAAGGGGTACCAGGTTCAAATGATGGCTCTGAAGTCTCAAGTCTTTTGTCTGGACACACTCAAGTTTATGTGCAAGTGGACTTGGGAAAGCCACACTCAGCAATCCCATTCTGCTGCTCAGAGTCACTGAGGAGACTGCAGCATCAGAGAGGGCTACAGAACAGACATTCCAGCTAGAGTTCACACAAAGAGCTCTAGCAGACCAGCTTCAAACGACTGAGCATGCAGAACCTTCAGCTACACAAATTTCTCCCCCTGAACAAGCACCACAATTTCATTTTAATTACTGTTATGGTTAAGACAGTGATAGAGCTACATTTAAGTGGCTAAACAGATGTAGAAGTGAAATGGTTTAGAAAATGATCTTCTGGATTTGCCAAGTGCTCTCAGCTTTCCTAATAAAGTCACTCATAACAGGAAAACAAAACCAAAATATGCTTATGGACAGCCAGAAAAGCTGAAGTTAAATGACCTTTTTAATATTTTCTTTCAAGAGGTTTAAGAACATATTATTGAGAAAACACAACCCATTTAAAAAACAAAAACCACGCTTAGCTGAAGAGGAGATGAAAAGATGTTGCTAGGCAACGTAGACAAACTATTTATAAAGCTCGAATACACTTTTGAGATGCTAAAATTTCCACGTGTGTGGGTTTGAAGAGCAGTGACAACTGCTCCTTAATTACTATTCAAGGTGACAAAGAAAACAGCAGGCAGCCTTTTCCCTGACATACCGGGATGCCTTTGGTTTCCAGGATGAGGCTGGGGACGTGGCGCGCGGACAGCGCAGCGCGGATCGCGTCCTGGATGCGCCTCACCAGGCTGCGGCTGAAGGCGTGGCTGGAGGCCATCTTCAGGAACAGGATCACCCTCTCCTCCCCATCCTTGTTGTACTGAGGGACACACAGGCTGTCAGACACCTCCTCGAAGGCTTCCACTGCAAATGGAATCTCTGTTAGAGCTGGGGTGTTACCCAACACAGAAATCACCTCCCCTGCGTGGGTGAAGGGAAACGGGCACCCTCTGCCTGGGGCAGCTGCAGAGAGCTTCACCTCTGCCTGCTCTGCAATTTTAGCTCCTACCTGAAAAGCCAGGTTTAAGGACCATTCAGGTCCACAGCAAGGATTTACTATTGCTTTTGGGCCCAATTAACTTTTTGCTTTTTTACACTGAGCCATTTTCGCTGGCTTTCCCCACTGCAGCACAGACAGGGGACAAAGTCCTGGTGACACAAGAACAAGGAGGCAAAAGGTCCTTGTGTCTCAGATGAGCACCTCTGCAGGGACAGTTTCCCCATCTGTCATAACACAGTCTTTGAAATACAAAACACAAGCTCAAGAACTGCTTCTAATTACCAGGAAAGGTACAATAAAAACAGTGTCAAGAGCTTGCCTTTAGGGAAGAAGAAAAGCCTGACAGGTTAGGGAAAAAAGAAAAAATCTGCTCCATAAGATATTGCTTTTATATATCCCAATGAGGCACTTCCCACCCTACAGATCCTTCAGGAAAGAAACCAGTTTTAAGTTTACAAAATCAAATTTTACTGATGCTAACATACTCTGTATTATCTCATTTGAAAAACTGCAAGTTTTTTTCTCACTTAATCCTTCTGAACAGCTTTGTAATGCTTAAATTTCAGACTTAAGGCAACAATGTCATAGCTGGAAAGTTGATTTCATACCTATGTTATAGATTTCAGAACTTCCAAATCTTACTCCATTTGGGTTTAATGTACCATCACTGAAAAAACACAAATAACACAAAGAAACATTAAAGTGTGATTACACCTTGATCAAGAGAAAAAATTGATGCAATTAACCAAGTCTCTCTAGTGAGAGCAAAACCACATTAGAAACAGAATTTTAAGAGAATTTGAGTCAAAAAGGCATTTTAACTCATTAGAATGCATCTGTACAGAGAACAGCAACATTAATTCACTCAACCTTGTTTCAAACAGCAGCTTGGAAATGCAAGCAGTAAATTCAGCCTCAGTTGTGATCCTCAACGTCTGCGACACTGACACAGGCACAACCTAATACCTGACCTTCTGTGGGGAAGTTTTGCTGTAAAACAAGGTGGTGGCACAGCCAGGACCACAAAACAAGTTCCCCAATTCACCCCCCTGAATGTGCTGCACTCTCAATCCCAACTCCTGTGACCATTATGAACCATGGAACAAAACCAGTACAGGCTCGTGTTCATAAATACAAAAGTGGGGTAGAACCCTGAAATGAGCTCCCTTCCCTTAAACCCAGCTGCTCTGATTAATTTAAGGGTTGAAATCCACAATATGGTATTCAGTAAAATAAATACAAAGCTAACAAGGCTGACAGAACCATGTGCATTTTACTCCTAGGTGAAGTCTGCAAATTTTCACACTTGTTTAACACTCCCACCAGAACACTGTACCTGCGACCCAGCATGACAATTCCTCCAGTCTTGGGGTTAATTTTGCAGTAATCACCGTGGGCCCACACACCTGGTGAGGAATGGCAAAGGTTAAGCAGGATTTCTTCATCCTGTGTAGCTCAGCTGGCATTAAGTGAGTGAAACACACAGAAATCCAGCTGATACACTCCCCCCAGGCAGGGTACCAGTACTGAGCTACACAAACAATCCACAGCAGTGTCACTGTGAGAACCAGCACACCCAGGAGCAGCTCAGCAATTAGGATCAAACCCCAGGTTATCATCTGATTGCTTGTCTGCATCACTACACAGCATTCCTTACAAAACCAGTAAACAGCTGCTCTGAACCTCATTTTGAATTATTGGAAGCATCTTCTACAAAAGTAACAACATTCCCACCTTGATTCATTGTCATTTGATTCATTTTTTTATTATGCACAATTCTGTACAAGAAGCTTCCTGCGCTTGTGTAACAGGTATCAACAATTCCCTAGGGAGCTTTTGTGCTTACTGTTCTTGTTTTGTCTTAATGCCAAATCAGGTTTGACTTTTAAGATTGATACTGCCAAAACCAGATGTACAACCCAATTGTACTCAAGTTTTTCTGAGGAAAAACACCAATCTCAATTATTTGCACATAAGATAATTTTCCAACTTCATTGTTACCATCTCGAGCCCATTTACTAGGAAAGACAGAAAAGGGGTTCAGACAGAAGCTTATGGATTTCAGTCTTAAAACTGTCACACAGATTTTTTTTTTTTGTGTGTGTGTGTGTTTACTGCTGACAGGCTTACATACAGACTGCAACTTCCACATTCCTCAGTTTTCCTATATTATCTCCTGCTGTACATCCTGGCTTTTCTTGGCACAAATAAACCTGTGCCTTCCCTTAAAGTCTGCATCATCCAAAGGCCCTCATTACGTACCTGGGAATTTGGAAAAATAAGCTTTTCTGTATTTGCTTCCGTTCTCATCGTTCCAGAAGTGTGTGGGCTGGCAGGGAATGGGCTTGGTGCAAACCAGCTCTCCACTTTCACCCCAAACTGGTTTTCCTGTTGACAAAAAAAAAAAGGTATTTTCCACACTTCCTTTCTGTAAATATCAGAGTAAAAAAGCAAAGAGCATCCAGACTTATTACTTGGTATTAAAGTTAAGATCATCTAGCTACTGTATTTTTTAAGTGTGCACAGTATTTTGGATCAGTTACCTTCATCATTCCAAGCTTCTACAGCCATTCCAAGATTTCTGGCCTGAATTTCTCCTTTGTAAACAGGAACTGTAACATTGTGACCCATGAAACATGAAATTATATCTGTTCCACCTACAATAAAAGAAATCCATTTAGAATATACAGTAATATTTGGAAAAAGCAAACCTGAAAACTACATAGGAACTCTGGAACAGCCAACTGCCAACCTTAGCCAAAGGCTTCTGATCCACACTAAGCAGCACAGAACAAACAGCATTATCCAGCATGTTGGGACTTTTATTAAAAGGTTTTCTTCCTTACTTTATATGCCTTGTTATATGTGTATGCCTTTCATGCACAACTATCCCTTAAGGCAGAACTTTTCTCCTTGCAATAGTCTCTTTAATCTCATTTAAGGAAATTTCCATTTATAGGAGAGAAAATAAACAGGGTCTATTTTACAGATTTCAGATATTTACAGAATTACTTAGAAATGTTTTCTTATTTGTTTTCATTAGTTTAAAGTAACCAGTCAAGCTATTCCACTCCACATTTACTCAGCTTTTATAGCTTATCAGCATGGGAGGAGGGGAGCCAGGCCTTCAGGATGAACTCTTAAGAAAAATAGATACTGTCAAAGTGCTTACTTAACTGGAATATTTATAGTATTTCTAGGACTTTATGGAAGAGAGTTAAGACACAAATCAATCATGTTAGCTTTTCTCAAAAATAGGCTTCTGCATTTCAGTCTATTAATGTCTGTAGTAGCAAGTTCTGGATTCAGCACTACTCTTACTGAGCCCAGAGTCTGAGAACTTCAGTAGCAGAACACTTGTATTTTAAAAACCAAACTGAGTTTAAAAGCCCTTTGAAAAAGTCAGTGCTTGTTACAAAGCAAAATGAGGAGTGCTGTGGTGGACCTTACATGAGCAGAAGTTGCCTCAGCCAGCACTGCTCACAACAAACTGCACAGCATGGGGGCTTGATATTTCTCTAATTATATAATCCACAAAAAAACCCGTCTGCAGTGCCAATTACTTGGCACAAAAGAACTGAAATGGGAACTCTCCAAGAGGTATTTTCTGCTAAAGTCAGCTATATGCAGAACAGTATGTTCTGGAGGTTAATAGACTTTTTGCTTGATCTCACCCTGCCACCCCTAAGGACAGCCAGTCAAAATAAATGATCATACTTAAAATCCAAAACATCCACCAGAAAACATTTTGGAGTGCCTGAGTTTCATTATGGCACAGTGAATTATGCAGAAAGACCTCAGCACTAAAAAGACAGCTCATTCCAGTTTAACCAGAACCAATCCCAAATGATCCAAAGGCTTAAGCTTCCCAAACAAGCAGAAGGAACTGCACAGGCAGGCAGAGAATTACTGAGATGCTGCAGCCTAAAAGCCTCACCTGAAATGGATCCCAGGAGGACACTGCTCTTGATGTGTTTGTAGACATACTCATAGCTTTGAGATTTGAGAGGTGATCCTGTAGACAGGATAGTGTGGAGTGTTTGGAGATTGTGTGTTTCACCTTAAAAAGGAGAAAAACAACACAGGTTAAGGCAGAATTCTTGCAAGTGTTGGAACTATTTGTCACTACAACCCAGAATAATTACATAAAGGGCTGTGACAAAACAGGGAGCCAGAACCAGGAGAGAAAAGGTAGGAGGGAGGACAGAAGGGATTCACCAGCTTACATGGTTTTAAATTCTTCTCTTCTAGCACAGCCAGCCACTTTGCACCCGTTCCAAGGATGGTGATCCTAGAGGGAAAAAGTTTACATGTTTTGCATATTTCAATATGCCGAGATTCTAAAGACCTGCAACTCGCACTGCAGTAGCAGAGGCTGTTACACACTCTCTACATGGATTACACAAACAATGCAGCCTCTCAGAGCTTTCAAAGTGCAAGGCACATCTTTTGAACTACCCAAATCAGTCAGATCAAATGTCATCTCTGCAGCTTTGAAACTTTTAACTCGATCTTTAAATATTAAGCAGAGTTTTCCCATCTCACTAAGACATTCACTTACATTCACAGGAATTTGCAACTGCAGAACACTCCAAAGACATGACAAAATGTTATAATGTTTACTTTATTAATGGGCCATAGTTTTCCAAGAGTGCCTTTGAAGAGTCTTACACAGGAAAACCTTGCCATTTCAGGCCACAGTTTGACAAAAAATTGCTTTACTCTGGGACAGCACCAGAGATTTTCTGGAGATACCTGTCCAGTTGCCAGTGGTGAAAGCCTGAGCTGCCCATGCCTAAATGAACAGGAAACTTGGCCCAACTGACCAACTCAATCCTGGCCTTGCAAAGTGCATTTAGAGCTCTTCAATAAGCTAGAATTAAAACTTGAAACAAAGGCTGTGTATCTTCCATCTGTCAATGGAAGTGCCAGTTTAATGCTCCTGCTGACATTCAGGAAATGCTCTTACCTGGCTTCTGCTGATTCATTTTACATTACAGCAATAAACTCACTCAAGAAAATGCAGAGCTAGATGAGGGGAAGGGACACAGCACAGAGCATGGGCAATACCAACACCAGCAGAGCTTCAATAAGATCCTGCTGGGCTGGCTTTGACTGCAAAGGCAGGATGGGTGGTAAGACACTGTTCCAGGCAAGGAGAAGGGAACATGTCAACACTGCCAAAAGGGGATCCATGCTGATGGAACAACCCCCTCAGGTAGGAAGAGGCTCCTTGCACAAACACATCAGTGCACTGAGCACTTGAGCAGGCACATGGCAGGGGCACTCAGGATGGTTTGGACTGGAAGAAACCTTAAAGATCATCTGGTTCCAATCCATGCCATGTGCAGGGAACCTTCCAGCACAAAAGCCCCCAGCCTAGTGCTCCTCAGCCACCCTGCATTTAGCAATCACCAATCACATGAACTATTTTTACTCTTGTGTAACATCTCACTTTCCCTCCATGCCTCAAACCAGTGCTTATTTTACATTAGAATACAAAATGCTGCTCTATTTTAAGCTCTTTGACACTTCCTCTACAGCACATGTAGAGCCAAATCTCCCTTTATTTCCTTCCAAATGCTACAGAACTGCATTTAGTCACCATCCACCAATTCCCTTGCACAGCTCATTAATGGATGTCCACTTGAGTCATTCTTGCTGTGCAGGATGAGATATCCTGATGATCCCCTGAGAATATGCTCTCTGAAGGAAAGTGTGGTGCATCTTCAGAGAATAAGGTAATCTTCCCATGTTGGAGCCTTTTTTTTAACATATTTAACATATGAGTGAGCTGGGAACAGACTGCATGATGAAGTAGCACCCAGATGGCCACCGCTTTTAGCGCCAGATTACAAAAGTGAGACATGCAGACACATTTATCTTCACTTGCTTTTGGCATGTGGAGACAATGCTTAAAAATAAGCTGGGTTGTTTCTCAATTCTCTTTTTTTTGGCCTGTTGTTCTACCAGGGTTTCTTTGGGGGTGAAGCATGGCTGAAGTTTGTGGGTTTTCTTTCGTGCTTTTGTTTTTTACTGGAAGCATTTCCACTTGGCATTAAGCTTCAGTTATAATAGCCAGTGACAAAATGTCAGTCTTTAAATATTACATGTCACAAAATACAGTGAAGATTAAATTATTAATCATGCAGAGTCAGAAAGTGACTCTTTAGTCATCCACTTTCCACCACAAACAATTTTAATTATCAATTTTAAATGACACTTGTTTTACTGGTAATAAAATTCAAATTTACTCCTTACATGCAGCTGGCAAAACAGGAAAGTCACAAAATAAATTTTCAAAAATTGAAGTTTAACAAAGTGTACAAAGCTAAATGCAATCACAGGGTTTTACAGCTGTTTATCTGCTACCTGCCATTTCTCTAAGCTTCAAGAAAGGGTGCTGTGAGCATTTTCAGGCACAAAAAAAAGGCATAAAACAATTACTGAACAGCTTATCAGCATGAATTAGGCATTATAGTTTAAAAAGCAAAATATGAAACTATAAGCTGCCCTGCTGGGCCTTTCCAGTCAATTTATGTCTTTAAGTTCCATATTAAAATCTTAGGTTGAGCTGCTTGAAAAAAGAACTCTTATTTACTAAGTTCTGAGTGTGCTGAGAAATTACTCTTCAGATTGCTCCCAATTACTGCCTTTTGAAAAGGCTGCTCTTGAAAACTATTGAACCAAAAGTCTTTGTTTGCCTGGAATTCTAATACCTGACTCCAATTTGAAACAATCAGCTCTTTGTCTCTCCTCCTCTCTCAGAAAATGTTTTAGTACAAAGTTTTAAAAGCGGTTCCACCAGGGCTGAGCCAGAAGATAAACTGTGTCACCTGTGCAGGAGTTCCTGACCAAGACAAGAGCACCTTGAGCGAGGCTGCTGGCTCAGTGTGACAGGAGCCAGAGCCACCACCCTCCCCCTAACCCTGGGTACATACCCTAGTCTGTCAGTCAGGTCCCAGAGCACGTTTGGGGAAGGAACTAGAGGAGATCCATCATACAGGACCACTGAAGCTCCTGTAGCAAGTGCAGTCACCAGCCAGTTCCACATCATCCAGCCAGTCTGGAGGAGAGAAGGAGCCTCCATGAGTTCCTGTCCTGCTGGCACAGGAGCTCAGGCAACTCTGAAAGGATGCACTGGTGCAGGTCTTGGCAGAACTGGACCCAAGCATGGATCCTTGCCCTCATGCAGGAGGTGCCACCTTCCCCTCCACTTCTGTCACCTGAGGTTTTCCTGCTGTTAAACCCACACCACTGATTCTGTCTGACTATATCAGCAAGTAAGGCTGAAGCTCTGCTCATGCTCTCAGCTGTCCCAGGCTGCACCAGCTCCATGTTCCTGATGGATGTCCATCTCAGTGATCCTTACAAACACCTAATGAGATGGGGATTCCATCCTCCCTGCACACACAGCTTTAAAGCACGAGCCAGCAGCCAGGACAAGTTTGAGACAAGGCAATTACCATGATCCCTCCATGGAGATACTGCAGCCTGACTAGTCATGTTAAAGTTCAGGAGGGAACTCATGAGGAAAGATATCAGCCTTCTCGAACTGCTACAGTCACAGAAGGCTTAGGAATCATTTTTCTTTATCACAGCATTAGAAAAAACACCCTCCAACACACAAGTTCCACACAGATGAGGTTTGCCCCCTTCCCTTTATCAAGCCTGGAGCTGGGCAGCTTCTTTCCTCACAAACAGAACAGAGACATAAATTCTCATCTTCAGTATGACCTAGCCCTGCAGGAAGGTGGAATCTCATTTGTAGGTGATATTGATGAGGCAGCTTGATCAATAAACCTAAGAGACTGAAAATCAATCCATTTTCCTCACCAGTTAGGTCAGAAACATTTAACATGGGTTTGACCTTTCATCAGAAAGGTCCCTGTTACATTTTATTATTTCACCTGATTTTTTTTTAAACTCAGGTGGGACAATCCCTTGCAGTAAAAAAATTTAACACACGAAGAAGTGTACTGGTGGATTTGTATGAAAAGATGTCCCATCTTTACAGGAAAAATGTCACAGTGTTTTTAAAAGTGCCTTAAGCCCCACTTGCCGTTGTGTAGTACATAATCACATCATTGCTGCTCATGTTGCCATGAAGAATGTGTTCCTTCAGGTGCTGTATTAAGGTACCCTGCAAAAAGAAAGGAAAATACAAGATGACATAAAGGAAAAGCAAAACTCTGACAGCACATTAGGACTTAAAAAACACTAGCATAGTCAGTAGCTTGCAGGATGTACTCCAGGATTAAAACAAGTATTTCCTCTAACTACAACCGAAGTAAATCCCAGGGTCTATCTAACAGCAGCAGCAATTGCATTCTCCATTTTCTCACATAACTTTTCAGCCTCTCTCATTAGACCTCAGCAATTCCCACTGCACATCACTTTAAATCCATGGAATAAACAACTCCCTTCCCTTCCAACTCCACACAGCCATCAGAGTACTCCATGCAGACCCTAATTTTAACAGCAGGCTTTCAGCAGTCAGATTTTCCAAGAGAAGCCCTTTGACAGGTTCATTTTCAGTGCATTTGGGCAATGGGAGGAGTAAAGGACTGAGAGCTGCCATAAACTGCAGCAGCTGCTAAACATTAGCACCATGTGTCCAAATTATCTTATCTATTAACATCTAGGAGACAAAGGACCTGACAGCACAGATCTCTTGTAAACACTGGAGTGACTGGAAATGTGAAATGTCTCACGCTCAGAGCATCAATATTAATAATGTCCTGAAATGTATTACTTCCTATTGTTGGAAAGGCTGCTAAACCACCTTCCTGATCATCATTAAAGCACAACTTGCTAGGATAAAAAAATTTACAGACTACTTCATTAAGTCACTTCACTGCAGTGACAAATTAATGTAGCCAATGTTAAAATAAAAAATGGTTTTTGCATTTATGCAAGGAGTCATAGTGAAATTATTAAGAGCCTCATAAGCATGAAACAAGATTTACACTGAAAGAAAACAGATTACAGATAAACAATCGAAATGAAAAAGGAGAGCCATAAAACTGGCACATGCTTCGGGAGAAAAAGCAGAAAACATTAAATAAAAATAAAGGAGTAAATCTTATTTTCACTTCAGTGCTCAAAGGAACCAGGTCTGAATTCACCTACTGCTGTTTGAACAGCCTCAGCTGTCACAACGCTGCCATCTAGCTACAGCTGCCATCTTCTACAGCTGAAAATCACCCCAAAAATCCGGATTTAGAAACACTGTGTCAAACTGAATTGGTGAAGTTGCCGAAAGAATTGCAGGCGTTTACATAATTACTGCATTTATAAAGGAAAGCATATTGTTCCTGCAGGAGATTCTGAAAGGGCCACACAAAAGAGCAAAAGTAAAAGTTATATTCAATTCAGATAAATACTGGTTTTCTTTTCCCTTCGTTGAGTTTTCGCTACTTCAGTTTTGGAACTAAAAGGGGGTTTTTCCCAATGGTTTTAGGTATGGGCTGTGAATTCCCTGCAGAGCCTGGTACATCTCAGGCTGGAACCAAAAGGACTCTGGCAGAAGGCAGAGCTGCTCTAAGCTCACAGCCCAAAACGCTCTCTCGAGTTCATTTATAGGACTCCTTTATTTACAGGAGTTTTACCACCCTCCAAACAAACCCCCAGCATTCATCACTTCACACCAGATCTGGCAGCTGAGAGAACTCCCTGCTCCTCCTGGGGAGGGCTGGTGAAGTGCTGAACATCTGGAGGGGCAGGAGGCACAGCTGGGCATGGGAAGAGCAGCACTGAGCCCTGACCCCGCAGGCAGGGCCAGGACAAAACCCAAACAGCCTCACAGGGACCTGCCTGCAGCCACACCAGGCACCTGCACAGCTTTAAACCCAAACCCTGCCCGTCCTTCAGATGGACACACATGAACTGAAGAGGATTTTAGCTCAAAATTCTCTCCTTAGATAGCTGGGAGCATGGAGTAACTGGAAATGGGCCTGACTGGTTCTTCTTCTTGCCTCATTCCTATGTTTTTAGGACTAAAGAACAACAATTACTAACATCTTTCTGCAGCACACCCAACTGGTCAAAACCTTACAGCTTTGCTTCCACGATCAAGTAATAACCCTACTCCTCTGAGCCACCATTTTTAAAATCATCTCCCATGACCTGGCTCCATTTTCTTTATTTATGTATGTCATTTCACAGTGTGGCAAGAAAACAGACCAGAAACATACTGCAGAATTAGATAAACTGAGTTGTGAATTTAAAATAAGCTGCCTATTGGCATCTAAAATCAGTACAGTAACAAACTAGCACTGGAGCATACTATAAATAAGCAATAATTGAAATGTCTTCACCAAAATGTCATCTCTTCTTGCTGTTTTCACTACCAGAAACACACTTGGTTTAAACTAAGGCTGAAAAACAAAACAAAGACAGTAGGCTAATTCTGCTTTTTTTTAAATCAAATCAATGCAAATCATCCTATTAATTCCAGTGGAAACAAGATTAAGCCTAGAACAAACAGACAAACCCAATCAAGTGTGGAAAAGACATCTAAGAATTTATTTGCATGGACTTTGTGTAGGCCCTATTCAAACAGTGAGGTCCCTAATTCAACAATTTGCTTTTCAGCCAGAGGTGCTAGCACCAGGGGGAAAAAAAAAAATCATTCTGCACCACAACTACAGAGCTGCTCAGTGGGAACAAAATCATCAGAAACAACAGATCTTACTCATCCATCCATCCATCTCCTGCTCTCCTCCCCAGCAAGGATGAGTGGTCTGGACCTGAACTCTAAGGTAGCTCTGTACATGATTCAGGTGGAGAGCAGAGCCATGATTCAGGGCAAGCTAGCACAGGTAACATGGGAAAAGAAAGAACTTTGCAAAAGAAAAGTCCTATTTTCTCATCTACAGCTATTTTTCATCTCTGTTTATCACCATCACTGAACAAAACACCTGTCCTGTTTTTGCTAATCCACCTCTGCAAGTATTTAACCAGTCTAAAGCCAACACAGCTTCAAAACAGCTGTCAAACTTCAAAACCCACCTCCTTTCTTCTGCACAAACACTGGATTTGTGTCCCAAAGGGACCATTCTGCACATCACAGGCTGCCTGTGTGATCTCCTACTGACTGCTAACACATAAAGCAGAGTGTTTACAGGCAGCAGGGGATTTGTCTGGGGGCAAAGCCTCCAGTCCCTGCCATCAAAGAGAGGCAAGAACACACACACTGGGGGCACAGCATCAAAGATCCTGCCCTCAGGCCTCCCAGCCCTGCAGGATGCAGAGCAAACTGCAGAAATGAGGGACTGGCTCCAAGTTGTGCAGTTCCAGTTACACACATTGGTACAAATGCTCTAAGCAACACATCCTGCCTGCCTTACATGGGGAAAAACTTGCCTTCCATTAAGGGTTATAGCAGAATTCAAGTTTCAACAGTGCTGCAGTCACTTCCTCTATTTTAAGAGCTTTGGAATATCAACAGCAAATGGAAGCATGTGAGCAAGGGTCATTCTGGCACCAATATCAGGTATTTTTAGCCACAAGACATTGCCCCAAGCAGTTTCCATACAATGCAAAACCTACACTCAAGGAGATTCCAGCCCTCTGGCTTCTTTCCTTGAAAGATTGATGAGGATGACATACTCTAAACTGATAAACACAAAGTAATGTTCAAGGAAAAAAATTATCCAGATAAAAACTGCAAGCTCCCTATGGGCTTCAAGCTAACAATATTCAAAAATCAGCTCCAAACACCTAATTCAAGTTCTTTGACTTCTCTTCTTCAAGTATCAGTCAGGCCACTTCTACCAGTGCTTTTGTGGATGACACTTGCTCCCAGGAAACACCTGGAATCAAAGGTCTCCACACTGATTTCTAAACCAAAGTCTTTCATATCCTTACCAATCCACACTTGCTTTCAAATAGCCACTAACAAATAAAAAGGCTCACTGTCAAGTTCCTGAAAAACTGTCAGCAATCAATTCTTCCTTAAAGTACATCATGGTGTGATGCTGTGAAAGGGAAAATGTAAGCCAAGCAGTAAAGCAGAGCCAGTGCAGCTCCAGGAGGGAGGACATACCCCTGCTGAGTGAACCATGCATTTTGGTGCCCCTGTGGTGCCTGAGGAATACATGATAAAGAGAGGATGGCTGAAAGGCAGCTGCTCAAACTCCAGCTGGGGAGCCTGGTCTCCTTTCCCAGCGGCAAGGAAGTCTTCTAAAAAGACACTGCATAAGAAGGAGGGCAGAAAAAAAGAGGAACATTTCAAAACTTTCTGAAAGCACTACCCCAGCCCATGTGTAAAATCACCTCTGCACCCAATTCCCACTACCTGTTTGGAATCTTAGAAATATCTATCATTTCTCTTGAAGATACATATGGAACCACCACCACTTTCTTTAGGTCTGGAAGCCCTGGAAGAAGGAAGAAAATTATTTCCTACAATCAGTTATATAAGCAAAGGTCTTTTCTGCCTTATTGAATCATACAGTGTAATGCACTAAGTAACAGAAATAATTCTGATGCATCGAGTATTGAAACCCCAGAGGACTGAATTGTTACCCAAGATGTAATTTCCTCAGTGCTGCCAGCCTTTTATGTGTAAATCTGCAAGCTTTAGTGCTGTAATACCTCCCCATTTGTCTTCAGCAGCACTTTGCTTGAACTTAAAAACACCATCAGCCCCTGTTCCTACTGTTGGCTAATTTCTGGTGATCTGTTCAAGTTAAACAAGCAGAAGACTGCTACAATTACAGAAAAAACCATTCAGCTTTTACCCAAATCTGTTCTGAAAAGCTCAGTGGCCACTGTGACACTAAAGAAAGGACAGCAAGAAGCAGTGGCAGTGCAGGCTCTGAGTGCTCACAGAACCACAGAGCAGGTGGGTGCAGTGAAATACCTTTTACCACCCTCAGCAGCTTCTCCAAGTGGTTGTGTTGTTTGCCATTGTATATAACAGCTTCGACAGAGAAGATGAGCTTAGGCTGAATTTGGGAAAATCTGTCCAGTACACCCTAGGGATAAAGAGAAAAATGTGTTAAAAAAATGAAATTAACTGCTACAGTAGGAAACTTCAGTGGGTGCTAAATGCAAATTTCAAAACAAGCAAGGAATAAGGACAAGAATTAACAGGAGAGTTGTTAAAAGACTGCCTGCTTGTCTTTCACTCACACAGGACCTCTGAAGCACAACAGGTTTGTAGCAATCTATTTCATGACCCCCAACCGGATCAACCCATGATAAAACCCCCATGGATCACAGAACATCCTTTAGGGAAGGGCCAAGCTCACCAAGTCCTAAACAGCTAAAAAATCCTCTTGTAACTCAGATTAGACTTATGTAAAGAGGACAAGCAGCTGTGGTGTGACAGGAATTGGGCACCTGATGTGCATGAAGGTGCTCAGGGTCCTGGCTGCACCTGCAGGAAGGAGCTCCTCGTGCCCCAGGCTGCTCTGAGAGAGCACCAGAGCTGGGGGGAACAAACTCCATCCTGGGGGAGCTGTATTGCTGTGCTGAGGTGCCACCATTAACAAAGGAAACCCAGCCACTGGTTTTTAGCAAAATAAATTGATGCTGAACACACACAGAACTACCAACAAAAGATACCACAGCTCCTTTAGAATCTCTGCAGCACAACACATTCAAATGCTAAATTTTGAGGTGTCTCCTCCAGCTTACACTGTGTTCAGGAGTTTACCACAGCTATCATCCTATTTGAGATTAAAACCCTTCTGGCACTTACTTTTTTCCATGTACACTGCATGCAGCAGCCTACCAGAAATGGATCTTTTTCTATTCAACAGCAAGAAGCAATAAAAATAAAATCCTTTCAATAAACAATTGGAGCACACCGATGTTCAAACCTTTCTAGCTCCATTACTTGAAGCATTAAGAACTACAAGATTACACAATACTGTAAAATTGTCAGCTAAGTATTCAAGAACAATCTCCTAAATCATGTTGCAGAAATCAGACTTGAGTCATCTACTTATTCTTCCCAGCATTCTTTATTTCTCTGTTTTCTATTTTGCCCTCTACATTGCAGCCAAAATGAGAAACAAATTACCAAGTCTGAAGATGAAAGCAAAAACATCACAATCAACTTATCTCTGTTCAACTCCTTTCCAAGCTGGGTTGCTCAGCATTGCAAAAAAATCTGGTGCAAAAGGACAGGAGTTCTGTCCTGACAATTTCTCCATGCTGTCTCCTCAGAAAACCACAGGTAAGATACAGGGATATGGCTAAATATAAATGTATTAGCTGAGAATGAGACGGAAAACTGTGAAGTGACAAAGATGTATTTCTTTTTCCTCGTGCACATAAGAAAATACAGTGATAATGCACCAACATTCAAATTTATCAATTACTTTAAAACAAAAAATCACCAGAATCTGTTCTGGTGACAGAAGGAGTTTTCAAGAATCCTCTAGTGTGTTACCTAACAAACTCAGAAATGGAGATTTAATTAATACATTACAGTTACTCTCTAAGGGAGTATGAAGTCAAATTTCCTGCTTCTTTGGTATATTCTCATACCTCCTCCTCCTCCATTTCCCAGGAACAGCCAAGCAGCCACAGAGGTGCTGTGTGCATCTGCATGTGTGTGCACACCCTCATGCTGAGTGCAGAGCACACACATCCCATTTCCATGCTGCCTGATGTTGAAAAATTAAGACCAATGAGCACTAAGGGTACTCTAAAGAGAAGAATCAAATCTGAAGAGAAGTGTGAAGCAGAGATGGCTCCAGTTCTCAGGGTTCTACCAAATCTGCTAACACACCCAGTTAGATTCATTAGCACTGGCAGGGCCAAATCCCACAGGGCAGCCTGATATGAGACAAAGGCAATACAAACAGATGGAACATGTAATTGCTACGCTGGAACTTGAATCCAACCAGATGGCTCAGCAAGGAACTCCTTCCACAAAAAGCTCAGGTGTAGCAAATATGGCTCTCTGTACTCCAGGAGCTTCCAGTTCAGCCAAAAAAATTGAGCAGGGCCCCACAAACAGAGCTGCACTGAGCTCACCAAAGGCTCCTCACCCAGTTCTGGGAGCAGAGCTTCTTTACAGACTTGTAAATCCAACCATTCCTCATGCACAGGCCACCACTTTGCCATTAATTGATGGAAATGGATAGCAGGGAGTAGAGGGATGAAGCAGCAGCTGCCAAGAGCGGCGTTGTGCGTGGGAGGCAGCTCAGTGGCTCTCTACAGCAGACTTCCTCAAGGCTTGGAGCCTTTGGAGGGATGGCATTCAGAGCCTGCATGTGTGGGCAGTTCTGAGGAGTGACATTTCTGAGCTTCACAAAACACACACACACAATTGGACTTCAGATGTTGAAAATGCTGCATTATTTCTCCAAGCATAAAAGTCTTTGTTTATATTAACAGGAGTAATGCAACTTCAGAAAAGGAGGAATAGCTTTTCCTCAGGGTGGAAGCAAAAGTCTCTGAGGGCCTCTGCTGATCTCTCTCAGGATTTGAATTTGTGCCAACACATACTGCCAAAGGAAAATAAATGATATTGATGGCACTGCAGTTCCAAGGCCAAGCTCCATTAAAAAGCTATCACAAAAAAACCTAAAAGCTGGGCACTGAAAACAACAGCACACCAATATGGACAGAAAACATAGCAGTCCTTTGTAATGCAAGTAAAGTGAACAATCTGACCACAGGTAAGAGATCGAATCACACTGCACAAAATACTCCATACCATCATTTTCTGAGCAAGCAGAAAATATTTGTAGAACAGATTGATCATTACATGCTGTAATGAATTTTTAATCATTTTTTTTCCCAATGATACACCCTCAAATGTAAAAACACAGAATTCTGCTGCCCTCTAGTGCTGATCCAGGAATGATTATTCCATAGATTTTCTCATCCACTGGGGTTGAACACCAAAATTGAGGGTTTTATCTAAAAACATTGTTCTCTGCACTGTGTAATTCAAAACCACTACATTTTTCATATGTAAACTTTCAGACAGAAGAAAGGTTCAATACCCCCCTTAGATGTGATTTAGATCTGTGATGTGTGCTAAAAGCTTTCCAAACAAAGCAGAATATATTACCAAAGCTTCCAGAGCACATCTGTTTGGATGTCATAATTTCACACACAGCATTTATTTCTACACTAAAAAGAGTTAATCAGGTTAGTGATATTAGTATGAAATTCCTCACTGTTGGCAAATAAAGCCTTGTGGAAAAGACCAACCAGGGTGGTGCTGAGTTCACCCTGACAAGAGGCAAAGGCTGGGACTACTTAGGCAGAGAAATTGGAGCGTGGAAATCGGAGTTGAAATTGTTCAGGGGCAGGATTTGGGAAGAAGAGCCAAACTCAGACAACTCTGCTGCACTGCTGCTCATTTGCACATTTAATAAAAGCTCACCAAGAGCATGGAGTCCATCTGAAAACATCCCAACAGTGAGTGGCTACAGGCACTCAAACACCCCAGCTGAAAGGAGCGGGTTCGTGCAGCTCCTGGCAGCTGGGAAAGCTCCGGAGCGCTCGGCTGTGCCAGGAGGTGGCAGCAGGAGGGAGGGAACAGAGCCCTTCTGCCACCTGAACTCATCACCCTCACGTCTGTCGGGGACACGGCAGGGCTGCTCTGCACGGGCACTGAGGCTACTCACGTTAATGCCAAAGTCTGGGGATGTGGAACTCCAGATGGCACCAATGCTTGCAGCAGCCAGCATTGCCTCCACTGCGTGGATGCTGTTGGGCAAGTAACCTAGGGCAGAGGTGCAATGGTTAGAGATGGAACAGCACTAAAAAAATATACCATCTATACAGTAAACAGGTTTGAAAAATGCAAAATCCTAGACTGAAGCACCCTTTGAAGTTTTCCACACAATCAGTTATGTACCTTGAAGCCAAATCAGTTACACAAGGAATTAGTAATAAATCCATTTATTAAAATATTTGTATCGGGGCTATTATCTACAGTATTACTCCAAATTTACAAATGTTCCCGCTTAATTAATAATCCTTTCAGGATAAGAGGGCAGTGAAAAGTGAAAAGAATAAATGGGAGAGAAAATTAGTGGATTGATTAGTGTACACAGAGACTAAACACAGCAGCATGCAGGGGAATAGAACAAGACTGCAGGAACAGCCATTAGAGAAAGAACCAGTATCTGTAAGGAAAGATTATAAATAGCTCAAGAGCAAAGATTCAGCTTCACAAAGCTAAATGTTGTCTGGTAGACACTGCCAGACTCTTAAACACAAGCAAGCAAAACCAGTGTCTCAGCTGATCAGGGAGTAACTGAGTGGGACAAGCCCTGGAACATTTCCACACACGTGGCTCTTCAGGTTTCTCTCATTAGCTTGCAGCAAGATTTTGAGATTTAAATTCAATTGACCAGGGCATACAGAATTAATTAATGTCATGAAAGTCAGATTTTAGTTTCAGTGAGCTCAGTTTGAGCAACTCTCCAGAAGGTGCTGGGTGGCTGAGTCTGACTCTGCACTGCTCAGAACCCAGCCCACAGATGAAAATGTGCAACTGGAATTCACCAGCTACACTGAGGTGGGTCAAAGGTCTGGAGTTTCAGATCACTTTACTTAAGCAACCAAAAAGATGTCCAAGTACTTTTAAAAAGCACAGGGTGGGTCTAATTGCAATACTCTGACATCTAATTAGAATTCTACACTTGAAAGCCAAACTTAAATGGCAATAAAAATGCTTCCCAACCTGTTCAACAGCAGTAGTGGGCACTGAGATCTTGGACTACAGGTGCACCACAAGTCCCTACAGACAGCTACAAACACCAGTGCAAGGCACCTCTCACAGAAGGATATTTATGGATGTACAGTTCAGGACAGGAACTATGACCACAGACCTTAACAGCAATTTCTGCTATGTTAATATTACCAAGTAGGAGGGTACCAAGATGGATTTTTGTTTTCTACATTGCTTGGGTTGGGGGGGAAAAAAAAATCAATCCTTTTTCAACCTTGTAAAAAGGAAGCTTTAAAAATAAGTCTTAAACTGAGATCCTTCCTCATTCAAAAATCAGTTTCTTAAACCAGCAGTGCCACTGCAGTTACTGAATGCTGCCGTGCTTTTGGGAGTAGTAACTTTTAAAGCAGCATTATGACTTAAGCCCAACAGCTTCTGGAAAACACACAACTGTGAATAAAAGCTTCGTGCCATGTTAAGATATAAATTACTCCCTAGAACTGCCTACAGCTCATAGTGGTTTGTTCAGTGAAGTTCTTAAGCACATAAAGAAAGCATGGCAAAAGCTCATGCCCATAAAAGCATTATTTATTTTGCTGTCTCCCCCTTGGGGTCAAGGTTTATACAAGGCACAGTATCCCAAAGTCTGTGATTTTTCTTGTAAGACAAATATTCCTCCCTAAACAATTTCAAATATATGAACCAGAACAGATCAAAATGTCATTTTGTGTGGCGAAAGCAGTTCTTTAATTGATGCAAAATATTTCCACTGAGCATTCCTTGGATGGGATCATCAGGGGGCCAAAGGGCAAGGAAAACTCCAAGATCTCTCCCTGTTACTTTGCCACAGCTTACAAGCTCCAGTTCTGTTCTAAGCAATTCTTCTTTTCACCACCCCACACAAAAACCCTCCAGGCAAGATCCCAGGTCTTATTGTGAGCCAGACAATTAAATCATTACTTTCATTTGTCAGCTGGCTTTGAGGTGGTGGTTGAGTTTTGGAGGATTATCAGCCAGAAGTGCCCAAAGGAACAAAACATGCACAGCAACTGACTCTGCATTTCTGTGCCTTCAGCCAAGCCCAGGAGCCTTGCTGCTCTCTGCGATCTCACAGATTTGCCCCAGCACCAGCACAGATAAAAATTTGGGTCTGTTCTGGCTGGAGATGCTCCAAACACAGCAGTGTAAGAACTCATGTTCCTTTTCTCTCAACAGCTAAATGACACAAACTACTTCTCCTGCCAGTCTTTCAGATTAATACTGGATTCTCATTTAGATGGAAGTAAATTTAATTTTTTCTTCCTCCCACATCTGAGGTTGTCAAGTTGATGACAACAACTGCCATGCATGTAAAGCTCCCTGCATTTGACTGTGCCCCTCGAGATACCAGCACATTCCTCAGGGCTTGCACAGGTCCCCAGTGACTAAAACTGGAGAAACAGCAATGGTGCTGACAAAGAAAATTAAAGAGGCAACTTCTTCAGCTGGACTAACATCAGGCAGAAGTCCCAGAGCAGTGACCACTGGACAAAAGCTCTGTATTATAGAGGAATAATGGTACTGCTGATTTAAATATTTATCATGTTTGCTCATATATTTAACTAGAGCCTCCAAGTTCCTTGATACAATATTTCAGCTAAGGATCAAAACTAGGATTTGTCAGCATGGGAAGGCCACAGAAGATATTTCTCTATCTCTGCATCTTTCCTTACCCCTTTCTTGAAGGTGGTAAGAAAAGTGGAAACTACCCTCTGTTACCAGAAAGAAAAGGATCTTCCTCCTTTGGGTGAACTCAAAAGCAATTGAATAAAGGGCTCAAAACTCAGGAACTGGGAACTCATTGAGCAGGAATATCAGAGCATGACATGCAAGCGTCCCAGCAGCACTTCTCCTGACTTATGAAAACGTATAAAAGCTCCATGAAAACAGACATGAAAGTTTTACCTGACATAAAACCTGTGCAATCTCTAAGCAGGACAAGTGGCATTTTAGAAACACTGTCTGGATTTTTGTTTAAGAGGCACTTACAGCCTGATCTGCTCAGGACTAAGTGCCTCAGCATTTTCTGTCAGTTCCTATTTGCTTCATCTAGCACACACAAGATGACATTTACATGTGTCCATTTACACATTAGCAGTTTACCAACAGACTAGGTAAAAAATGTAGTCCAAAAATTTGATATGATTATGCTGAAAACTATGGCAAAAGTCTGATTTCTCAGAGTGCTGAGAACACATTCCATGCAAGCACCTAATGTCTTCATGAAGTTTAATAAAGGTTTCCTCTTGGAAAAATTGGCACCCAAACATTCAGTTATGTACATGGAGGGGAAAAAAAAAAATCAACAACTGAAGTGGGACCCTGCATCAAAGGTTTTGTATAAGCCTTGAAAGAATAAATCAGGAAGAAAGAAAATAGGGAGCAGCAACTAAAATATTTTAATGTTCTATATTATTAAACTACACCAGCACTCAAACTGAACAGAATTCAGAGACCAGACTCGTGTTTTCCCTTTCCAGCATTTCATACTCCTGTAAGACTTGCAAGAGGCCTGAGACTATTAGTACCCCACTAATCCTCTTGCAAAGCTAGCTTTAAAACCCACGTAAGCAACCAGGGCTAATACAGTTGCTATAGATAAAATACCAGCTTTACACAATGTAACTCACTGATGTTTTGTTGAGGATTTTTTGGTGTGAATGCATGGGGAAGAGCAGATTGTTTTTAACTGCTGACTTGTAACAGAGCTACAGGGATAGAGTAGAAGCAATCTATCCAGAGAGGAGAAACATCTTCCCAGTTGTATTTTATTCTTATTTTAGTCACTGTTATTTGCCAAACAGATGGCCACTGGGAAAGCAGGAGTACCTCACGTGTGGATCTGGGCAGCTTGCAGTAGGTATTCTATGCCTATTCCAAATTTTAAGCACCACTGACAGTACAACAAGACATCTTTAGAGGAAGAAACACGTTTCACAACACATCTGCCTCAATTATGTTCACTGTTAAGTGCTCCCAGTGATGGAAAGGAAGACTGGAATGAAACCAAGCTGAAGAAGTGCTGACACCACTGCCTGTCCACCCACACTCACCCACCCCCAGCTTCAACATACTCTTAGTGCCATGATGCAACCATAAATTGTACTGAACAAACTAGGGGCTGTGTTAAGTGTAATGAGAAGTTAAAGCAGTCCTGTCTTAGAGGCAGCAAAGCATGGAGATGAAACTCACGGGAAAACAACAGTAAGAGTCTCATGTGTAATTCTAACAGCTCAGATTTTAAGACAAAGTGTCAACAAAGGGTGTCAGAACCTGACAGGCTGACTACAGTTAGGCAGCTGTAATGAAGTTCATAGAATAGCTCCTTTCCATTTAAAAACTGCTTTTTCAGAAGCAGTAGAAGCATGCCCTGTGTTACTACTATGAACCACAGTGAGAATTGCCTTTCCCTTTGCCATCTGCTCTGAATTTTGGGACAAACTACATCCCTGTGGATTCTGGCAAGTTTTGCAGAGTCTGATTTTTGATACCACGAGTGGGTGTAGGACTCCAGCTTCCCCATACAACACTTCATGTCTCCTCCTGAACCCAGTCTGGGAAGCTTCAGCCTCGGACTGCAGTGTTACAGTTGAGCTCTTTCAATGACTGCCAATACCCTCTGGCATAGCACAGAAACACAGGAAAGAAGTTAAAACCACATAGAAGTATCTAAAGTATCTATCTTTATTATTACTTTAAAAAGTATCAACTATGCTTTTTAATTTAAATGAGAGGTAAGCTAGCCACCAAAACAAGAGAAAGTCAAAAATCAGCCAGGCTGCAGTGCTAAACAAGACAGTCATTAACTAAAAGGAACTGTTAGTAAAATTATAATAGCATTATTACAATAGCACAGGCTACAGCTGTATTTCAAGACCATGGTTTTTTTTAGCTATAGAACACATTTTCCCTGCTGTTGCTGCTCAAGAAGTGGTCAGATATGAACATGACAGCATTAAGGTTGAAAATTGAGATAAAATTAGAGCATCTCCATCTTCATTCAGACAAAACTTCTCAACTTCACTGTATGGTTCATACCTAATTAAGGATTTAGCTCTAATACCCTGTTAAAAACCAAGCCACAAGCTGTGATAATTTCATGTTTCTAGTTCCAGAGCATACTCATATCAGCTGCAAGAAATTAGCTCTGAGTAGATTTACATTTCTAAGTCCTAGTTGTGGGTTTAAAATTTGGTTTTCAAGACACAGGTTCAAGTCTGTAGCATACAGAAAACAAATCAAGAGTTTCATCACTGAGAGTTTGCATCATGTGAGAATTTACACACACTTATTTAGGATAATGGCCAAGTGTTGCCCAAAGAGCACGAGATTCCAGCAGCACCACGACAAACACCAGAACTGCCAGGCAGGAGCCAAGGAGCTTCAAGGATATTGCAGCTCTGACTTGCACTACACTGACAAATCGGTATCACAGAGCACACAAAACAGAGGTGAAGCAACTCCTGGAAGATCAAACCCAGCAATTTAGAAATAATGCAACTCCTCTCCAAGCCTGGACTGCACACTGTGAAATTGTTCACAGGACAAAAACCTGTTTATATAGAAAAACACACATGACAGTCTCTTGACAGGAAGCACTGCTGCAGAAGATGTGGTGAGCTGCTGAAAGGATCACAGGGTTCTAACTCCAATCTCTGCACTGGTGACCTGAGGAGTTACTGCCCAGCAGCTGCTCACTGTCACCACTCTGGTGGCAGCACAAGTTCTCTCCTCCAGAGCTGCAGCCCCCTGAATTACCTGGGGCCACAGGGTCAGAACTGCCAGGGGCAAGGACAACCAGCCTTGGACCAGCACTTCCCAGACTGCCCCACATGAACCTGCCAGACCTTGTGACTCAAGGCTCAGCAAGAGGCACAGTCTCCATCACCTCTGCTTCCACAGAGTGTTTCTGAAGCAGATCTCTGTGAAGGAAGCATTTTCCTTCCCCCTTCAGTGCTAGAGCTAACCTGCAGGCTAATCCAGGTTCCTTCCCTCTAGAAATCCATTTCCTACAAATATAAATACAGCAGCACAAGAGCCTTTTCTTTAGAATGTTTATGTGAAACTTTCTGTGAAGCAGTATTTCACAGTCATGTTTCTGTAACTCTGACTACTCACTTGCACATTTCAAAAAAAAGCTCCACCTCCTGTCCCCTCAAAAAGTTACTCACCCACAACTCTGTCTCCTACTTTTACTCCCATCTTCCTCATGGCTGCAGCATACAAAGCTACAGCTTGTCTCAGTTCTTCAAAAGTAACCTTCACAATTTCTTCTTTGCCTTCCCCTGAGGAAAGAAAATTAAAGCAATCAGTCAGAAATCAGGCACTGCAGCATGAGTCTAGTACAAACAACCAATCCTAGAAGAACAGAAAGCAATTCTAGGAGAACAGCTTCCACTAATATTTATATTTTTGCTTTTGAAGTGCCTCTAAGCTGCACCAAAATCTCTGCTTTTTAATGGGAATCAAGCATTAATCAGTGGTATTTGTTCAGTAGCCATGAGGACATTTCGAAAGATAAACACATCTGCAGAAACAAAGTATTCACTGGAGAAAGGTGTGCTCTCAAGGAGGACTCATGGTAAAGAGATTGCACTCACCAAGGCTAATTTCTAACCTGGTAAGAACCTCATTTTCCCTTTTTGCTCAGTTTTCTTATCAGTCTAGGAAGCAGCACAAGCTGCCAAGTTCAGGTTTTATTACTGCAAGTCAGTGACCAGGGAATCATGTACATCCAGGCCTGACTTTCAGTGTGCTTTTGGAGCATCTGCCTTTGCCAACATAGCACAAAGCAAACTCAGCTGTTAATAAATCACTCATGAAACAAAACCAAACCTAAGTGTTATGAAAGTAAAACTGTCACCTGAAAGTCCCTTCCTGTGCATCCTCAGTGTGACTGCTGCAAACATGTGGCCTGTCCTCCTTCCCCCACCCAGCACTTGCCATGAGGACACCCAGGAAAGGTGAGCTGCACCCCTGCTCCTTCCAGAACAGCTGCCTCAGTCTGATTGCCCTAAGCAGGGAATGGGATTTTTCACTCCTTTGCCTTCTTAGACCTTCACACCACTACATCTGGACTTAGACAGAGCAAGGGAGCAGGTCATGATGCAAACCAACTCAAGTCCCTCTTACATGCAGCTCATAACTGAGCAGGGACTGCCAACAGAGCCTGGGTTCCCACAGAACAACAGGAAATGAGACACTGATCCTGTTCCATGATAAAAGCCCCAGGAGAAGGGACTCACAAAAAAAGATTCACTGTGGGAGCCAGTGGCAAGTGAAATTTTTAGGACATTTACATTTACGTTCCTACGCCCTGTGACATCCACACAGCTCCCACAGAATCATCCCCAGCAAACACAAACCTGACCCAGGCCCCCAAACCACCACTCTGACCTAGCAGCAGGGAGTTATCAAAAAATACTCTGACTTAAGAGGTCTTAAGAAGATTAAACACAGCAGAAGGTCATGAAAGAAATGCAGGTGGAAGTCTGTTCACCACAGAGGAGCCAATTGTTCATTCCAGCATTCCTACAATAATCAACAAGGAAATAATTTACTCCTTTTGCTATCACCTGTGAATATGTGACAAAGCAGTCTCTGATACACCCCATGACTTCCTAACAAAAAAACCTACAGTACAATGTCATCACATGTCAAACCAAGCAATTCACTGAATTGATCATTCCTGTGATAATTTGAGGTGACAATATTTAACTCCACTTTCTCAAGTCTCAGTATTCCTAAAATAAAAGGCATAGGAAGAGGGTGGGAAGGACATTATCAAGCTACAGTGCCAAAATACTTCCTGAAGGCGAGCAGTAGGTGAGTGTTTGTGACAAATGTGAAATAATAGCTCAAATACTGAGTGATGTTAAACACAGCATGACCTCCACTACCTTAATGCAGCCGAGCCCATTCTAAGAAAACTTCACTCAGCTTGCAAGGATTTTCCAGATCTATATTCCCAGAGCGTGTTTTGCTGGGGTTTTTTTGCAGAGCTGTATCACAGACTGCAGTGTTACTGACTTCATCACCCTTCTTTCTGCTCATCCAAACCAGTTTATTTCCATGTTTCATAAGGCCTAGTCCCATGAACAGCAAGGAAATAGAGGGCATTGATTTCCCTTACTTGCTGCATAGAGAGCAATCTTGTCGTTGTCCTTGTGCTTCAGGAGGTTCTCGGCGTAGTTCAGGCGGCTGCCCTTGAACCACTCGGGGATATCTGCGATGCCTTTGGATGGATCCACCACCTGAAAGAAACACCTCGTTCATCCCTGGACAACTGAAATACAATTGATTTTTCACAGCATTGTACAGAAGTCAGCTCATTGCTTCCAAGCCCTTTGCAGACTACTAGGAAAGAATCATTCCTCCCAGCTTACAGATAGCACACATTGATCCTGTAATGAGAGGCCTGGAAAGTTTAATTATTTGTCAACTGTCAAAAGCAAACATCATTACAACAAAACCAGTTGCTGACAGTTGTACATTTGGACCAGCCTTTAATACACAAGTAAAACAAAGCATTGTGACTGCCCAGAGCAGGAGATGCACACAGAGCTCAGGAACACTGGGGGTTTGCCCCTGGGAACCCCCCAGACAGGGACTGAGCTACAGCACATTTAACTGTGCCAGGCCACACAGCCCAGCCTCCCTCTGTGGAAGGTGTGAGCATCCACTCTCCCCCAGCACGAGTCACAGGGTGCAGAGACCAACAGCAGGAACACACACAATGGTCATTCAAAATAATTGTGTAGTCAAATGTAACCAAAGAGTTCCAGCTTTTTATCCAAGTTCTCCATTTTTGAGGATTAACAGGATCCAACAACCTAATAGACCTGTATTAAGTAACTCCCCACTTAGGACTAAGACATACAAAGAATTGAAAAATACAACAAAATATCATCAAAAATATAGTCAGCTGAAACAACTTCCTTCATCTTGAACTAATTAAGCCTCAAAATATTAAACTACCTCTTCATAAGTCACAGTTAAGATTAACTTTAATAACACTGATCCGTAAAGAGCCCCTTAGCATTAGCCAGAGGTCTAAATTGCTTCCAAAATGTCCCTCTGTTTAGTGATTCAGCTGCTCAGCAGCACATTTCTTTGGAAATCTTTAAATAGAAACTTTATTTTACAGTTGTGTTTTTGAAAGCTTCAGTTTATACCCTCAGGTTCTCTCTCCTGGATTGGACATAAATTACAGAAACAGCTTTCTTTCAGCCTGAGTGAAAGGCTCTTCTGAAAGCCAAGCAAGCCTCAAAGCACATCCCATTCCAGAAAACCCAATGGTTTTGTGCTTTGAGAGCAGTGTACTGGAGGCAATTTGAAAATTAACTTCTAAAAGTTAAAACTCACGTGGAAGTGCACTACTATACTAAGTGTACTACTACTATTTCAAATGTATTTTCTAAAAAAGGGAGCTCAAATTTCTTTGCTCCTAACAATTGGCAAGAACTGAGTTATAACATCTACAGAAAACAAAGTTTAAGTGTTTCTAGTGCTCAGCCCACACACTTCAAAGCAGGCTAGCCCTTGCTGCATTCACTCTTCTGAAGGGTGGGTCACATTAAGTAAGACACCTGAGCACACAGCCCCATGGCAGAAGAACCACTTTATCATATCAGTACAGAAATCAGTAGAACAGGAAAAGTCAAAAGAAACTTATCAGTCCCCTCTGCAGGACTGCCAGTACTCTGAGGGTTCTGGAACAGATGGACTCCAGGCATTAAGACAAGTCCAGTCCTCCCTACTAAACCCCAGGGAGGTTCCACTGCATCAAGCTGTGGAACAGTAAGTAATTAGCCCAACACCTTCCTCAGATGGAAAGCACAGGGTGATGCTGATCTCCTACACCAGGACTACACAAGGGCCCCATTGGCAAGATCTGCAGGGTCATCTTTCCTCCAAAGGAACCCTGTGGCACTGCTTGGTGTTGCACCACCACCATTCCCTCAGAGATATTTCAAGCCTGCACCTGACTGCAGAGCTCCCACAACCAGTTCTACAAAGCCAGAGTGTAACAGGTGAGCTTATCAGGTAAGCTGACTCAGGGAAGGGAAACAAACTTGACAGAATGCCAGCATTTACAAAACCAGGACAGTATTCCACCTGCACAGTCCTAAGGCAGAAGGCAGGGCGTTGGCAGACTCCCCACGAGCAGCCAGGAATGACAAGGTGTGCAAGAGGCCATGGCCACAAGAACACTACAGCAGAATTGCTTGGGACAACAAAAGGGTTTCACTGTGCTGAAGTGTACCAGCAACAGAACACCACCATCCACCACACCTGGAAATTCAGGACAAGACCCATTCCTCATATCACTTGCCAAAGTTCTGAAAAGGGGTCAAAAGACTAATTCTAACATCAGTTTATTTCCCCTCTGTGTTGCACTTGCTGTAAGATAAGCACTGAACTTACCTCATCATAGAGGCGAGAGCAGACGATGTTACTGTACTTCCAGAATTCTGCCCAGAAGTCTGAGTAGGACTCCACTGACCACTGGTATAAATCATCATAGTTGGCTGGAAGTAATAGATATGTGTCAGCAGCATGCAGAGAATTACAGGGATCTACACAAACTACCATTAGGGGTACCCCGGATAAAGAAAATTTGTGGCTAAAACAATTAAGAAGATAAATCTGACCAGAGTAAATCACTTCTGCTCAAAGCAAGTGACAACAGAACCAACAGAGAGTCTACCTGGACACCTGAACAGATGGCATCACTCCACCTGACTGTGTAACGAGCCATTTGCCACCACAGAGACAGTGACCTTTTCTAATAGCTCCCTGCAATACCTACACACACTCCCCTGCTGTCAGGGCAACTGAAGATTAAACAAGTCCTTGCTGACACTTCCTATCTATCAACAGGATACTTTCACACAGCAGAAGATAAACAAGGCTTCCCGACAAGGGACATTTGCTGTAAGGTCCCAGTCGGGGGGCAAAGGCCTCTGATAGCTCAGGGACACAGATTAGAGGCATTTGTTATCCTACCGTGGCATCAACATCACTGGCACAGGAAGCAGGGCTACTTTTCAGTGAATGAGGTCTGACAGACTGCAGCTCACCTCTTCATGCTGAAACAGCATGAATGAAGTCAAACAAGATGTTTACTTGCTAGATATTAAAACCATGGCCTGTCATTAAAACCATGGAAATCAGCAGTTTAAGTTTTACCTGACTGTGAGACACACGAAGTAACCTGAAGCATGCATAACAAACCCCACAATTGAAACTAAATGCTGAAATTTAGTGTAAAACAGTTCTAGGTATGAATAACTGAAGCCAATTCTCATTGCAAGCTTGGAAGTGACATTTCCTCATGTCCACAATATCTGAAGCTATGCCAGCAACCAATTAAATGTTTCTGCCATCAGTGACATTAAGTTTCTTGCACTGCCAACTGTTCCCTACTCAACGCTTTCAGTTAAATGACTCAAAGGCATTTTCACCAATTATCTCTGATTTTTCAGCCTGGTATCCAGCGAATTGCTACAAAAGTCATCTTTGTAATCCCTTTTCTACAAGGAGGACATCTTCCAGCTTTTTAAAAGGAAAACATTCAAAACTACCTCTGCACTGTTACTCACACTTAGCCACTGCTCAACTGTTTCCCCATCCGGTCTGTCCCTTCCACATCAATCCTTTCAATCAGAATCAGTTATCCCCCAGGTATTATTGATAGACAAGGCAAAGACTCCTCCATTATACATATTTTAGCTACACATTGCCCAAATCCCAGCCTCTACACAGCCTTTTTACACTCCAAAGTTACTCATCACTCTACTCCACACATCAGCTGCACAGAGACAAGACTTGACACAAGAAGAATTCAAGTTTCCATCTCCTCCTTCAAAATCCAACTGTACCACCTGCTCCAAATCATTTGATATGTGCAAGAAGCTACAGCTCACTACTAACTCTGTTTCTTACAGCACAAACAGCTTGCTCTGGCCTCAGAGTCTGCATCTTCATGTCACAGAGAGCATCCATTCTTTGTTGTGAACAGCACTCGTGCCAATGAGCACCAGTGCAAGCCTAATGGAAACCAACAAAGGTTTCTAAATATACACAGGAATCCACCTTCCAGTAGAGAAGGTCACTTCCAAGTGGGATGAAAAGAGTTCTAGCTGTTTCAGCCATAAACACAGGCAGCCCTTCTGAAACTGCATTTGCTCCCAGTCATACATGTACCAGTTACATCATTCCACTCAGGACTTGCCTAAAACCCTGGATTAACTTACTTCCCATCCAGCAGGAGAGTTAGGACACTACACACCTGGATTCCAACGTGAAATCACCAGCAATCAAAACAATGACCTGGTGTTGTAGGCAGAGTTTGTGGTACTTGGGAGTGGGGCTGTGCCTGAGCCTCATCCCTGATGGGCTACAGCTGTGTCAGACAGGTAATTAGTACCGAAGGTAATGAGCCATGGAGTGCTGAGGGGCACTGACCAGTCACAAAAGGGTAGAGAGGACACACAGGGATGCATGTGAGATTAGGAGTTTAAAAGGTTGTACTGAGGAACAATAAAGAGCAGATGCCTGCAGGCTTCTGAAGTGATCTGATGTTACCCTGTAAAAGCAGATGCCTGAAGCCTTCTTCGGTGTTGGTGGTGGCTTCACTATCCTTCTGCTATAACCTGGCTGACCCACACAGCAATCAAGGTAAGGAAATGTTTCCTAGCCATGAACTGCCAGAAGCATTGCTATCACTCCAGAACGTGTCTGCTCATACCACTGACACCTACACTAGACTGACATGCTTCCAAGCCACTGCCAAAACTACTCCTTTCACCCTCCATCAGCCAAATGACTACAGGAAAGCTACACAAGCAACTTGGGCCCCAAATACTTAGAGCAGTATAAAATAAACTAGTCAGAACTGAAAGGTTTGACCTCCATACGCACTGAAGTTTACCCAGTCCATGATGCAGCACCACTGACTCCTGACAGCCTGGAGACATGGAAACCTACAGCCAGCAGATATGGAAAAAAACACCACTCTGAGTTGGAAACACTCCTGGACATCAAACCCCTGCTCAGAGCAGGCCTCATTTCAGAGGCAACAGGTTGTTTCCAAGTCAAAGAACCACACAACTGTTTCTGAACAAGCACAAGCAGGGATTGTGGAAGATGCACAGCAAAACGCCCTTACCGTCCACCACTAAACAAGCTCATCCATCACCGTTCACCTCCCAGTACACATGACTATGACAAGACACATACTCTTCATAATGAAACACGAGCAGGACCGTAACTCCACTCTCGCACTCCTCTGCTGCTGAAGTACCACGCTAAGGCTTACGCTCACCTCAGCCATGGCGACGGCGATCCCGCCTTCCCACATCCCTTTAAAGCACTAAGTCACTCCAGTGCCGCTCCCAGCCGCAGAACTCCGCGCACACCGGGAGCCCCCGCAGGTAGCGCTGCCTGGGCTGACACGGGGGCTGTTTGCCTTTCCCATCTGTCCACACCTCCACAGCAGCGGATGCTGCCCCGCAGGCCTCTGGCTGAGGCTCAAGCAGAGCATCCCGCCCGCAGCCCGGTACCCACCTGCCCAGGGGTGCCCGGGCACCCACGGGGACCGAGACCTGAGCGACACACGGATGGGCCTCACGGTGAAGCCACCCCGGGGAGACAGCGCCTGCCGACCCCCACAGCCGCAGCACGGCCCCGGGAAGCGCCCGCCTGCCCCCGCCCAGCGCTCACCCAGGCGGAGCCCACAGCTGCTAGCCACGGCGGCGCGGAACCGGTCCATGTGGGTGTTGCGCTTCGTGTCAGGCTCCCACATCACCTGCGACTCCATGATCTCGGGCTCCCGGGACATGGCGGCGGCAGCGGAGCGAGGCGAGCACCGTCTGTCCCCAGGCACCCTCACGGCCCGAACACCTCCCGCTCCCACCGCGCCCCGGCGCTGACTGCCGCCCCTCCTCCGCGTGCACGCTTTAAAGGCGCCCCCGTCGCATCACTCCGTACCCTTCCGCCGCAGAGAAAAGTGCGGGCGGCGCGCCCCGCCCCGCCCGCCGAGGGGCGGTGAGGCCGGGAGGGCGGCGGGACCGCGGGGCACGGCGGGGCGGGAGGGACGGCCCGGGGAGC
>VWZP01007108.1:64477-75622 GCA_013396995.1 Dicaeum eximium
GCGCCCCGCCCCGCCCGCCGAGGGGCGGTGAGGCCGGGAGGGCGGCGGGACCGCGGGGCACGGCGGGGAGGGAGGGACGGCCCGGGGAGCGCGGGCACAGCCGTGCCGGGGGCGCGGGGAGGCCGCGGGCGGTGCGGGATGAACGGGGAGCGGCGGGCACCGAGAGCCGCCGCGCGGTCCCTGTCACCTCTAAAGGTCACCAGACGTCGCGCCGGCACCGGGAGGAGCCATCGCTTCGCGCTTGTCCCCGCATCTCCGCAAAATCACCGCCGCTCTGGTGATTTGTCTTTTCCCCAAGGAAGCCTGAAGAAGTAGCAACAAGTATCTTTGACCCAAAAATGAGGCGTGAAACGCGTTTCTCCGTGGCCTCGCCGTCCCAGCTGCGCTTGTGTAACGCTCCCAGCCCACACAGCTCGCACCTTGGATTAAAACTTAATATTGCTGCTCTGTTTTCTAAATGTGGACTTTGCTAGTGACCATCGAGATTTTGCAGCAACCGATTTCAGCCGGGAATTGGTGCTAATAAAGCACTTAATAACGTGCAATTCACTGCTAGTCCGTGATCTTTAAGGGTCTTTTAGAACCTAAACGACTCCACGATTGACAGTGCGAATCCCATTATGCTTATGTAACTTATTTTCAAGGTCATGGTTTTGCTTCTAAGTCATGGAAACCTCAAAATTGGGAATTTGATGGGAAATTATGCAGGCCTGTTGTATATGAAAGTAAAATATATGTAGTAGATTGTGTATTTGCTCTATGTGTCATTTAGATTTTTGTGATACCAGAATACGACTCCTTTATTACATTGGAAAGCCATGGAAATGTGATTTAGGCAATTCACAGTTTTTATTTGCCTCGAGACAGACCTTAAATCTGGTGTATTTTAAATAACTCTCCCCAGAGCCTAAGGGACTCGGGGAGGTGGAATGGGGACACATTATCTGCCCGCCGTGCCTCCCTCGCCTTGGCAGCGCTCGGAGGTCACTGGAAGTGTGAAATCCATGGCCGGACACCTGCCAGGCACAGAGATAAGGGACAAGGCAGCACAGCAGCTCCTGTGCCCAGGTCCCAGAGGGTTCAATGGCCTCGGGGCCGGCAGCCTGTGGTGGGGAAACTGCCTGGAGAATCCATCTTCCTGCTTCTGTGGAAGAGATAACATATTGGTTTTGCCGGCACGTTGTGTCCCAGTGGATGTACCCACACAGGTTAATGCTCTGTTGGTGTCATAAACACCTTCACAACCCAAAAGGGGCAGGAGGGTTTTGCCTCCCGCTCCATCACAGACCTCAGACCCCCGGGCAGCCCCTCCACACCATTTACCCTGGGTGATGAACAGCCTGCCCTGCTCTGGGGTGAGCTTAGGGCCAGGTGTGGGGCAGGTCAAGACTTACACCTGAACAAACACCTGGTGGATGCCATCTCTGGCTGCGGCACTCCTTGCCAGGCCTGGAAGCAAAGCTGTAATTTCTCATTTTTACTGCGGGGGTCACAGCTCAGGAGGGGGGGTCACCTACTCACCCCTGTGCTCAGGTGAGGCCACACCACACTCCTGTGCGCTTCTGGGCCTCTCCATTCAGGAAGGACATCAAGAACGTGTCCAAGGAAGGGAACGGAGCTGGGAAGGGGCTCAGCCTGGAGAAAAGGGGGCTCAGGGGGCCCTTGTGGCTCTGCAAAACTCCTGCCAGGAGGGGACAGCCGGGGGTCGGGCTCTGCTCAGAGAACAAGTGATAGACATGATGACACAGGCTTAAGCTGCGCCAGGAGAGAGGTTTAAGTTGGACATTAAGAACTTCTTCCCAGAAAGAGTACTCAGATACTGGAAGGTACTTCCCAGTGAGGTGACTGAATCACCGTCCCTGGCGGTGTTGAGGGAAAGGTCTGACAGACACTGAGGGCTCAGCTCTGACTGACGAGGCGGTGCTGGTTGGCAGGCTGGCCCCGGTGCTCGCCGCAGCCTTTCCCGCCCTCAGCGCTGCCGTGACTCCGCTCCCCGCCCGCCGCCGCCGCCGCCGCTCCCCTCAGGGCCGGGCGGGCCCGCGCTGCGGACGGATCCCGCGCGGCGCACGGCGGCCCCGACGCCGCCGCTCCTGATTGGCTGCGGCGCGCCTGGCCCCACATCAGCCCAGAGCCCGCTCTCCTCGCGGCTGGCCCGACAGGGGAAGAGCCGACGCCGGCACGGACCAATCGGCGCAGAGATTTCTCAAGCCCCTCTCGCTGCCGACCAATGAGCGGCCGGCGCAGGGGGAGGTGTGCCCAATCAGAGGAGCGCTCTCATACCGCTCGGCAGGAGGGCGGGGGTCACTCCGCGCTCCCCTCAGCGCTGAGGCGATGCCGAATTTGCCCGTTTTAGGAAAAAAAACACCGAATCACGGAATGGATCCGGCTGGAAAAGGCGTCTGAGGTCATCCATTCCAACCTATGACTCAACACCACCCTGTCAACCTCACTATGGCACTGAGCGCCTCATGCGACCTTTCCTTAAACACCTCCAGGGCCGGCCATTCCCTCACCTTCCTGAGCAGCCCATTGTAATGTCTAAAACACCTTTTCTGCCAAGTGTTTCCTCCTAAACGCAGCAGCAAAACTGCCGCTTTTTCCTACCTAAAGCAACCTGTACTCCTAAAAAGAAAATGAGCAGCTAAATCACCTGAGAAGGGACCCAAAAGTCGTCTCGCTGAGCTGAAAAAGGTGTAATTTATAAAGGACTGACCCAGTTACAGCTCAGGGAGGAAGTTTTGTAATAATACCTCAGGGTGATCTCTGAAATACACTGAGGCCTGACCGTGATCTATTGAATCAACGAGTGGATTAACAGATCTAAAGGTTTTTGATTTTTTTTTTTAAATCCTATATTCAGAGCATCGGCCAGCTGGTTAATGAGTCTGGATAAAAATAAGAAATTTCTGGCTCATTTCATGTCCATGATCTCTGATTTTAAAAGAGAGAACCCTGAGATCTGCTAAAACTCAAACACCTAGAAGCCCCCAATTTTTTCTAAACACTGCTCAAATTGTTGTTAAATCTCTGTCTCTGAGTAAGACAACTTAGACAGTTGTTAGTGCAGATGAGGAAATAGAGAAGCACACTCAGGCTTCCTCTGTACAGCGAGACCCTCACCAGAGGACCTTTCTAGAAGGCTCCCAGCTCTCCTCGTTAAGAATTGCAGTGTGGCTGAGGTCTGTGTTCCATGCCATGATGCAATATATTATTTGGGCAGACGCTATTTCGTTTATTTAAACAAGGAGGGTGAAATAGCATGTAATTTCACAAGAGCTGGACATTTGGAGAGATAAAAACACCTGAAATAGGCTCGTTGAGACAGGTCAGGATATCAATCAAATGCCAGAAAAGTTTTCCAAACTATCCTGACCTCGTGCAAAGGACAGCCTCTGGAACTCTGCGAAGAACAGATGGTAACAAGCCACGGGCGAAAAAAAAAAGGGATTTTGAGGGGATTCCTCCATGGAAATTCACACAGAGAAATAGGAACATTCCCAAATTTGCACAAACAACACCCTTTGAACCATAAACAGCACAAGGGGGCACAGAGAAGGCCATGCCAAATGGAGGCAAATCAAAGAATTATCCCCGGCACAGAAAGCAACCCTCATGACAGCTAATTACCATCAAGGGTTTTTTGTATCATGAGGCTCTTCACATGCCAGAAAGGGCCCAGAAATGCTGACATTTAGTGTGTGCTCAGAGTATAAGCACAACATGGAATTGAGGGCAGATAACCAGAAACCTCAGAAGAACCTCCAAAATTCCTGTCCTCAGTTACCAACCTGTTCTGGAAGAGGATGAGGCTCCAGACTATACACAGGTAGCAACAGATCAGCAAATCTTAAATGAAAGCACCCTTTATAAATATATAAAGCATCAATATCCTGCTGAAATGGAATCCTAAGTACCTTCCTGGATGTGGGCCCAACCCTTCCAGGGCCAAATAGAAAACAATGCTGAAAGGTCCAGGCCGCTCTCCTAAATGTGAAAATAAGTGCTTTGGCCAGACTGAAACTGGGAAAAAGGCCATGGCAGAGATGTCTATATTCCAAATGTCTACTCAGCTACCAGGCTTAGGCTGAGCCACACGGTTTGAACATCAGGAACATGGAGTAAAAAATCAGCTCCCGCACTCTCTCCTTGTAAGAAATGCTCCAAACCCCAAATCATCTTTGTGTCCTCTGCTGGACCCTGTCCAGCAGCTCCTTATCTCTGCTGCACTCAGCAGCCCTGAGCTGGGCATGATGCCTGCTGAAGGCTGGCCTACAACAGAGACCAGAGCTACAGAATAAAGCAGGGATTTACTAAAAGGATTTCCTCCATGGATCCACCTTGGGCAGCACAAGAGCCCAGCCAGGGCTGCACCCAAGATGAACCAAAATGGGCACAAAATGGACACCGGGCACGGCTCTGGCACTTTGATCAGTTCTGCTCCATTTGCATCTTGGAGTTCANGCACAGAACCTGAAAAATATAAAAGCTAAAACCTGAGGCATGTGGCACAGCCCTCCGTGCGCGGTGTCTCTGAGGAGGAGCAGAGCGGAGGCCCCGCCGTGCCCGGTGCCCCCGGGCCCTTTCCCGCCCCCGGCATTTCCCGTGATCGCCNGCCCGGCGCTCGGGCCGCGCGGGGCCGCGGGGCCGACCGCCAGAACAGCCTCCGCCGCGCCGCCAGCGGCCTGTACCAGGGCGTCAGCGGCCTCTTCGGCGAGGACAACGTGCGGGCCCTGCAGAAGGTGAGGCGCCGGTTGCTGCTCGCCCATCCCGCCCCCTCCCCTCCGTCTCTCTCGCTTCTCCCGCCGCCTCGCTGCTCCGACGGTGAACGGGCGGCTCTGCGGCCGCGGCCCCGCGCCCCCAGCGCGCCCCGGTGCGGCCGTGGCCTCGTCCCGGGGCGAGGCGACGGAACGGCCGGAGCGCTGCTGTGGCGAGAAAAACGGGAGGCCAGGCTTGCAGCAGGCTGGGGAAAAATCGCAGCTAAATTCCTAAATGAAGGTGGTTTGAGGCGGGGGAGACGGGCAGGGCCGCTCGCCGGCGGTGAGGAGCCCCCCAGCCCAAATCCGGTGTGGCCGCAGCAGCGGAGCATCCTGTGCTGTGGGGCCTCGGAGCTTGCAGGGGGGCAGGCGTGCGGGAGCTGCACATTCCTCTGGTCCCGCTTTCCTCAGGCAGTCAGAAATTCTATTCAATTGACCTCTGAGTACACCTGAGACGTTTGCGTGTGATGCTGGGGGCATCTCTCAGTTGCTTGATAAAACTAATGCTTTGGTTTGCTTTACCGGCTGTTGGTCATAGTGTTTTCTCTGAACTTCAAAGCGATAGTAAAGCCAATAAAGTCAGTTTTTAAATCCTGCCGACGTACACATTTACATGCCAAAATGCCTGCAATAACGATAATTGAAACGCATAAATTAATAATTCACGGAGTTTAACAAAATTTCAGATTTACGATTTTTCCCGTGGGAACTACAAAATAATCTGCAATTCTTGCTTAATGAATTATAATTCTAGTCATGACAAATAAGTCTCAAAGTGTTACTTTAGGAATTGAGGATTTTTTTAATTTTCAATTTTATTTCTCAGTTTTTCTCAAGGTTGACAGAGAGGTTTGTGAATGGGGTGGATGTATTAATGGACACATTCTGGAGAATATGGACTGATTTGTTAGATGTTCTTGGAATTGATGGTAAGTGTGATGCCTGCTCACCCTTGAACTGTCTCAGCCTGTATCAGTGTTAACAAGCAAATGAGAAAACAGTTACATTTTGTCATGCTGCTTAAACATCCATCAGTGGTGTCTCTCTCTGCTTCACATGGCTTTGATTTTCCTGTCAGTATCTTCAAACGGGAAGGCTGAACCCCACCATTCCATTTCTGTATGTGTATCTACAGGCTGTGTACAGAATGCATTACCAGTCACGGTTGGTTCCTTGGTCTCATCATTAAATGGATTCACACAGCCCGGAGCAGTGCAGGGAAATCAGTGAGGACTAGAGAAAGGAAAGATGCAGTTGGGAGCCTTTAGAATGCAGCTTTTACAAAGCAGGATCTGTAGCCCCCAGTGTGAATTTTGACCTCAGGGTCTACAGTGGTTTGTCTTTAAAGACCCTTTAGCACATTCTGTGGAATGAATTCAGTTGAATCAATGGTGCTGAGCCAGTGATTGAAGAGGGTTCATCCCGAAACAGGTGAACTAGCTTTACCCTTTACTTCAGAAAACACAGCCATGACCCCACTGCTGTGGGGGTTTGACCCTTTGGAGCTGTGCTCGCGTTTTTTGCCCCGTGCCACCTTGGCCCACGCTCATTAACATCCTGTACATTTTTGTTTTTCAGCCTCCAACCTGACTCATTATTTCAGCCCGGCAGCGATTGCCAACAACCCGACCCGCGCCCTCCTGCTGATCGGTGCCATTTTACTGGCCTATTGGTTTTTATCTCTCTTCCTCGGATTCTTCTTCTATCTGCTGCACATGCTGTTTGGTCGTTTCTTCTGGATCGCCAGGGTGGCCCTGTTCACGCTGTCCTGTGTGTACATCCTGCAGAAGTACGAGGGCGACCCGGAGCACGCCGTGCTGCCGCTCTGCTTCGTGGTGGCCGTCTACTTCATGACGGGGCCAGTTGGATTTTACTGGAGGAGAAACAGCAACAGCAGCCTGGAGGAGAAGATGGACCACCTGGATAGTCAGATCAGACTGCTGAACATCCGCCTTTCCAGGGTGATTGAGAACCTGGACAGGGGCAGCGAGCAATGAGCCGGCCCCTGCTGACCACTGAACACCAGCTCCGGAGAATTCCTAAGCACTGTCTCACCCCGAGTTACAAAGCAACAAAACATCACATGGTAAAAAGTGTGCAAAGTTATAACTTTTCATCGTGTCTAAGACTAATTTATCTAGGTTAAACACTCAGCTGTTAGACTTCTAGGAGGAACAAAAAACATAGAAAATTCAGCTGTATATTCAGAGTTTTATCCAGTACTAGAATTTTCTCAGTAGATAAACGCTTACTTTTACAAGCATTTAAAAACATCTTTTGTAAAGTTTTTATAAGAGCAAATTGAGTAGTCTTTCAGATATTGAAATTGAGTTAAACATATGCAAATTTGACACTTTAACAGTTAAAAAGAAAAAAAAAATCTCAAGCTTATAAGCACTTCCATTGAGAAGTAACTGCTGTGGGTCCATATTTTTTCTTCAGAGTTGTGAATGTTTTTGTGTTTTTGTTGGCTTATTTCATTGCCTTGAAGTTGCCTTTCGTAGAGTATCAGATGAGGAATTTTCTGGTATCCAGGCCAAAAAATTCACACCATAGCTTTTAACAGGAGGTGGGGAATGAGAGAGAAGGAAGATCTGAAGTCCTTAAAAGCCAGTCCAATGTGAGGAAGCGCACGTGTGGCATTTTGTCATTGCATTTCATCCTGATAACTTTAATTTGTTAGTGCCTGGAAGGAAATCTGCTTTAATAAATTGGCACAGAAGGAAGATGTAACATGACAAATTGTAATTCATATTCGATCTGCACGGTGAAGCATTTTCCAAGCTTTAGTGCATAGAACAAACCATGATTTTTAATCTCAGGACCCACACACTTTCTCAGAAAAGGCAGCAGTTAAAACACGTGCAAATGTATTGTTGCTTAAAGCTTTCTCAGGACCAATCAGCGGCAATAAATTATCTCCAGGAATATCTGGATTTTTTTCTGAAATTATAATAGTTTTATAGGAGCTTTTTGCTTGAAGTCTGTGTCCTCGTTAGGTTTTGGGAAAAGCGAGTCACCTTTCAGAGGAGGGTGTAGGAAACGCTTCTTTCAAAGCGGTGGAGCTTTGGAGCAATTTTATTTTGCAGGATTTCTGTATTTCTTAGAACTAAGGAGCTTGGTAGCGTATCACTGGCTGTGCTGCTTTACTGAAACAGTGAAACAAAGGTAACCTCAGGGAAGGAAGTCTGGAGTGTGGTTTCACCTGGAAGCAGCAGCATCCAAAGACACAGATGTGTGGAGAGAGGGGAAGCGCCTACCCCTAGTGATGAGCACAGTTCTGATACCACGAGGGGTAGGATGGAGCACAGCTGAAGCATTCCATATTCCATAGGGTCCAAACCAACCACTCCATCAAAAAGCGCAACAAAAATTGGTCTGTCATGGGGCCTGGCTACAAAGCAAGGGAATGAGGAGGAGGAGGAGGAGGAGGAGGCTCCCCAGGTGTGCCTGCCAGTGGCAGCTCCAGTGGGACAGCTGAGCACAGCTTGTTCTTCCACTGGGCAAAGCTTTTGTTGGATGTGATGCTTAACTGAATGTAACTGTGGGGCGAATTTATTTTTCTCTTTATGCTGAAGTTTAATGTTCTTCTTGAAATGTGTCTGTTACTTGCCTAACCTCTCTGGGTCTGTGTGTGGCATTTCCACGGAGGTTATTTTTAAATCCATGTTAATGGCCTTTACTCCTGGTGATCACTTTGGTTCAACACTGTTGAAGTTCATATGCACTTGGCACGGTTGGAATGCATTTCAGTTTTTTGATGTCACCTGTAAATCCCCCTGTACCCCATTTATTAACAAGTACATGGTTTAGAGTTGTTAAATAACTGATTACCACAACTTAAAATCCTTCCTGTGATCAGATAGGGACTATGGCAAGAAATAGTCCACTTTGTCAAGCTGAAAATGTAAATTACAGTGAATTCCTTTTTCCAGCTCATTTTCCATAGTATTCCAGAGTCTTCCCTGTAGACTCAGTTCTCCCTTCTGTTGTGCACAGAGGACTGGGCTAAAACACCAACCTGGAAATTAGGAATTGACTAGTAAAGCTTGTCAGGTCTTGGTGTGTTTTGTCAAATTTGAGACCTGAGGACCAAAGTTTGCAAACCTTGCTCGTGTCAGCAGCTCCATCGCCTTCTTAGGGCAATGTGCATGGGTCAGTTTGCATAGATTGTATTTTGTGTAATCCATATTTAACGTTGAAGTTGAAAATACTGAACATTTATATGTTAAGAGTTGTCTATGATAAAGATTTCTTTAAAAGTATTATATAAAAGTTAATTTGAATTATAGTTTCTCCCTATCTCACTCTAATCATTTATCTTAGTTTTGTAAAATCAGCCCTCCTATATTAATACTCTTCGTTTCGATCACCCTGCTGCTTGAAAAATGGTATTTTTATATTTACTTGCATCCCATGTATAGCAAAATGTTATGTCAAAAGCAGTATATATGAAATTGGGTATTTTTAATCAGTGTTTTTCCCAGCACTCAGTTTTCACGTTAGTCAAATTCAAAAGTAATGATTTTTTTAAAGCACAATCTAATCTTCAATATATATATATATATAAATATATATATATAAATATATACTTTTAAAATGCTCTGTATTTTTAAACATGCACTGTAGTGAAAGCGCTTTTGGGGACATGAATGTGGTATTGTATTTAATCTCTTTCAACTTTTGTAAATACCTTTTACAAGTATTTTCCATACTGGGCCATCTAGTTTATCCATGGAGGTTTTTGCTGTTTTTCAGAAACCCATGCCAGTTGCTGCACTGCTTTTGTATCCCACAGAGGGAGGGCTCTGTGTCACCTGTGGGCAAACTGAGCCTGGCAGGTGACACTCACCCAGAGCAGGGGTGGCACAGGACAGCCCTCAGCAGGTGACACTCACCCAGGTGAGGGTGGCACAGGACAGCCCTCAGCAGGTGACACTCACCCAGGTGAGGGTGGCACAGGACAGCCCTCAGCAGGTGACACCCTCCCAGGGCAGGGGTGGCACAGGACAGCCCTCAGCAGGTGACACTCACCCAGGTGAGGGTGGCACAGGACAGCCCTCGTAGCTCCCGCTTTTTGCCGTGACTTCACGGAGCAGGGCAGCAGCTCTGCCACAGGCACCGTGCCCTGCTGGGAGCTGCTGCGGGGGCACAGGTGACACGGGGACAGCCCCGCCTGGCTGCTCCTGCAGGGCGGATCCCGCTCCTGGACCTTCCCGCGGCCTCTGGAGGAGCCATCGGTGTGCGAGGCTGGCACAGGGCCGAGGAGGGCTCTGGCTGCCCGGGGTGCGGAGCTGCCCGCGGTTCCCAGGGCTCCACCGCCTGCTCCTGCTCCTGCTCCTGCTCCTGCTCCGGGCCCAGCCTCTGGAACGCTGTGGGATTCTCCTGGTGTGGCTCATCTGACACACACTGCTGTAGATATCCCATGTGTCCCGTGGCTCAGCCTCTGGAACGCTGTGGGATTCTCCCGGTGTGGCTCCTCTGAGAGCACAGCTGTAGGTATCCCGTGTGTCCCGTGGCTCAGCCTCTGGAATGCCACGGGATTCTCCTGGTGTGGCTCATCTGACACACACTGCTGTGGATATCCCGTGTGTCCCGTGGGCTGTGGGTGTCAGAGGGCCGTGTACAACCCGGTGTAGCTCAGTGCTGTGCTCCTAGCTCACCTTCACTTCGTGATTTGCTTCTCAAGACTCGTTGCGTCGTCGGTGTGGAAAATAGCCCAGTATCAACCTTAGCTCTTCGGTGGTGTGGAAGTGTTTTGTGTGGTTTGCCTCACATACTGATCCGTATTTGGCAGCTAATGGCGTTAAGTGACCATGAGTTCTCTTTGTCCGGGTTGGAAAATAAAAGGTTTTATTGTATCCGCATGTATTTTAAACTTTTTGGATAATTCCATCGACCTGTGATGACAGCACATGTAAAAACCGATCTCTTCCTTTTATTCAGAAGTTATATTTGCTGTGGTAGCACTTGTTGTTGGCACTGATGGTAGTGATATCACATCTTGTTTTGTACATCAGGTTTCATCATTACAGTGTTTAAGTTTGTACAATTGTTTATGTAAAATTGATTTGGTCTGAAGAGGTACCGTGTGTTCACTTCTGATCCTAGACACATACGAGATCCTGCTGGTAATACTGTTCAGTACTTACAGCTGTACCAGACTTACTTTTTACAGAGCTTTACATGCCTTTATTTATTCCTTTATCGGACCATCCAAACCATGTACTCCGTAGTTCAGTATTTGTAGACCAGTTTCACGAATCAACTTAAGGTGTTGTGGCAAAGCTTCGAATAAATGTTTACTGAGACTTTGCACTGAGCTGCGAGTGCCTGCTGAGGCTCTGAGGGGTGGGATGAGATCCGTGGGATGGGATCCATGGGAGAGGAG
>VWZP01007108.1:77226-95417 GCA_013396995.1 Dicaeum eximium
GCAGGGGTGTGGGGTGTCAGGGGTGTCTCAGGTGTGTGGGGTGTCAGGGGTGTCTCAGGTGTGTGGGGTGTCAGGGGTGTCTCAGGTGTGGGGTGTCAGGGGTGTGCAGGTGTGTGGGGTGTCAGGGGGTGTCTCAGGTGTGTGGGGTGTCAGAGGGTGTCTCCAGGGCTCCTGGGTGCAGCTCCAGTGGGTGAAGGCTCTCCCTGCCCTCTCCTGGCTCAGGTGTTGCAGGAACACGTGGGCTCTGGGCCCAGGACAGGTGTGAAGTGCGCCACTGTCAGTCAGGGATGTTTTTGCATTCTCAAAGCTCTGTGGAGCAGGTGTTGTGAGCAGCAAAGCTCCCTGCACCCCAGCATTGGCCTGTCTGTGCTTCTGAAATGCTTGTTTTGTATTTTCAGTCTGCAAATTAGAGCTTTTCTGTCTTTGTAAAACCTTTCCAGGCAAAATTCCTGGTCCTGTTAGTGTCTGAATAGTAACTTTCACAAAGGAACTCTGGTTTTGGGGGCAGTTTCAAACTGTGGCTGCCTGACCTCCTGCCAGTGCCATATCCCACAGGAGGGGTTTGAGGGGAGGCTCCCATTGCTCCAGGCCTCATTCCAGTGGTTTAGTTCAAACCTCTTTTCTTTGCTGCTGTTTTTAGGGTGCAGCTGAGCTGCTCGTTGCAGTGATGTCAAGTCCCCATTTCTATTTTTGCTCTGAAATCTTCAGCAGGGAGGCCTGACCCTGGAGCAGCAGGGAGGTTTTACAGCTGCACTGCAGTGTTTGCCAGAGCACAGAGCACACCTCGTAATGCTCAAGTGCAAATCTTGAAATGCAGTTATTTCCTGGTCAAAGCAAGCCCTGATTTTGGTTGTTTTCCCCAACCAGAGAGCTGAGTTGCTGAGCAAGCTGAACGAGGTCCAGGCTTCTGAGGCAGAAATGAAACTCCTGTACACCACTTCCAAACTGGGGACTGGGGAGCGCATGTATCAGGCCAAAAGGTAAAGGGATTTTTGTGGCTAAAGTGATTTTTGGGTAAAACCCTTGCTATTGATCACTGTATTTGAGCAGCAACGTTCTGAGCTTTCCCTTGAGTTTTTTTTTCCTTCTTGGTGCCAACAGGTTCTTCAGAATGGATGGAGTTAAATAATTTGCTATTTTTACCTGATAATGGGATAGTTATTTTCTTGTATGAGTGGGTATTAGTTAAAAGAACTTGATATTTCATATGGGATGAGGAGGGTGACACAATCTGCAGGCTTTTACCAATTATGCTAAACTACAAAATTGGTGGCTAAACATTTACTTATTTTCTTGTACTGGGAGACATCTGCTGATGTTTACCATAGTTGCTAGATTTATCAAGAGGTGGATTTATAGATTAAACTACAAGGATGCCTTCAGAAGAAATGAATAATCCCCAGGACAGAAAATCCTTAGATACAAATCCATGAGTTGGGTGAGCCAAGGCTTTACCTGGCAGAGTTGTGAAAACCTCCAGGAGTGGAGATCCTGGTTTTTGGGGAAGTCATGTGTGGTTTGAGGTGCCAAAACACAGCTCACACGTAGATGTTTTGTTTGCAGGGTGACACAGGAGCCCAGGACTGATGTCCCTGAGAAGATCAGGAGCATCAGCGGTGCAAACAAGAGAAGGCACAGCTCAGCTTCAGAGTCAGAGCCTGAGGAAGAGCCCAGCAGCTCTGAGGAGGAGGAAGAGCAGAAACAATTCACTGAGAAATCCTCAGGCAGTGCTGTGAATGCTGCTGACAAGGCAGAGGGAGGAGAGGGGAAGGCAGGGGCTGAGCAGCCTCCAGCAGGTCCCAGTGCCCCCGTTCCCCAGGCAGCCCCCAGCAGGGCACCCTGCAAGCCTGCAGTGTTTGTGCCTGTGGACAGGACTCCTGAGATTCAGGTGAGCCTCTGTGAGCAGCACAGGGCTTATCAAAGGGGCTGGAGAGTGTGGTGTGTTCCAGCAGCTGGCTGCACTCAGGGTCCTTGTTGTGGCAGCTGCTGGTCTGCTCCAGCAGCAGGAAAACTCAGTTTGTTTTAGGGTATAAGCATTTCTCTTTAGTTTTACATGTAGAATCTGTTAAAAGTCCTTGATTGTCCTTTGTTGGAAAATCTTCTGAAGTCCCTTTCAGCTCTCTGTTGTTTTGTATCTTATGCTGGATGGTTTTGTCCCATTTTTTGTAGGTAGGGCGTCGTGTAGAAACAGGAAAAGCTCTGCATGAGTCTTAGCAGATGAGACAGGTGTGAAATGAGTTTTCCCTTGAACTGCTATATTAAGAAACTCCAGGGACTCTGAAGTTTCACAAATTAAAGTGTAGGACTTGCCCTCTGCTTTCTGGGAAGCTGCTCTGATGGCTCTGGTTCTCAGACATGCTGGTGTGGCATTAACTGGTTTGAGCTTTCCAGGTCACAGGCTTGCAGAATTCCTTCTTGTGGGTTTTATGGTCTGAGGAAGGTAACAGTTTTCAATCCTGAGGAAAGCAAAAAAGGAGTGAGAAACAACTAAAATATGTGTTTTGCACTGTTTAGGAAGCAAGACTAAAGCTTCCAATCCTGGCTGAAGAGCAAGTGGTCATGGAAGCCATTAATGAGAATCCCATTGTGATCATCTGTGGAGAGACAGGAAGTGGCAAAACCACACAAGTGCCTCAGTTCCTCTACGAAGCTGGATATGCCAGGTAGGAACTGGATTTTATGTGCAGCAAATGGAATTGCAGAGGCCACATTTTGGGAAAAACTTTGCTGTAATCCATGCACGTCCAGATCAATGCAGGTATAACAGAAGGGAATCCCAGGCTTTCCTGGCTGTGTTTTTACTCCACCTGCAGCTCAGAGTGAGGCTGTGTGACTGATGCCACTCGGTGTGGAGCCATTAGTGGGAGATGCTGTTGTCTTTTTCGGGCTGCTGCTGTGTTTAATGCAAACAGCCCATCCTTTTCCTCCCTCCCCCCTTAGTTCTGGCGGCACCATCGGCATCACGGAGCCTCGGCGCGTGGCCGCCGTGTCCATGTCCCAGAGGGTGGCCAAGGAGATGAACCTGTCACACAGGTGAGCTTTAAAAAGCCCTGAGACCTCGCTGGAAGATGGCACCGAGGTGCTCTGTGAGTGACAGGGGCTCTCTGCTCCTCCCCCTGCCCGGTGTTTCCCCTCAGAGTGGTTTCGTATCAAATCCGGTACGAAGGGAACGTCACGGATGAAACTCAGATCAAGTTCATGACGGATGGCGTGCTGCTCAAAGAGATTCAGAAGGTAAGGTGCCGTCCTCAGTGTTAAAAAAGGGAGATGTTTTTGTATAGCTGGGAAGAGAGGCCGCTAGGGATTTGTCGCCAGTCTTTCAAATCAGAATCCCTTTCAGCACCAGAGATTTATTTCATCCCCAGCCTTGATATTCCTGCCCAAGCCCCTAAACATCAGGTTATCTTGGTGGGTAAAATGAGAGCAAGAAGAGACTTGGGAACCAGGCTGCTTTGTGTGGGGTGAATGCATTAAACTGTGTGAGAAACAAAGCTGTGGGTGGGGGTCAGTGCTTGTGTAGCTGTGGGGTGCCCTGACTCAGATATGCTTGCAAACTGAGGCCTGCTGTGGTGAAATCCATCTCCCTCCTCAGGACTTTCTGCTTTCCAAGTACAAAGTCATCATCATTGATGAAGCCCACGAGAGGAGCATGTACACAGACATCCTGATTGGCCTCTTGTCTCGCATCGTGCCCCTCCGCCAGAAGGTGAGAGGGGCAGGGCTCCTGCTCTGCAGGGGTGTGTCAGGGAGGGGGGACTCCTGTGGTGTGGGATTCCATGGAAATCTGACAGAAAAAACACTCACTGAACACCTTTGTCTTTCTGTATGATTGAAGAAGCACAGAGCCCACCCCAAGGGGGAAATGGTACATATCAGTACCAAGGGGGGACTTCTCAGGCACAACAGTTCATTTGAGACTTACAGGGCCACGGGGCAGGTGTAGGTAATTGAGTTCCAGCAGCCTGGGGAAAGCAGGGTGTTGGTGGTTGCACTGGCTGAGGCTGCCAGCAGCAGGGCTGGGGAGGTGTCTGGGGCAGGGGTGACAGATCTGTGTCCTGCAGAAGGGGCTGCCCCTCAAGCTGATCATCATGTCGGCGACTCTGCGAGTGGAGGATTTCACTGACAACGCCAGGCTGTTCTCTGTCAAACCTCCTGTCATCCAGGTACTGCTCCCCTCCTGGCAGCTGAAATACAGCAGGGGGGCCTTTAGAAAACCAGTTACAAAACAGGGGCATGCTAATCTTTCCAGCTGGTGCTGAAATCTCTCGGATACCGGTTTAAAAACAGTCATTTTGTTCAGGCTATTGTTTCTTTTGGGACTTGGTGTTTTTCTTGCCACTTTTATCAGAAAACCGCCCTGGCGGGATCTGATTATCTTGAGAAACTCTTAAGTTATGGTTCAGGAGAACTAGAAAGCCTCAGTCTGAGTTGATGATGTGAAAGTTGGTTTCTAGCATGGTTTTATGGTCTTCAGAGCAGACAACACCAATAATTTCTGTGAGCTTGGTGTTTTGGAGGGTACCAAACCCAAGAGGTGAACAGAAATACAGGGTGAGCTTTTCTGGTTGTCCCATGAAAGATGTAATGACTGTGTGGAGTTGTGACAGCAAACAAACCCTTTATTTCTATTTCCTCTCCAGGTAGATGCAAGGCAATTCCCTGTAACTGTTCATTTTAACAAGAAAACCCCCCTGGATGACTACAGTGGGGAGTGCTTCAGGAAAGTGTGTAAAATCCATCGGATGCTGCCTGCAGGTAAGAGAACTTCACTGTTGAGAACCTCAAATTCCTCATACTGAACATGTCTAAAGTTTTTTCTTGGGTTTTTTTATTTTCTTCTTTTTTTTTTTATCTTGCAGGTGGGATTTTGGTGTTTTTAACAGGCCAGGCAGAAGTTCACTCTCTCTGTAGAAGATTGAGGAAAGCATTCCCATACCAAAAAAACAACACTGCAGGTAATGCTACAGAAACTGTTAAACTTCAAATTCATCCTGCTGAGAAGTGAGCTTTCTTTGCATCTAAAAATCTGAACTTTGATTTTAAAACCACAAAAAACAAGGTTTGGGGAAAGGGCTCGTTGTGGATGGTTGTCATGACTGATTTTAAATTTTTTGCTGGTTTGAGTTTGGGAAAAGATCCCTTCCAGTTCCCCTCTGCCTGCAGTTTGGTTCTTCCACACTGTGCATCCCCAGAAAGGTGGGAGTGGGACCTTTCCTCCCAAGGGGAAAGCATGCTCAGCTAGCAGCTGTTCCCCTGGCTGTTTTTGTAGGAGGAGAGGATGACAAAGAGGACTCGCTGGAGGAAATCAGGAAATTCAAGAAATCGAGGAAGCGGAGGAAAGTTCTGGTAAGGTGTGATGGGTAGAATTCCTCCAGGGGACAGTGGGGAGCTGCAGACAGCTCTCCTGTGGAGCTGTGCCTCTCACCAGCTCTTCCAGACCTGCCTGAAGCCCTGTGGCCCACCTGGGGAGTTCCAGGAGTGCTGCTCACTCTGCTGCAGAGTGCTGAAACTGCAGTTATGGGCAGGAGTCTGATTTACATTGAGTACTGACCACTAAAACTTTAAAGGAAGGAGCTCCAGACTTGCTGGCACCAGAGCTGCTCCTCACCTCACCTTTTGTTACCCAAAATTTGGGCTGGTGCATCTGTTAGCAAGGATGGTGTTTGGCTTGTGCTGGTGCACTTTGTTAGCAGGAAATTGTGATGTTACAGGTGCCCTGATGTTTTTGGGGATACACTGATCCCTCTGTCACCTTCAGGTCAACAGATCTTTGGAGTCAGTGCTCAGCTTTGCTTTCAAAGCAATGCAAGGTGCTGCTTGTGTCCCTCTCTTAATGTGTTGTTTTCATCTTTGCTCTCCTTCTCAGACACTCCCCAGAATTGATCTGAACAATTACTCTGTGGTACCAGTGGATGAAGGAGATGAAGACAGAGACATTGACAGTGATGATGCTGCTGCAGGCTCTGATCTTGACCTGGATTTAGGAGATGGAGACTCAGAAGAAGAAGGTTTGGCACATAGGAAAGAAAGAATCCCTATCTCCTGTCACCTGTGGAATGAGTGACTTGAGTTTGTTGTCCTGTTCTGAACTGCTGTGGCACCAGAGCAGCCATGGGAAAGCTGTTAAGGTTTTCCAGCTCCAGTACCAATTACTGGTACCAATTACTTTCCTGGTTTTAATGAAGTGCTGTTTGTGCAGATGTTGTTGGGACTAAGCCTGGAAGTTGGACTGAGCAATGTTGGTTTGTTTCCCCACAGATGAGAAATCTGATTCATCCCTGCCCCTCTATGTGCTCCCACTCTATTCCTTGCTGGCACCAGAGAAACAGGCAAAGGTAAAGATTTATTGTCACAGTGAGTAGAAGGTCTTACAGCTAAGAGTGATCATTGTCTGAAATCACAAGTGAGCTGAAATTCCCATCTTGGACTATCTGTCAGCTTGAATTGCCCAGTGGGGCAGGTTGGGATGGGATTGGGGCAGGCCTGGTTTGTGCTCTGATCTCTTGTAGTATCGGATTTTGCTTTTTTCTGACCCAGAGATGGGGCAACTGAGGGGTGTTTTAAAAACCTTTTATTCTATTTTTCAGTCTCATATGAAGGGTGAGACAATACGGATGTTACAATTTATGCTATTTCAATTAGAAGCCAGCTATTTAATTACAAAACGCTCTAAGCGTTTCTTGGCCTACCAGCTTTTTGCCACACCATGCTGTAAATGCCTTAAAGCTGATCATTTAAAATTATTCCTCGTGGGTTCTATTACGATGCATCTTTCACAGCTCTGTTTCTCCAAAGTATCCAGTTTTATTTGCAAGGCCATGCTTTGAAACTTTTTCCTAGCTCCGTTTCTCTCTCAACAACGCCTGTCCTATTCCATGGCGTTCCTAAGTCAGCATTTCTTATCTCAAGGTTTGCACACAGATCCATTCTGTGTGGGCCTCGTGCCAGGCCCTGAGAACTCTCCACAGCCCCATTTCCCACCCTGCAGGTGTTCAGGGCTCCTCCTCCCGGCACCAGGCTGTGCGTGGTGGCCACCAACGTGGCCGAGACGTCGCTCACCATCCCGGGCATCAAGTACGTGGTGGACTGCGGGAGGGTGAAGCGCCGTTTCTACGACAGGATCACGGGGGTCTCGTCCTTCAGGGTCACCTGGATCTCGCAGGCCTCGGCCGACCAGCGCGCGGGCCGGGCGGGCCGCACCGAGCCGGGCCACTGCTACAGGTCAGGGTCAGCCCTGCTGGGCAGGCAGGGCACAGCCAGCCCCGGGTGTCCCTGGGGATTGGGCACCATCCCACACCCCACACACTGCTTGGGGTGTTTCGGGGTTGTCTGCATTCCCAACCAGCCAGGCCACTGCTGCAGGTCAGGCCTGTGCTTAAAAACAGACTGGATGTGGCGCTGGGTTAGTGGAGGGGGTGAAGGCTGGCCTAGAACAGAGACCAGAGAGAGCTAAAGAACAAAGCAGGGATTTATTCAAAGCATTTCCTCCATGGATCCACCTTGGGCAGCACAAGAGCCCAGCCAGGGCTGCACCCAAGATGAACCAAAATGGGCACAAAATGGACACCGGGCACGGGTCTGGCACTTTGATCAGTTCTGCTCCATTTGTACCTTGGAGTTCATTGTCCAATTCCAGCTTTAGCCCATCCAGTCCCATCCTTCTTGTTTTTCTCTCTTCATTCCACGTTGTTTATGCTCTTGGGCCTGAGTATCCAATACTCTGGATAACCTCATTCATATTTAGTGTCTGTATATTTACCCTGGTATTACCCAGTGTAATAAATACAATTTTAAACTTGAGAAATTATTTCCCTTAAGAATCTTGGTCCTGAGGTTTGGATCATTTGTCCTTGGTCCCCAGCTAGAGAAGGAATTGTTTTGTCTCCCTGCTCTGTGCACAGAGCTCACCATGCCCTGATATGGAGCCCAGACCCACACACTAAAGCAGAACAGAACCTGAAAAATATAAAAGCTAAAACCTGAGGCATCAGTGTGAGGGCATGGGTTGGACTTGGTGAACTTGAAGGTCTCTTCCAACCTGGTCATTCTGTGAATTCTGTGACAGGAGCAACCAACAGCCCAGGGGGTCTCAGTGGCAATTTGACACCACCCCACACCCTGCTGCCCCTTTCAGTGCTGCTCTGAATGTTCTGGGGTTGTCTGCCCTGCATTCCCAGCCAGGGGGAGAGGTGAGGCCAAATGTGAACTGTCACTGGTGATGTTGGTTTGAGTTTGGCTTCTCAGGGGCATTTCTCCTGCTGAAAACACTTATTTTCATGGCTGGATTAGATTTCACCTTGACCAGATGGATTTAACTCTGAGCCAAGTTATCTTGTTGTGAATAAGGTGAACGCCCCAACCTGTTAATTATATGATGATGTAAATACTATCCACAGCTGCTTTCTTTTTTTAATCCCTTGCTAATTTTTCCTGCGCGTCTTTTGAGTTAAGATTTCTTTTAAGAATCTAAATAACACTTCTTGTCCACTAGGTTATACTCTTCAGCAGTTTTCATGGACTTTGAGAAATTTTCTGCTCCAGAAATAACAAAGCGACCAGTGGAAGACTTGATTCTGCAAATGAAGGCATTAAATATAGAAAAGGTGAGTTGGAAGGGGCTTTGTACTACTGCACCCATTAAAGTGGTTGCCCTTAGGAGCCAGAAACAAACAGAAATGTATTTTATTGTCATTGCTTGAAGCTGTGCCTAGTGGCAGAAATGAAGATCCTGAGAGCCCATTTTGGTTCTGCACATTGCAGAAGCTGCTCTGAATTCCACTAGGCCTTAACAGACATGTTTGTTCAAGCAGTAAATGCTTTCTCATATTCTTAGGGGTTTAAAAAAAGCCCTGTCTAAACAGGGCCTGTGTTTTGGAGATACTGGAGCACTTGGAGAAAGCACAACACTTAAATTTAGACCTTAAAGCAGCCTGCCCTAGGCGGTGCCTGCAGTCAGTGGCAGCTGAGGGCGATTCTGCTATTCCTGTTTCCTCCTGTTTTTGTTCCAAGCATTTCCTGACATTATGTGTCCTTTCCTTTCGCTCCTGGCAACCATCCTGAATGTTTTTCTTGGTACACATAACCAGAGGGGAGGATTTCACTCCCTCCCAGAGCTCCTGGCTGCCTTCAGACTTTTCCAGTGGGCGCCGTGTCTGTGGTGGACTGAGGGGCTCTGCTCTTGTTTCCCTAGGTAATCAACTTCCCATTCCCAACACCACCTCCCACGGAAGCACTGGCAGCAGCTGAGGAGTTGCTGATAGCCCTGGGTGCCCTAAAGGAGCCCCCCATGACAGGAAGGTAATGCCTCTGGTCCCCCACTGGTTTCCTGCACTGCCAAGTTCTGGGCTCTGCTGTCCTCCTGCCTCCTCTTCCACCCCAGCCCTCACACCCAGGGCTGTCCTTTGGCTCAGAAGCTGCCATCAGCTCAGTCTCTGTTTGTTTCAGTGGCCCTGGGTGTGTTTGGGCAGGGCAGCTGTGCTGGGAGCCCCATGCAGGGCTGGTGGGAGCTGTGTGAGGAAGAGCCATCTTCCCCCCAGCCTTTGGGACCAGCACATAACAAAACCTGAGCAAACACCTCAAATTAATTGGGCTGCCAGAATCAGGAGCACAGACTTGTTCTAATTCAAAGCTGCTTCATTCCATGAGCTCTCTTTCCTCTCCCCAGGCTGAAGCAGCAGCTGGCAGCAAAGCTGAGCTGCCCCATCAGCCCCCTGGGCAGAGTGATGGCCACTTTCCCTGTGGCCCCCCGCTATGGCAAGATGCTGGCCTTGAGCAGGCAGCACGACTGCCTGCCCTACACCATCACCATCGTGTCTGCCATGACTGTCAGGGAGCTCTTTGAGGAGTTGGACAGGTGAGGGGCCGTGTCCCTGGCACAGGGGGACACCTTCCCACACCTTCCCCTCTGCTGTAAGCACAGCACTCACAGGTGCTGTTGTGTTCTTCCAGGCCAGCAGCGAGCGAGGAGGAGGCAGCCCAGCTGAAGGGGAGGAGAGCGAGGTTTTTACAGATGCAGAAGGTCTGGGCTGGGCAGGGGCCGATGCAGAAGCTGGGGGACCTCATGGTGATGTTAGGTACAGATTTCCTGTGCCATTCCCCTTGTTCTGTTCTCCTGCTGTCAGCCTGGCATGGCCAAAGGCTGCCTTGAGCACTGAGCTCAGCAGTGCTCTCCACGCTGCTCTCTGGGCAGCCTCCGCTTCCCCAGAGCCCAGGGGAGACTGAAATGCACACATTGCCTGGGACACTGCTGTCCCAGCAGGGTTTCCTTAGGAGAGCTGCTCACTGCTGTCTGTGCCCTCCCAGGAGCAGTGGGGGCCTGTGAATACGCCGGGTGCACCCGGAGGTTCTGCGAGGAGAACGGGCTCCGCTACAAAGCCATGCTGGAGATCCGGCGCTTGAGAGGGCAGCTGACCACGGCAGGTGAGGGGGGCTGGCAGGAGCTGCTGCCTTTGTTCTCTTTTGGGGGATGGCACGTCCACAGGGCCGATCCTTTTCCTGCTGCATCCTCTCTCACCTGGTTTTCCCCGCAGTGAACTCTGTCTGCTCGGACGCTGGGCTCTACGTTGACCCAAAGATGAAGCCCCCAACAGAAGCTCAAGTGACCTACTTGAGGCAGATTGTGCTGGCAGGGCTGGGGGATCACGTTGCCCGAAGGGTTCAGGCAGAGGAGCTGCTGGATGACAAATGGAAAAATGCCTACAAGGTGAACAGCTTGACTGGGCTCAGTTCCTCCTCCCCTGCATGGCAGAAAGATGCTCCTGGGCAAAGCCCAGGTTTCTGGCTGTGTGCAGCCCTGAGGATGCCTGTGCTGGCTTCCTGCACCTTCTCTCTATGGAGTTTAAATCTGCACTGTTGCCATTTCCTGGTGTTCACGTAGGAAACGTTACAAAAGAGCTAAGAAATACCATTAGTTCATCTTGGAAAGTGCTTGGTGTCTCCAGAGAAGGTGAAGCAGAAAATGATGGGGTTATTAAAAACCTCCATCACTTAAGGAAAGCTTAGAAATGTGCATCTGAGAGAGACTGAAATGAGATGCAATGAAGAAATTGAGTTGTCAGTAACTGGTCTTACTCTGCTTCAATTTTTGTGCCTCTTTACAGACTGCACTCCTGGAGGACCCAGTGTTCATCCACCCCAGCTCAGTCCTCTTCAGAGAACTCCCAGAGTTTGTGGTGTATCAAGAAATTGTTGAGACTACAAAGCTGTACATGAAAGGTGAGTGCTGAGGGCCTGCAGCCCTGGTGGGGAGCTCAGAAATGCCTTGGTGGAGTTTCCCCTCTGTGGTGGCTGAGTGCTCTCCTTACTGAGTGATTGGGACTCCTGGGATTTGGCTCCTTAAAGCTTCCTAGATCTGGATCAGGAGATAAATTGGCCTTTTTTTATTATTTATCTGGCAGAATTGGCTGGAGCAAGGCTCAGCTTCTGAAATGTCTGCTTTGCCCCAGCCCTGCCAAGCACAGCTGCCCGCTGCTGATCTCTGAACAGATTTTTTACATTAAAATTTGACTTCAAAAACAAGGGACAAGTAAATCTGTGGAGATGAGATCCTGACCGTGCCCTGTACCCGTGGGGCTGCCAGGGAGCTGTGGCCCTTGGCAACAGACCTGCATTCAGCTGTGTTTTCCCTCCTCAGGTGTGTCTGCAGTGGAGCCCGAGTGGATCCCTGCCCTGCTGCCACCCTACTGCCACTTTGGGAAGCCTCTGGAAAACCCTGCTCCCTCCTTTTGCCCTGGAACAGGCCGAGTTCGCTGTCACAGACCCAGTGTCTTCTGTGAGTGTCCCTCAGGAGTGCTGGCTGCTCTGCAGCTCCTGTGATGCTGCTTTAACAAGGCTGTCACAGCAAGCTCTGCTTGGGCTGCCCAAAGAGCTCAGCAGCAGTTTGGGGTTTGTAGCATTTAAATGTTGGCATTTCCCATTGAAATGGGCACTCTGTGAAGGCTGCAGTGTCCTCCCATTCCCCTTGTCACCTGTGCTGTCCCACCTCCCTGCAGAGGTGCCCTGCTCAGGGGGCAGGAGGACACCTGGGGTGGTCTCTGTTTGCAGACCGTGTGGGCTGGCAGCTCCCTGCTGTGGAGGTTGATTATCCTGAAGGAATTGATCGCTACAAACACTTTGCCAGGTTCCTGCTGGAAGGAAAGGTGAGTGTTGCGTCATTTCCCTGATGTTAGCAAGAAGTTTTTAGCCCAGTTTTTGGAGGAGATGAGCCTTATGGCTTAGTTTTTTGTGCCTTCCTGTTCCTCATCACTTGCTGGTGGATGGGAGGGTTTGTTGTGGTGATGAGGTGGCGAAGGTATCTTTAAAACATGAAAAAGCATGGAAAATCAGTATTTTAGTGAAAGACACGCCCCAAATTTAAGTCCTGTCTCTGCAGAGTAAAAAAGGCTAATAGCCCATGTCTTTGTCCACCCTGAGACAGAAGAACTGCCCAACAAGCCAGTCAGGACAGGACTTATGGATACATGGACAGGAGGAAGATGGTGATGGAGAATATGACGTGGAAATTTGCAGTAGCACAAGCTCACTGCTGGTTGCTATCATATCACAATTAATTTACCTTATTCATTATATAATTGTTGCAACAAATCTTGCAGGTCATTAAAAAGCTGAGTTCTTACAGCCAGTGCCTGCTGTCCAGTCCCCTCATAATGCTGAAGACGTGGTCCAAGTAAGTTGTTAAAAACAAACTTCAGGTGGCTGTCTCCACTTTTCACTTCCTTTCTAAATTTAAAAAATTCAGTGCTGAGAAGGGTGTTGGAGATTGTGATCTTGGCTGTAGCTGCAGGGCGAGGAAAATGAGTTTTCTCACCAGGAAAAGTTGTGTCCCAGGAGAGTTGGTGGTGGTGAGGGCAGCGCAGGACATGGAGCCTGTTGGGCTCTGCTGGGCTCTGCTGGCCACTGCTGGCCACTGAGCTCTGCTCAGGTGCTGCTCACACCTGTGAGCAGTGACAGGTGAGCAGCACTCTCCTCCATGCTTGCCTTTGCAATTTGGCTGCTTACTCTGCCTTTATTTCTTTTCAGAAACATCTCCCCAGCAGACAGTGGGGTTTTTGATGGCATTTACAGGCCTGTGACCCTCCAAAGGCTGTCAGCTGTCACTCCCTTTCTCTCCCCTCGTTCTCTCATTTACCAGAATGAACTTTTCTCAGAGTCTGCTCTGACTTTTCCTCAAGTTGATCGGTGCAAGGATTTGGGAGGACCTGGTTAAAAGTGACAGATGGCTGAGGGTCCTACAAGGACCAAGTTTTTCCTGTTTTAGTCAGTTCAGAGCTCAGCATGGCCCCTGGGGACTCCTTTTGGTTCTACTTTGAGCTCTGCTGCTACTTTTAACCACAAGAAGTTGTGGTGAGGGGAAGAAACTACTTGTAATGAATTTTCTTCAGCCAGTGGCACATTTATGTATGCAGAGGTTGTGTGTTTATAGATCTGTATTTAGCCTTTTCAAAAGAGTTCCTAAAGGTAAGCTGAATGCCCTAATTCTGCTGAAATGTGCTAATGAACATTGTTTTATTGCACCATTTCATTGATTCAGACTTCAGCCCAGGACAGAAGCCCTCCTGCAGGCTCTAGTTAAAGAAAATTGTGATAATCGTGATGCTCTGCTGGCTGCGTGGAAGAAAAATCCAAAATGTGAGTGTTCTGCTTGCCTAGCTATCAGTGGGGTACCTCGAGCACCATTGAATTATAATTCTAAAAAATAGACTATTTCACTTGTTAAGCTCCAAATATTTTCTGTTTTCTCTCTAGAAGTAGTAATGTCCTGTGTTTGGTTCTTGTGAAAGATGACAGAAAGCACTTCAGAATACAACATTTCTTTGTATTCTAAGATTTTTTTTTTTCTGTAGTTGTAACCACAGTGAAAATGTATTAGACTGTAGTGGTATTTTCCATGGATATATTGAAATTTTTTTCCTGGTAAACTGAATTTTCTTCAATATTGGGTGCCAGATGATAAGAAACTGCTCCTCTTGCCTTGCAGATCTGCTCGCAGCCTATCGCCAGTGGCTGCCTGAGGCCATGCACCAGGAGCTCGCCCTCAAGTGGCCACCAGTAGCCCTGTGACTCTTGGTGTTGATGGACTCTTTTCTCCAAGATGTTTATAGAACTTTCCAAGGATTTCCTTGGAAATCTGAAACAGATGGACTCACCAACTGTAGCAACACCTTTTTGTAAGCAAACCAGGTGTTGTTTTGTTTTCCCAGAAGTCCTGCCAGCTGTTTGGCTGGTGTTTCATAATATTAATGTTTGGGTAATTTTATCCACTGTATTTTACGGATTTAACTTTTTTTTAACCTGAAGTTTCTCTTTGGACTATATTAGTCATATGAACTGTAATAAATATGTGAAGTTCTTGGTCTGGATGGGAGAAATGTTTGCTGTGTGGGATGCTGCAGTGAGCAGAATATCAGAGCTGTGCAGGCACATCCTCACGGGCAGCAGCTCAGGACAGGAAGCACAAAAACGAGGAAACTTGTGGGTTGGGATAGGAATGGTTTAATTAGTGAAGGGAAGAAGCTTGAGCTGACCTTCCCCTTCACCTGATCCTTTTGAGCCGTGGTAAACTCAGTGCTCACACTGCTGCAGGAGAAAGTCTGGGCAGGGACCCGCCTGTGCCCGTGTTCTGCAGGAAACTGGTGCAGCCCAGCTCCTTGGATGTGTGTCCATAATTCCCACTGCTCCCACACGCTTCAGGGCCAAGGCCAGGACACAAGTGAGCATTAAAAACATCCAAAGCTGAAGAAAGAACAGGTTTGGATTTGGAGGCAGAAGGAAAGCAGCCCCTTGCCCTGTGTGGGTTCAGTCAAACACTGCAGCACCGCTGGGTTTGGGGTGACCCCGGGCAGGAGGGTGCTGGGGGCTCCAGGCAGGGCTCTTTCTTTAGCAGCAGTTGCAGCACAACTCTGCAAACTGCTGAGGGGAGGGAAGAAAAACAACAGGCAGTTACCGAGTGTATTGGGAAATTTCGGCTCCTCTTGAAAAGGGGGTAGAAAAAACCAAAAAAACGCACCGGCTCTGTGGGGCAAAAAAAGTGGAGATGCCGGGGATTGAACCCGGGACCTCACACATGCGAAGCGCGCGCTCTACCACTGAGCTACATCCCCTGACTGGTAGTTGGTTTGTACACAGAGTATACAGCGATAGCAGGAGCCGCAGGCCGGGCCCGCCGGTGACAGCGCGGTCACCCTGCATCCCCCGCACCCCGGCCGCGGGGACCGATAGGGACAGTGATAGCTCCACTTGCGGCGTGACTCCACCGTCATAGAGCACCGCAAACAAACTAGAACTGTACGCGTCCTCGTTAGTATAGTGGTGAGTATCCCCGCCTGTCACGCGGGAGACCGGGGTTCGATTCCCCGACGGGGAGGTGTTGTAACTTTTGCCCCCGGATGCCATTTTTTGTGGGCGGCCCCGCGCAGGGCGTGTCTGGGACGCTGTGGCGGAACCCCCGCCGGAGGGGCGGGACGGAGCCGCCAGCGCCGCGTTTTGTGCCCTGAGAGGAGAGCGGGCCCGCCGCACACCCCGGGGTGCGTGCGGAACACCCGCCGCTGCCGGTACCGGGGGCCTCGCTGGAATCCTGGGGGTGGAAGTGCCCGCGGAAGGTGAATGCTGCAGGTGCCTGCTGAACCCTGGGAGCGGGCGGCGGAACCGCGCGGGAGGGCGCGGGGCGGGGTCGTATCCACGGCCAGCGAGAGCGCTTCTGCCCGCCGAAATAGCTCAGTTGGGAGAGCGTTAGACTGAAGATCTAAAGGTCCCTGGTTCGATCCCGGGTTTCGGCAGAAGATTTTGAGGGTTTTTTTGTTTGTTTTTTTTTTTTTTCTATTCTCTTACCGTTGAGACTGTTCCTTTTGCCGCCGAGCGGAGAGTGCGGGGGCTGCTGTCCCTGTGTCGGGCGGCTGAGCCGGTGCCATCGCAGGCGGTCCTGCGTGTGGGACTTTTGTGTCAGGAGCCACTTCCCGAAGAGCGGTGAGGATGGAGCGGGTCCTGCGGCAGCTGGTCGGGCATGGATTGACCCGCGGGGGAAGCTTTTTAAGCCGTCCTCGTTAGTATAGTGGTGAGTATCCCCGCCTGTCACGCGGGAGACCGGGGTTCGATTCCCCGACGGGGAGGTTGACTATAATTTTTTTCCGCTAATTTATTTTTTTCCTTTCTGCACGGATTTCTCTGATTTCCGACGGAGCAAAAACCATTCCGTTTTCTGTGTGCGAACCAGCGCGTTCCTGTCCATCTGACGGCTGCCCGAGGCTCGGCCGGGCCTGGCGGGGGCTCGGTGCGGCCCCGTCCGCTCGCCCGCCCCGCGGCGGGGCCAGCTCAGCACGGAGCTGTTCGGTGGGCAGGAGGCAGAACAAGGGCACGGGGATGTAGCTCAGCGGTAGAGCGCATGCTTTGCATGTATGAGGTCCCGGGTTCAATCCCCGGCATCTCCACGCGGTGCGGTTCTTTTTCCGCTTTTTGGTGATGTTTTATTTGGTCGGAGTCACCGCGTCTCGTTAAGCAGCAGCAAACTGATCGTACGGCCGAAATTGGGCCCACAGGGGAGCTATTATTGCTGCTGTCCAGTCACAGGTCGGGGTCAGCAGTTATTGTTGCTGCCCGATGGTGAATCAGGACCCTTTGACTCCAATATCAGAAGATTTTATGTGATTTATTAAAATTATTCCATTGATCAGAAGGACTTTGGGCTATATATACCCAGGTACTGAGCTTAGATGCTTTCTTCATGCTCAGTACAAGAATGCCAAAATGCTTAGAATTCAGTGGTAACAATTGTCCACATCACTGGCTGAGAAAGAGAGAAGGATCCACATCCCCTGTCCTTGAAACACACAGCTCAGAGATGTGTTTATCCAATTCTGTGCTGAGAAGTGAGCTTTCTCCTGGCAATAAAACCTCAGGAGGTTTGCACCCAAGAAACCCATAAAATATCAAAATACAGGGAACTGTGGCACGGCTGAGAGGTCTGGAACAGAGAGACCAAAGCCTGTGCAGAGCCTGAGACAGGTTTTATGTCCAGCTCGGTGGCAGCTGTTGTGTCTCACTGCCTGGTCCCCAACCGCGGCAGGAGCTGACAAATGCAAAGTGACATTTCCTGCCGCAGTGCCTGAAAGGCTCCTTGTGCTGATTATTTACTCATCTTGCTCCCAGTTGTTATTTTGAGCCGATGTTTGGCTCCAGCGCTGGTTGGTGTGAAAATCCCTGCTGTAAATTACTCCCTGGCAGCTGTACTTGTGGAATGTGTGAATGTAAGAGCCGGTTTGTAGTAACAGGCATGAAGTAATAGACGTTTTGTCACAAAATACTTTCCCCATGTGACTTTTTGAGGATTTTCTGACCAGTCCTAAGTGCTCACCTTGTAACTAAAAGAACAAGCTTAACATTCTTGTTCGCTTTCTGCTGAGGGAAGACCTAAACCTGGAAGGCTTCTCCAATTTTTGATGTTCATACACTCCCAATGCACAGTGTCAGTAACCTAAAAGGCTTCCGTGGTGTTTTCTTTTTCCATCTAAATGACCCGAGTGTTTGAGATTATCATCACTACAGCTGCGGTGAGTGTTAATACAAACACAAAGAGCTCCCCAGAGCATTCCCTGCTCTAACAGCCCCATGTGCAGGCAAATACTGTCGCTTTTCCTGAATTCACAAATTTGTGCTGGCCCTCTGCTGAGCAGCCCCTCACGTTATCGGGGTCCTCCCGTTTTCCTCGGGTGCTGCCGAATGAAGGATTTTATAGGCGGATCGAACCCAACGGCGCTGCCTGAACCTTGCAGACAAAGCAGCTGCAGGGTTTAACCCCCCGAACGCGATGAAAAGCTCCGTCAGGAACTTTTAAAAGCGGCTGTGTCTGCGAGTTGGGCTCCCTGAGGCGGCCCAGCCGCGGCCCCGCTCCGGCTGCTCCAGGCCGGGATTTCCCGCCGCTCGCCGTCCCGCGCGCGCTGGCCGCAGCACAGCCGCGCGAGGCGCCAATCCCTCCGCGCCGCCTGGCCGCGCTCCGCTCTACCCACGCAGAGGAGCGGAAGCGCGCGGCGCGAGGAAAATAGTGCGCAGCGGAGTGATCCGGCCGCGGAGGGCGGGGCGCCGGGACCATATAAGCGCCGAGCGGGGGGATGCGTGGCGCAGTTGGCGCTGGGTGAGGTGTGTGGTGGCGGCTTGGCCGTGCGGCGCCGCGGTGAGAGCTCGGCGGGGAGAGGGCCTAGACA
>VWZP01007108.1:95564-118673 GCA_013396995.1 Dicaeum eximium
GCGGCGGTGGCGGGGAAGGGTGAGGGCGAGCGGCCACTGGCAAAATGGCGGCGGCGCAGGCGCAGCGGTGCTTCAAGATGGTGGCGGGCGCGCGCCGCGGGCGGGAAGAGGAAGTGGGTGGGGACCCCCTCGTGGTGTGGGCGGGGCTTGCGCTGTGACGTCACGGACGGGCGCAGGCCTGGGTACGGGAAAGGGGAATAGTTACTAAAGCATGGCCGGTTTTCCGTCTTCCAGGGAAAAATGCAGATCTTCGTGAAGACCCTGACGGGCAAGACCATCACCCTTGAGGTGGAGCCCAGCGACACCATCGAGAATGTCAAGGCCAAGATCCAGGACAAGGAGGGCATTCCCCCAGACCAGCAGAGGCTGATCTTTGCTGGCAAGCAGCTGGAAGATGGCCGTACCCTCTCTGACTACAACATCCAGAAGGAATCCACCCTGCACCTCGTGCTGCGCCTCAGGGGTGGGATGCAGATCTTTGTCAAGACCCTGACAGGCAAAACCATCACCCTTGAGGTGGAGCCCAGCGACACCATCGAGAATGTCAAGGCCAAGATCCAGGACAAGGAGGGCATTCCCCCAGACCAGCAGAGGCTGATCTTTGCTGGCAAGCAGCTGGAAGATGGCCGTACCCTCTCTGACTACAACATCCAGAAGGAATCCACCCTGCACCTCGTGCTGCGCCTCAGGGGTGGGATGCAGATCTTTGTCAAGACCCTGACAGGCAAGACTATCACTCTGGAAGTGGAGCCCAGTGACACCATTGAGAATGTGAAGGCCAAGATCCAGGACAAGGAAGGCATCCCTCCTGACCAGCAGAGGCTGATCTTTGCTGGCAAGCAGCTGGAAGATGGCCGTACCCTCTCTGACTACAACATCCAGAAGGAGTCAACTCTGCACCTTGTCCTGCGCCTGCGGGGTGGTAACTGAACCAGCAGGTTGTTGTTCCAAATAAAGTTTCCCTGCACTTGTTCATTCCAATAAAGCTGTTGCATCTCTAAGAGTTTGTGTCCCAAGTTACGTGAACAGCTGTTAGTGACACTGCCCAGCTCGGCTCTCTAATAAACAATAATTACGTAGTTTTGCACAGACAAAGGAGTTGCCAAACTGCCTTATGCAAGGCTTCCACATTCCTGGTGCTTGTAGCTAATCCCTCAGCCGTGGTTTTCCCGGCGTTGTGTAAGTGTTCTGATACCTGGCTGCAGCTCAGTGCCCGCCTGCAGATGTTGTGCAGATGTGGGCGTTGTGTAAGCAGGGATATGCAACAGAAAGCTGTAGATGCTCCTGAGTCCAAGGGCTTTGGGATGGCTCTTGGTTGCCCAGCAACTGCCCTTATTTTGGGATTAGTGGAGGCACATCAAAAGGGTGATCCCGCAGCTCTGTCACGGGCTGGGGTAACTGGGTGTCGCTGCTGGTCCTGCAGCCCTTGGGCTTGAAAAGTGGGCTGGGAGGTGGAGATCTCATCAGTTACGGGGTGGACTTGTTTTTTGTCAAGCTCGATGGCATTAAGCAAGCAGTAGTTTCAGATGTACTGAGTGGAAATGTGAATGTGCTTCATTCCAGCTGTGCCCCAAGTGGAAGTGCTGCTGAGCTGAGCTGTCACAGAGCAGATGTGTGTGCTGCAGAAGCCCTGGCTAAAGGGAAGTTGCCACTGAAGTATTTGTGGTGGAGGCTGGGGGCTGATGAGGGAACCATGGCTGTGCTGGCTGTGTGGGGAGGGAAAAGGGAGAGTAAAACAAATGCTGTTTCCAGGAGTGGTGACACGGACTGACCTGTGGAAGGGGATAGGGTGGGAGCTGAATAATGGTCTCGGCTTCAGGGGGACCCAAAGGGATCCTACCCTGCCTGGGTGACTCCAGTGACACCAGTTGCTTTCACTAGTGTGGCCTGTCGGGAGCGAGTTAGGAGCACCAGGATCTGTGCAGTGCTGGAGAAAGCTTTGGAATGCCAGGGAGCTGAGTCCCGTGTTGGTGGGTGGGAGCCGGTGCTGTGCCATCCTGGACAACCTGTCCTCCCCACAGGAGCGCCCCGGGCTCTGCCCACGCTGCCCTGGCTCCCGGCTCCTGAGCTGCACCCACCACTCAGCCATTGTGTGGGCTTTCTGGCTCTTGGGACATCAGAATCCACCAGCTGAGCTCCTTCAACACAGGTGTCTGCTCAGCCCAGGGCAGGGTGGCCCTGGAATGCAGGGAGCAGAACTGCACGTGCTTCTGGTTTCAGGGCAGCCTGACTAAAGAGAGCTGTTCGATGGATGTCAAAAGCCTCCACAAATAACTACAGAGCTGTGTTTGAAGAAATAATTTCATTTTCAATGTCTCAGCAAAAAACCTTTAAAATGTCATATTTAAAAACCATGATGCTGGACAAATCTATAATGGCCTGGAGGAGAAACCCGTGCTGTGGTCTCGTGAGCTGGGTCAGCACTTGCTGACCACAAAGGGAATGGTGTGAAGTCGTGTCAGCAGGGTTGGAATGGTGTTAGGGAAAAGTTCTTCCTGCAGAGGGTGGGCTGAACTGGGGTCCTGAGGCTGGTCACAGCACCAAGCCTGCCACAGGTCCAGATGAGTTTGGACAACACTCCCAAGCACATGGTGGGATTTTGGAGCTCTTCTGTGCAGGGTTTTGTCTTCATCCTAGTGGGTCCCTTCCAGCCTGGGACATTCTAGAGTTGTGTGACCTCCGCAGGTCACTCTGGGTTGGAGGAACCTCAAGGCTCAGGGTGGCAGTGCCAGCGCTTCAGAGGCAGCACCCGTGAGTGGAGACCACAGCTGGGCTGGGATCAACCACACAACAGCAAAATTTGATGAGAACAGCAGGCATGTCATAAACCTGAAGGTGGTGTTGGCAGAACATGCTGTTCCAAGAGATCATCTCATGCCACACAGTTCCACAGCGCCTCAGGGAATCTCCTGGATTTTACTGGGGTTTATCGGGATTTGAAGAAAAATTCCTTTCACAGCATTTCTTTGTGAAAAAAATGTCTTAAAAAATAAAAGAAAACACAGCACCTACTTTGTGCTGTTCTGAAGGCATTGCTGCTGGGAGAGGGGGGCCCACCCCACCCTGAGACAGGCCAGGACTGAACAGAGGCATTACTTAATTAATCTGGTAATTAAACAGAGACAACTATAAGGGCAAAAAGTTTAGAAGGGGAAAAAAAACCAAAAAACAATTAAGTGTAAAGATACAAATGCAAATGTTCCACCGAGGTGGGGGCCATGGTAAGAGGCAGGTCCTGTGCTGTGCTGGACCTGCCTGGTGGCAGCCATGGGGTCGTGTCTCCTCTCATCCTGCAGGACAGCGTGTGGCAGGTGGAAGCACTCCAGTTTCCAGATGTGTTGGCTCAGCTGGGGCAATGGGACCTTGCACATGGTTGATTTAAAAAAGGCTGTCACAAACCGGACTCTTTATTTTCTGCTGCCTTCTAGATGCTTCTGGGGATGAGTCTCAACGAGGCTTTTATTCAGGGCCGTGTTCAGATGGACAAGATAGACAAAAATCCCAGTTCCTTGGAAAAGCAGAGTTGGGTTAAATGGAAAAAACAGAGCCAGGTTAATGGGTGATGGATGTTAACTCCTCAGACAAGACATACATATATATATATATATATACACATGAATACAAACCCGTTTATGTATTTTTTGTCTAGCATATAGTGGCAAAACAAGAAGGAATGGCTTCAAACTGAAAAAATAGGTTTAGATTAGATATTAGGAGAAAATCTTTCTTGTGAGGATGGTGAGGGACAGGAACAGATTTCCCAGAGAAGCTGTGGCTGCCCCATCACTGGCAGTGCCAGGTCGGACAGGGCTTGGAGCAACCCGGGCTAGTGGAAGGTCCCTGCCCATGGCAGGGGGTGGAACGAGATGATCTTTAAGGTCCCCTCCAACGCAAACCCATTCTATTCTACAATTGCATGACAGAGCCACATTTAATGGAGTTATATATTTTCTTCCTCTCCCTGTTTTACCAATTTGCCCGTTTTTCCGCCCTGCCACACGCGCTCAGCCGCGCTCGCTTTCCCTTATCCCGTTGTGCCGGGGTGGGCGTGGCTGGGGCGTGGCCTCCGTTACCAACCCCGCCCCCTCGCGGTGCAGCCCCGCCCCTCGGCCGGGCCGGGCCGGGCCGGGCCGCGGGGCCATAAAGCGGCGGCGGCGGGGGGACCCGCTCCCGGTCCCGGTCCGCTCCCGCCTCCGCCCCGTCATGGCCGCGGCCCGGCGCAGGCTGTCCATAGGGCTGGGGCTGGCCGGGGTGGCCTGCGCGCTCGTGGGGGGCTGCCTGCTGATCGTGGGGCCCATCATCATCAGGCAGCAGGTCATCAAGGTCAGCGGGGCCCGGCGTGAGGGAGGCGCGGCGGGGGCCCAGGGGTGCGCTGGAGCCCGGGTGTGCTGAGGGGCTCGGGGTGCGCTGGGGCCCGGGGTGTGCTGAGGGGCTCGGGGGCCCAGGGGTGAGCTGCGGGGCTCGGTGCGGGCTCGGTGCGGTGAGCCCGGCGCTGGAGGGGGCCGTGTCCCTGCTGCAGCTCCGAGCAGCCTCAGGCTCCTACTCCGGGCAAATGCGGGCTTGAGGTGTTCCCCCCACCGGTAACAGCAAATTTGCCCGGGGTGAGCAGCTTAACGAGGGCATCCCCGGAGCTGGCTGGGGATGCAGCGCTTGGCACAGCATCACCCTGACACCAACACACTCCTGCCCTCCCTTCCCCGCCGCCTCACCTGCAGCACCAGTTACTCCTTTCATAAGTAGATGAGCAGGCTGCCGGGCTCACACGTGCTGTGGTGAGATGCTTTCCCAGCTGCAAACAGGATGATGTGCAGGAGCGCTCCAGAGGAGCTTGTGCGTGGAGCAGCCTCCGAGTTATCCTCTCTCCTAGGCTGAAACCTCAAGAGTTGCTTCTCTGAAGACCTATTTTATCCACATGAGGGGTCCTGAGGCTGAAGAGGGTTTGTCCCCAAAATGTGGGGCTGTGTATGGAGTTGTTGGTCCTTCCAGTAGCTGCTGTACAGTTTTATGAAGCAGCACTCCTGTCCTTGCTGTGGGACACCAGCTGTCCTGCTGTAACGTAGAGCTCATGCCCGCATTTAGCCAAACCTTTTTCTCCCTGTCCGAGGCAGATGCGCTCCCTGCCTTGGCCTTTCTCCAAGCTTCCACCTACCCAGGTCAGCCCCTGAAAATTTGCTTCTGATGAAAGAGGTGAACAAACACCTAAGAGCCAATGGCTGGCATTGCGTGTGGCGCAGTCTCTGCCGAAAATGACCTACTTAAACATAAACCTGGGAAGTGCTGCTGGCTGGGCAGAGCCAGATAGTCCTGTGGATTAAATTGTAGAAAATCTTTGTTCAGTTTCAGGACACCAGGAACTGGTACCTGCAAATAAAAGGCTGAATGGCCCCTGCAGAACAGAAATTACGTTCTTTGTGCAAAAACCCCTCTGCCCTCTTTTGAGCTAATCCTGATTCTTTCAACCTAATTAGCTAAGTCCTAGTAATTTGCAATGAGAACAGAAGATGAAGAAAAGATCAGCCCTTGTTTCTCCTCCCTTCACCTCAAGCCCTTGGTCTCCCCATATTCAACGTGACAAAATTGCTCCAAGCTCATATTTTTTCCATTTCACAGAGAGCCTAATAACTGAGGGATGATGGGTGATGAGAAACATTCAGGCCCTTATTGAAACTCCTGGGCTGGTCTTCAGAGTAGTGTGGGTAAGAGGAGCTTGAAGGGCTGGGCTTGGGCAGGTAGTAGCTGGTTTGCCCATCCTGATCTCTGTCAGGGTGGTGTATCCTGATGGAAAAGCACTTAGTTATGGAGAGGGGGTTGTTTCAAGGATATCTGTGTGTGAAGTCTGCAGGGAAAGACATGGGGAGCAGGGAGCCTGTCTCCTGCCCCATCTGCACTGGGCTGCCTGTGGGGCTGGCCCTGCAAGACCTGGGCAGTATTGCTTTTCTGGAAGCATCTGGAATGCCACAGACCTGCCTAAGGTATGAGCTTTCACAGAGGGAGGCTGCACCAGCTCATCCCTCTGCCACCCGTGGCTGCTCCACTTGGCTGTCCTGGCTGGCAGGAGCTGGTGACAGCTCTGTCCTTGCTGATGGAGCAGGGTGAGGAGGAGGAGGCTGCTGAGAGGATGTGGAAGGTCAGGTCTGACTGACACCTGGCTTAACTGCTCCTCTCAGTCTGCAGGGGAAACACCTCTCAGTTTTACTGAGCAGGGTGCCTCCCTCCCTCTCTCCCTCCCTCCTGGGGAAGCAGGATTTGGATGCTGAGGAGGAGCTGCTGCTCTTCTGGCCCAGTCTGGGGCTGATGAGCAGTAACCAGTTCCTTTCAGTTCCTCAGGAACAAAGATCCGCCTGGTCAGGAGGGGTCAAGCATCTCAATGACCCTTTGCAACCCATCTAGTTGACAAATACTCTGCTTTTATTTCAGACATATGACCGTGTTTGTTTTGACCTAAAAGTAGCTTAATTTTTAGGCTACCCCATTGTGGGGATCTTAGCAGCACCTGTGGAGTACATTGAGGTGCTGTGCCCAGGTGGAGGGAGCTGGGATTAACTCCATCTCACTGGGTACTTATTATAAAAGTAAATGCATATGCAACAAGTGGTCAAGGGAGTGGAAGAGAGAAAAGGCAATTAAAGGAAAGGAGATTATCTTGATGATAATAAATTTTACGCTTGGGAATCAGGGTTGTGAAGCAGACTAAATAAAAATTTGTCCTATTTCATGGTTTTTTGCCATGAAATCCTTGAGGCTGGCAAAATCAGAGCAGCATGGAAGTGGTGGTAGGAAGGGTTTTTTAGGTTAGATGAGGTTACACAGCCTTGTGGAGATGTCATCCAAGGGGTAGGGCTTGGATGAGGGGCTTGCAGAGGCCTGCTGCTCCCAGGTAGCTCAGAAATGCCTAAAGAAAGACAAGGTTTTATGGGGAAACCTCTGGCACCTCAATTCCCTGTGTCAGCAAATATGTGCCCAGTCAGACTGAGCTGCTCTGGAGCTGCTGAGCTGCACCAGCTGTAAGGCCCATGTCCTTCTTCCTGCTGATGGATCAACCCCAGTTCCATAAGCTGGCTGGATTACCTAAACAGGAACAGGGATTTGTGCTTCCAGAAGAAAAGATTATGGTGGAACACATCCAAAGTAAATGTTCAAGAAGGAACAAGCTCTTGCCCCCCTGCAGTGCCCTGGAGGCAGGGAGGGAGTGGAGGCAGATGTGCTCATGTTCTGAGGTGAGGTCCTGAGGTGAGGAGGACTTGAACTATCTCTGAGCTCCTGCAGACGTTTCCCAGCACACAGGACAGTGATATGGGATCCCAGTGATATGGGAGCAAGATTGTGCCTTGCCTTTGACCTGCCTCATGATCAGCTGTGAGTCAATGCAGGCTGGCGCTGGCAGGAGGCAGAGGTGTCCTGTGCCCTGCCCTTGGATCACAGCTGGGTTGCCATCCCAGTTGTCCATCTTCTTTTTGGGAATCTAGTGGGCTCTCCCTGCTGGTACCCAAAGAGTTGTGAGGATAGCTGTGCCAGTGCTCCTTGCTTGCTTTTAGCTGTGTGGAGCTGCCAAAGCCATGAGTGGGGGCCTTCAGGACAGGGTTGTTTCTGCCAGAGAAGTAAAACATGCAGCGTGGTGAATAATTAAAAGCCAAGTCTCCAGCACATCAAAGCACTTGGAAACCCTGCGGGTAGGATTAGAAAAGTTAAACCTGAATAAATAAGCCAGCAGACATCCTGTGGCATAAAGCTGATGCTTCTGCACACACAGGAGTTCTGACTGTATACCTAGGTGGGTTTCAGTCTGCCAAACACACCTTCATACCTGGATCCTCTGGAGAGCCTCTGTTGCACCTGCCACCTTCAGCTGTGCCTTACATTGAGCTGAGGGTGGATGTGTTCAGCCACAGAGCCCAAAAGTCGTGTCTCCTTTTTTTTTTTTTTTTNAGAATGTCAGGATCGACCCCAGCAGCATCTCCTTCCAAATGTGGAAAGACATCCCTGTTCCTTTCTACTTGTCAGTGTATTTCTTCGAAGTGCTGAACCCCAAGGAGGTCCTGAAGGGACAGAAGCCGGTGCTGAGCCAGCGTGGGCCCTACGTGTACAGGTCAGGTACCACTTGTGGTCCAGCTTGGCACGAGCCTGACCACTGTGCTGCCCTCCAGGCTGCTGCCTGGCTCCTCTGGCAGGAGGACATGGCATCAGCATGCTGATGAGCCCGGGGGCACTGGATTTTAAAGTGACCCAAATGTGCTCTAATTGCTGCGAGCTTGCTAAAGACACACGCAGGACCTCTGGTCACTGAGGCAGAGATTGGTGGGGGCTCCACTGAGTTGTGGAGCTCAGTCTTTTTTCTTGGACTCTTGGGGCAGGCAGACCCGGGCTGATACAGTCCAAAAATGGCTATGAGGGGTGTTGGTGTGATGGTGGGTGACCCTGTCTTCAGAATGCTCTTCTTTTATCTTCACTGTGCATTTAAGAGCCCAGCTTTTGAGCTGGAGTCACCTCAATATCAAACTTCATGTGTCAGCCTAAGTTCTTATCTAACATGAGATCCAGAACGTGCCCAGCATGAGTGCTCTGGTCATGACAACCAGTATGGAGAGCAAATGTGGAGCCCTAGCACTGGGTCAGACCCATACACAGCAGGGCTGGGTCTCTTTGCCTGGCTGAAGCCCCAGGTGATTCTCAGCACCTAAAAGAGGAAGCAGTGATTGATGTTTAGCGTGTGAATGCCCTCATAAAGAGTGATCTCAATATATTAGTGCCTACATTGATGTGGTGAGCTTGAATCAGCAGCCTAAGCAAGCTCATGTGGGAAGATTACTGGTTAATCCAAAGCTGTTAGGGCAGTGTGAGGGAAGCCTGCAGTTTGTGTGTACCCTTGTTTGCCCTGGCCTTGCCAGGTCCCCCCATGTGGGTTCTGTATGTTGCCATCGCTCTCTTGGCTTGGGGAAAAGCTTCCCTTACTGTAAATAAGAATAAACAAAGGGGCAAAGCTTATTAGTGTCCTTGTGTTCCTGCTGAGCAAGATTAGTGCCCTTCCTTAATGTGTGCTGTAAAACAGAGGCTCCACAGTGAAGGACTTTGTTTTTGCTGGTGAGTTGAGCTTCAGTTCCTCCAGGAGCAGTAACAGGCTTGTGATGTTGGGGACAGCCTCACACTGCTGCAGAGCCTCCATGAGGCTGGGGCTGCCCCTGTGGCGTGGCTGAAGTCCAGGAACATGGGGCTGATGCCTGGAGAGGCTGCCTAGAACAGAGGCTAGACAGGGTTAAATGAATAAAGTAGGGATTTATTTAAAAAGCTTTCACAGGATCCACCTTGGGCAGTACAAGAGCCTGGCCAGGGCTCCACCCAAGGTGGACCCAAGATGGATCAGTCACAAGTTCTCACACTTTTATAAGTTTTGCTCCATTTCCATCTTGGGGTGAATTGTCCAATTCCAGCTCCAGGTGATGCAGTCCCACCCTCCCAGTTTCTCTCCTCACTTCTCTGCTGTTTGCACTTTTTGGGCCCAAAGCTGCAGTGTGTCCTTGGTTGTGGGGCTGGAAAAGGATTGTTGTGTGTGCCTGAGCTGTGAGGAGAACTTGCTGACACTGGGGATGGAGTTCAGAGTCACACTAAGGCAGTACAGAGTCTGGGAAACATGAAAGCTCAAACTAAAGGCAGCAGGCAGTGTGCAGGATGGCCTGAAGCCCTGAGGAGCAGAAGGGCCACGATGCCATGTGGAGGGGCAGGCTGAAGCCAGGAGCCATTGGAGAGCTTGGGAACAAATCAGTTGGGCTCACTGGTGGGACATGGGGCATTTTGGCTGGTCCTCCACTGCTTGCAGGTTGGGGGTTGCTGTGGCTCTGCATGTCTAGGCACCTCTCTGGTGTGGCTGGGCTTTCCAGTGGCTGTAGGTGAAGCAACAGAGGAGATTTACACTTTTGTCTTAAATCCCTTGGGTATTGAGTTGGGAAGAAGCACTTGGTGTCTGCAAGAATCCAACCTGTCAGGGATGCCTGGCTCCTGGGCTGCCCTCTCCTCCTGCCAGACCCTAACCCTGGTGGGGTGGGAGGTTTCGATCTGTTCGCACACTGCCTCCCCAGCTGGCCCTGGCTCCTCACTGGGGTTTGTTCCCCCCCAGCAAGCCCAGGCCTGTGCAGCCCATTCTTGAGAGGCTGCAGAGGCTTTGCCTAGGGCTGGTTCCCATGGTCTCCCATCTCTTTGCAGGGAGTACAGGTTTAAAACAAATATCACATTCCATGACAATGATACCGTTTCCTTCCTGGAGTACCGGCACCTCTTCTTCCAGCCACACTTGTCCAATGGCACAGAAGATGAGTACGTTGTTGTGCCAAACATTATGATGATGGTAAGTGCTTATTGCCTGGATGGGTTCCACCTTCTCAGCTTGTGGGCAGGGTGGTGATATCCAGCATTGAATCACTGAATTACTTTATTGTAGGGCTTAAAGCTGATCAAGCAATGAGGTGGTTAAGCTTATACAATGCAATTTTCTGCTTTGTGGGTGTTAATTGTTCTGTTAGGCTGCTACTGTTCCAAAACCAGAGTGTGCAGAGCAGCTGGTCTTGAGCCTGCAACCTCATCTGAGTGTCCTGAGGGACAATCAAGCCTGTGAGCCCTCAACTGCTTTCTTTCCCAACTGGGAATAAGTTCACAACCTCATTCTGTCCAGAGGATTCCTCTGGTGCTATAGATGGGAGCAGCAGGATGATTTTGCTTAGCACCAAAAATGCTTTTTCTTTGGTAAAGACGTGCCTCTCATCCCAGACATTTGTTTTCCTTCTCAGGGAGCAGCGGTGATGGTGGAAAAACTGCCAGGTTTTGTGAAGGTGCTTCTGAGTGGAGCCCTGGCTAGCCTGAAGCAGCAGGCCTTCATGAACAGGACCGTGGGGGAGATCATGTGGGGCTACGAGGACCCCCTCATCGATGCCGTAAACACCATTCTTCCTGGCCTGCTCCCTTTCAAGGGGAAGTTTGGAATATTCATGGATGTAAGTCGAGTGTTGGTTGGGAGTGCTAAAATCACAGTGGTGTTGATTTTGGGGATAGCTCAGACACTCAGCTGAGCAGAAGCTGAGTAGCCTGGAGCTGATGGGGCACCCAGAGTCAGGAATGTGGTGCAGCCTTGCTGTGTGCAGTAGATTGAACAATCATTCCATCTCTCTGCAGTTTAACAACTCCGATTCAGGGCTGTTCACAGTAAACACAGGCATGAAGGACATCAGTCAGGTTCACATGGTGGATTCGTGGAATGGGCTAAAGGAGGTGAGTGCCACTGAATAATGGGGAATGCCTGATTCAAAGCAGGCTAAACTGAAAGCTCTGGGTGCTCTTATGTATGGGTCAGGCGTGAAGACAAGTTTCTACAGGACTTCAAGGGCTGCAGCTTCTGTTCTAGCAAGTTGCCAGGAGGCACCCGTGTGGCAAGGCAATTAAATTAAAGGCCGGTGGCAATTAAATTCATCTCCTCATGGGTTTTCCACTTGCACTCCCTTGCAGTGCTGTTGGAGCTGGTTGCCTCTAATGGTTGAAGTCTCAGGCTCTTGAGGCCTGTGTTGAAGGTGTTAAATACTCTTGTTAAAGGATGCTTTACTCTTCCCTTGTGGAACTCTGCTCCTAACTAAAACCAGCTGAATGTAGAGCTCAGCCTCTGGGGTGGATCTTGCCTGTTAACTGGTTGGGTGTTTGGCTCACAGAATCATGGAGGATGGGAAAATACACTTAAAGAAAGAGGAAAGATCTTTGATGCTGCTACAAAAGCAGTGTGGGGTGGTGGATATTTTATGCAGGGGTGAGAGCTGACTCCAGCAAGCTTGTCCTGCTGAGTTCTGCTCTCTACACTTGTCCCACAGGTGGACTACTGGCAGAGCAGCCAGTGCAACATGATCAACGGGACAGCGGGGGAGATGTGGCCACCCTTCATGTCCCCAACCTCCCTGGAGTTCTACAGCCCTGATGCCTGCAGGTGAGGCCACAGCTGCCAGCCTATCCCCACGCAGGTGGCAGGACACGCTGCACACACAGGCCTCGTGCAGTGATGCAGAGGGCTCAGGAATTGTCTCTGTAGTTAAAGTTCAGCTGCGGTTTGGGTTTGCATTATCTCTGAGCTTTGCAAACAGCGTAGCTGACTCATTATCAGCATCTTGTGGTGTCCATAAATACCGTCCAGATTACTGTCTGGTGATGTCCAACTTGCCCAGGTTTAATCAGTACAAAATAACCAGATGTGGTTATCTAATGTAGATAAGATGTGGGCAGTTAGAAGGAGAAGTAAGGGTTGTCAGAGGGAAGTGCAACTGTAACTGCAGAACTCTTTCAGCTGACTAAACTCTTGGAGAAATTTTGTCCAAGAGGAAATTCCTGTCACTGTTTTCAGGCTCTTATTTTTTTTTTTTTTTTTCCCTTCTGCTTGTGTAAGACACCCTGATCTTAGCTGATCACACAGGGGTTAAAGTACACAGCTGGCCTGTGTGCCTGAGGCTGGAAGGAGAGGAAGCAGGCACAAAACCCCTGTCCCTAGCTGGGGGAAGATAATGATAATTCTGGCTCTGTAGATAGTGCTGCAAAACAAGCAAGTGCTCATGTTGAATAGAGAACAATGACCTCTTCAGTGAACAAACAGACAGCTGAGCTGAGCAATAGCACGGGGATTCCTCTACACAAGGGACATCAGCAAACACCAAATGACCCAGAGCCAGGAATTTACAGGGAAGTTTACCTGTAACTGAAGTTTAAACACATACCTGTCCCTGTAAAACTACAGAAACCTCTGGAACAGAGCACGCTTCCAGGCAAGGCTCCCAGTGAAGTGCAGGAAACCAAGTTTGGTTTCCTGTTGGCACGGGAGTTTCCTGTCACACAGAACTGTGGGGAAGTGGCTCAGCTTCTCACACAGTGCTGTGTCTTCTCTCCAGACCTCTGCCTCAGCCTCTGTTCGTGCAGAGTCACACACGTCAGTGTGTGGCTAAGAGCAGAGCTGCCTCTCTGCAGGGCAGGCAGGGCCCATCTCCTGGGCTCTGTGCACATGGAGTGCAGCTGGTGCTGGGAGGCAGCTGCCAAGGTTTTATCCTGCTGATGTGCTACAGCAACCTCTGCCTCCTTGCTGGAAGGACATGTGTAACTGCTGAGCATGCCCTGAATCCCCCTCCTTGGTCCCAGCATCAGAAGGCCTCTGTAGGAATCAGCATCCCCTTGGCCTGCCCAGGCTGTCCTGGCAGCCCACTGTGACCCATTTACCCATTCTGTCATTCTCTGATCCCTGCAAGCCTCACTCAGCTGTGAAGGGAGCAAATTTTTGTCCTGGAAACTTGCATCAAACTTGGCCAGCAATATTACAGCACAACATCAATAGCCTCTAGTAGCAAAAAAAAAAATCTTGCTGTGTCAGATAGGGAAATCTTCCACAACTCTGGCAGTCTATTGCTGGAGTTGGCCTGCAAAAGAGATTTATCCAGTGTCCCTGCCCTGTAACAGAGCACCTCAGAGCCAAGGCTTGCATAAAGTGGGTATTATCTCTTGAAGAGCCCTGGGGATTACTACATGCCTTTAAACGAATCTCACCTGGATATAGCAAACAGACTTAAGAGCCTGTGGTTTCTCTTTGTAACTAGTCCTGATCAACTCTTTAGTTGTGTTTAAAACATGGAAAGCAAAAGACTTAAATACTCATTCCCCAGAGCACTGCTCTGAGGATTTATCTTGATCTCAAAGTCTAAGTTACATTCCAACCGCATCTTATCCAACCAAGATAAGAACCCACTTCTGTGCTGGGAATCTGTTAGCTAATCCTGATCCTTCTGCACTGAAACCCTTCCAGATCCATGACACTGGTGTACGAGCAGTCTGGGAAGTTCAAGGGTGTGCCCACCTATCGCTTCGTGGCGCCCAAAACCCTGTTTGCCAACGGCACAGACTATCCACCCAACGAGGGCTTCTGCCCCTGCATGCAGTCTGGCATCCAGAACGTCAGCACCTGTAGGCTCAGTAAGTCCTTTCCCCCCTGGCTCTCCTTAATGGACCAGTATTAAATTTGAGGTTCAACACAAGCTTGGCCATCCAGAAAAACAGCTCTAATGCCTGCTGGGGTGCTGGAAAGTACTGGTGGCCTCTCTTTGCACTCCCAAACTGAGAGGTGGCCTCTCAGCAATGAGAGAGAGAGGGAAAACCCTTGTGCCTAAAGTTCCTTCAGTGCCCAGCCCTATGAGAGCCTGGCATTTGTGGGATACAAGGATACAGTGGGAGCATTACATCCCCTGGGCTGGCGTGGGGAGCAAGGAAGAGGCAGCCCATGCAACTCCCAAATTAAATGTTAACTTTGGACACTGAGTGCGTGTCTGACAGTCCAGATTGGGTGTCCTAACTCGTGTCTGGGAACAGGGATGCCAGTTACCAGTTACCATGGCATCGTGTGCTGCATGGTGCTGGGAGAGAGTGGGTGGTCCTTAACCCTCCCAGATCAATGGAACAGCCTGCAGGGAGGGAGGGGAAGGAGGTTGATGGCTGGGAAGAGAAAATATTAAAGCCTGTTCCGAACAAGTACTGCAAGGGCATTAAAACCTCAATAAAAGCTCTTAGGTGGGTGTGGAGCAGTTTCAGATGTCTTTAATCTCCTCCAGATGCACCCATGTTCATTTCCCACCCTCACTTCTACAATGCTGACCCATCCCTGGTGAATGCAGTCGAAGGCCTGAACCCCAGCGAGGAGCAGCACGGGCTTTTCCTCGATGTGCACCCCGTGAGTGAGCCCACCCCTCACCCCAGGGACCAGCCCAGCGTGGGGGGGACCCTGCCATCAGCTGAGCAGTGGCACCACTCTGCTCTCGTGGCACTGATCTGAGCAGGTTCCATAGTGCAAAGACTGGAGAGGACATGTGCAGATAAAAATGTCCAAGCCATAAACTAATTGAATAATTAGACTGGCATCTAGAGAATTGCAGAACCAATTATAAACATAATTGTTTCGATAAGCACAGTGAAGTTCTGACTCAGGCCTATAACACCAGGAGGTGTATCTGGCAGCAGCCCAGCTGTGCCCCAAATCTGCAAATGCACATTGCCATGAGAACTGGCTGGCAAAGTCTGAAGACCACGCTGTGGCTCAAGCTGGCACCTCCATTTTTGGGCTGGCTTCTTCCACTCTCTCAACCTGCCCATCTGGAACTGGCTGCTTTTGCACTGGGCTGCTGCTCCCCTCACGTACCTACAAGTGTGAGGGTGAAGGCACCACTCCACAGGGGTGATTTGGGGTGTCCTGAGTGTCATTGTCCCAGCTGCTGATGGGAAAGGGACTTTGGTATTTTCCACCCACAGCCTGTGTTGTGTGAGATCAGTTTTTCTAAATGTTCAGTGATACCTGCTCAAGGAAAAAACCTATTATTTCCCTCTTGAGGTAAGATAAGCCGTGTGTGTTATCTAGACATTGGATTCTGACTGTGTTTCTTATCACAGTTATGAAAATCTAATTAAGTTTATTACAGTATCAAACAGCTACTGATAACAGTACAGTTAACTATACTTTTATCTAGCTGTAGGCTGCTGACTACAAACAGGGACAGTCCAGTGAAAATGCTCTGCTTGTAAACATGTGTTGCAAAACTGCAGAGTCATGAGAAACCAATGTCTTAACGGGTGTCAACCCTTCAAAGACCAGCTTTGAAGTGTGATGTTTTTCATGGTCTTGGAACGTTGGACAGGGTCTGTTGGTCCCAGGAAGTCACCTGGAAGTTACTGATGAGCTGGTTGTTCTCTTTCTCCACAGATGACAGGCATCCCCATGAACTGCTCCATCAAGCTCCAGCTGAACCTGTACATCAAGCGTGTGGCTGGTATAATGTAAGTGCTCACCTCCTAGAAATGTCCATCTGCCTTCCCTGAGCAGGGAGTTGTGCTGATGCTGAGGTTGCTGCAGAGTTTACTCTCCCCAGAGATGAAGCAGCTTTGCCATGACCAGTTGTCCTGTTGCTGGAGCCAGCTGGCTCCTGCTGAAACATCAGCCATTCCAGTGGCCACAAGTTCCATCCTTTAGCAGTGCAGAGAGTGGCTGCCTGTTTGCTCAGCTTGGGAAGTGTCCCTGTCCCTCACCAGCCAGCTGTGGGATGGACTGTTCCTCCTGGTGAGGCAGGAGCTGTTCACCTCCACTCTGCTGCCTCTCAGGGGTTGCCTGCAACGTGGAGAGGCAAAACCCACTCTGCCTGTGGGGTGGAGAGTGAAGCCCGTGTCCAAAAGTCACTTCCAGCTTTATGAGAGCAAACAGGAGGTGTCTGTAACCAAACTATGTGGTGCCAGGTGTTAAATACCAGCAAGGGTGGGAGTGTGCTCTTGCTGCTTGGGCTGAGGGGCAAACACCTGCAGACAGCCCCCATGGTGCCACCCAGGTGACTGAGACATGAACTTCAGCATTCTGCTTCGCTGAGTTTCATCTCCCTGGAGCCCAGGTTTGGGAATCACTGCTGTCCTCAGGCAGCTTCCCCATGGAAGCATAAGCTCTGCTCTTGTATGGAAAGCACCTGGTCCCCCAAAGTGGGAGCAGCTCACTGGAGCAGCAGGGATTGCCACCTCCTTATGCTGCTTTCATGGCCACTGTCAGTCTGTCAGACATGTCCCCTTAGGAAGAATTGTGGTGCTGATTGGGATCTGATCAACCATAAACCTAAGCTTGTGTTCCTTTTTTAATTTTCTTCCCCCAGTCAAACAGGGCAGATTAAGCCAGTGGTCCTGCCGCTGCTGTGGTTTGCAGAGGTGAGCTGTCTTCCTCAGCCTGGTTCTGCAGAGCCTCTCCTGCTTCCCCATCACCCTGTGCTGGGGAAACTCCACTTTGGATTAAGCTTTAAGCCAGCCAGACTAATTAAGCACCAACAGAAGGCTTTTCAATACTTGGCTGTACCATTAATCCATCTGAGCTGAACAAACCCTGCACTATACTTGGTAAATCTCTGGCTCTGGCCTAGATGTGGGGTTAAATAGGGCCCTGGACAGAGCTGCCAGCACCCCTGTCCTCATGGGGACCAGGAAGAGCAGCCTCCAGCCGTGGGTGCATGTCCAGCTGACTCCTGCTTTTTTGTAAAAGCTTTTAGCCTGACTGAATGTTGCTTAAATTCCCTAATTTATGCTGGGAGGTGGTGGGAAAGGAATCATTCAGCTGCTCTGTCTCAGCCCTGGACAGGAGGGAAATGCCACTGACAACTCTGCTTTCTTGAGCAGAGCGGATCCATCGAAGGCCCAGTTCTAGAGCAGTTTTACAACAACCTGGTGCTGCTGCCCTCAGTGCTGGACTACGTGCAGTACATCCTGCTTGGGCTGAGTGTCCCACTCATTATCTCAGCAGCTGTGCTCATGGCAATGAGTAAGGTAAGAATCTGCAGGTGCCTGCTGGGAAGTGCTGCCAGTCGAATCAGACTCAATCAGACGATGCAGTTTGGGCTGACAATCGAACATGTCTGAGGAAACATTGGCTGATGCCACCAACAGTCTCCTAATGGAGCCAGGTGCCAGCAGATAGCAGCAGGGCTTCCTTAGCCATCTAGAAACTGGGCTGCAGATAGATAACATGAAGCATTTCTGGCATTTCTGGTGCACAGCAGTGATGGAAGTGGCTTCCTGGAGGAGAAGGTATCTCTCAGCTCACCCAGCTAATGAAGAAACAATCCTAGTTTATCAAGCCAGCCTCTGTAGAAGGCAGCAGCAGGTCTGTGCTGTTGCACACATCTGCATCTCTGCAGGGTCCCAGCATTCTTCAGTCAGGACAGAGCCTTCTCCAGAGGATGGAGCTATCTGAACACAACCTGTTAGGTGAAATGCAGTTGCTGTGCTCGTGCAGAGGGGACACAGCCACTGTGGCTGCTTCTCAGCCCAGCACAGATTCTGTATTTCCTTGAAACACCCTTGCTGTGCAGATTGCTCCAAAGAGCTCTGGAAGTGAAACCCTCAGAGCCTTTGTGGGTCTGGGCTTGCTGAGAAGGGAATACCTTTGAATTCTGCTGGGAGCTGGCAGCTGGGCTGTGGGGCAGGCAGTGGGGTGAGGCTGAGCTGAGCTGTCAGGACTGAATATAAAACAGCCAAAACACTCAGTGGAGATCTGTGGCTCTGGCTCCACAGTGATCTGGTAACACTAAGCTCTCTACAAGCTTTAGTTCTGGAAGCAGAGATCTAACTTCCTACCCTAACCCTATATCAAAGGAAGCTGATTCAGCTTGGCCCTGCAGTCAGGCACTTAGGCTGGCTCTAAAGCTGCAGAGGTGAAGAGGCTGCTTGTGGGGATAAAAGGCAGTTCTTGGGATGAGAGCAGACCGGGGGGAAGCCTGTGTGAGGGGCTGCCTTTGCTTAGCTGGCTCCTGCCCTTCCTGAAACAGCAAACCCACCTGAAACAGTGCCAGGGTTCTCGGAGTACCACGTAATTGGATTTTAATCAAGTCTACAATTACTTAAGTGACTTAAACACATGATCCCGAATCCCCTTGTTCCTCTACAAACTTCCCTGCAGGGTGGGAGTGATGCTAGGGCCCAGCACGGAGCCCAGAGCTCACCACCAAACCCTTTCTGTGCTCCCAGGATGGTCCTGGGCTGAACTTCCTTCAGCACGTGAGTGGTTGCTGGCAGACAGGCTGCACTCTGCTGCATGGCCCCAGGGGCTCTGAAAAAGGGCTGGGCAGCTCTTTCTAACACCTTATGCAGCCCTGAACTGGCATTTCCTCACCCTGCTTTGTGCAAGTCTTAATTCCTGGTATCAAAGAGATTTAACCATGCTAGAAAGGGTCAGGGAGTAAAGCTGGATTTTTAAACTCATTCAAGCCAACTGAATGTCTGCTTGTGAAATATCCCAAACCCAGGCATAAGCCAGCTGTATTTCTGTGCTCAGCCAAAAGAGCCATGAAGTGTTAGAACTAAAAAACAACGGCAGGAAGTGCCTGACTACCTGAAAAGTGATTTTAAAAAGTCTCAATTACCTTACTAATCTCTTAAGAAAGCAGTACAACAACACATGAACTCTCCACCTAATGAGTAGATAACAGGTTGTAAACTGGAAGACAGCGATTTGCAGCCAAGGTGTGTTCCTCATTTGATTGATGCGTTGCTGATCTAGCCCTGATTGCTTAATCGTGCACAGTTCTGCCTCCCGAAGTCACAGGCGATATCAGAGGGGACACTGAGCGGGACGAAGGTCTCCCTGAACCCAGCTCCTCCCTCGGGTGTCTTGTGTGCCTCTGGCTTCTGGAGGGAGCAGTGTGCTCTGAAGCCAGTGCAGATGAGGTACTGTGAAACACTTAAATCTTAGTCTAGTTTGTAGTGGAGCCAGTTTGAAATGCATCTGTTGGACCTGCAGCTCTAAAAAATGCATGATCTGTACAGGTGTGAAATACCCCCAGATGTTGTGGCTCTCTGCCATTGTGGCATAAAGCCTGTGTGGTGACACTTTCAAAAGGCAAACAGACCATTTTAAAACTGGCTTGACACTACACAAAATCTTAAATAGGACTTAGTTTAATCTAAATTTCCAAATCTTCATTAATAACTAGATTCTAGTTGAACAGTGATTTTTTTTTTCCCAAATCTCCTCCGTAAATTGGAACCCTCATGAAATTCATGTCCGAGTGCACCATAAACCAGACTGATTGTCTTCTAGGAAAAATTGTGTTTATTTTGGAGTAACAATAAAAAGAGCTCAGACAGTAATAAGGCAAACCAGGCCACCTCTGCCAAAGAGCTGCCTCCGGTTAAGGGGACGGTGTTGCAGGAAGCCAGACTGTAGGTGGGTACCCAGTCAAGGTAACACGCTTTTCTCTCCTCCTGATTTGATTAACCTTCACTTAAAACCAATCAAATGAAACGTTTGCTGTCCACATCTCCCAGACATGCCCTCCTGGCAAGCTTTGATGGAGCAGTGTTGTCTCATGGCTTTATTTGGGGCAATTTAGATGTCTTAATACTGGCACTTAACCAGGTTGCAGGCACATGCTCTTATTGTTTCTCCTGGTGTACCTGATCTGCAGCTCTAATAATGTCAGCAGGGATCAGGGGAAAAGTAGGATTGGTGTGAGGAAATACTTTCCTTGCCTATTTTTTCCCCCCATCTCTGTTTGAGTTCCAGAGGTAAGTTTTTTCCATGGGTAAAAGCTTGTGGGGTAAGAGAGGTCAGTCCAGTGGTGGGTGTCACCCAGGGAGCCTCAACAGAGAGGCTTTCTGGAGGGAATTTCTGATGTATAAAATATCTGGGTTTGTGTTACAGGAACACAAAATCACTGAGTCGTTGAGGTTGAAGGGACCTCTGGAGGTCATCTATCCCAATCCCTCTGCTCAGGCAGAGCCACCTAGCTCAGCACCATGTCCAGATGTCTCTTAATGTCTTCAGGAATGGAGATTCCCCAGGGCAACCTGTTCTCGTTTTTACAGTTTTCACAGAAAAAAAAAAAAGAAAAAAAGTATTTCTTAATGTCCAGATGGAATCCCTTTTAAGTGCCCCTTTGCTCTTATCCTGTCCCTGGACACCACCAAGAAGAGCCTGGCTTTGTACTTACACCCTCCCTTCAGAAACTGGTGTTCAGTGGTGAAATCCCCCTGAGCCTTCTCTTCTCAAGGATGAACAGTCCCAGTTCTCTGAGCCTCTGCTCACACAAGAGACTTCAGTACCAAAATCACTTCAGTGTTCCTTCGCTGGACTCTTCCCAGTAGCTCCATCTCTCTTGTGCTGGGAAGGCCAGGACTGAGCACAATACTCCATTTGTGCCCTCACCAGTGATGAGCAGAGGGCAAGGATCACTCCAGGACCTGCTGGCAACACTCCCAGTGCAGCCCAGGAATCAGCTGGCTGCCTCTGCTGCCTGGCCAGGCTGCTGGCTCACCTTCAGCTCAGTGTCCCCAGGACCCTCAGGTCCCTTCCTGCCAAACTGCTGCAGAGCTGAGTGTCCTTCAGTGTGTGCTGGTGTGTGGGGTTGTTCATCCTGAGTGAAAGACCTTGTACATCCTCTTGTTGAACCTCACAAGGGTCCTTCAGTCCCTTTCTCAGCCTGCTGAGGTCCCTCTGGTGTACCAGCCACTCCCTCAGTTTTTGCAGAGCATTAATAAAGATGTTAAACAGGCCTGGACCCAGTATTGACCCCTGGTGTACACTGATGGTTACTGGCCTGCAGCTCACCTCTCTGGGCTGGCTGTCCAGCCAGTGTTCAGTCCACCTCACTGCCTGCTCATCCAGTCCCTGCTTCTTCAGCTTCCCTGTCAGGTTTTTATGGAAGATGGTGCCAAAAGCCTCAAGTCCCAGTAGACAATATCCACTGTTCTCCCCGGCTCTACCAAGCCAGTCATTTCATCATAAGTGATCAAGCACAATTTCCCCTTGAAGCCTAGTGACTACACTTGATGATTTAATTGTCCTTCATGTGCCTGGAAGTGGTTTCTAGAATTAGCTGCTCCATCACTCTCGAGGATGAAGGGAGACTGACTGGTCTGCAGCTCCTGAGGTCTTCCTTCTTGATCCTTTTCAAGACAGAAGTGACATTTGCTTTCCTTCGGTCTTTGAGCCAGGGCTGGTCAAAGACAGCAGGGAATGGCCTTGCTGTGACAGGAGCCCACTCATCCCATCTTGGTCCATGGGTCTGTGCACATCTAGGTTCCTTGAGTATTCTCTGACCCCATCCTCTTCCACCAAGGGTGCATCTTCCTTGCTCCAGCCTTTCCCCTGGTTTCTGGGGTCCCCTGCCTCATTCAGCCCCAGGCCCTCATGGTTCCCTCCCCTTTCTTTTGTCACCTGGGTACTTAGAGAAGCCTTTCTTGTCTCTGATATTCTTGGCTGGATTCAGTTCCAGTTGGGTTTTGGCTTTCCTATCTTCATCCTTGCATGCTGGGAGAGTTTCCCTATGTTCCTGCCAGGTTACCTGTCCCTGCTCCACCTCCCATATGTCTCCTTTCTTCATTTGTGTTTGGAGCTCCTGGTTCATCCATGTTGCCCTCCTGGCACTTTTTCCTGGCTTGGGATCCTTGTTAGGGTGGACTATTCTTGAACTTGGAGGAGGTGACCCTTGAATATTAACCATCCTTTTTGCCCTGACTGCATCCCCTCACCTGAGGTCTGTAGACACTTGTAGGCTCATAGACTCATTAAGGTTCAAAATTCCTCCAAGATCCTCAAGTCCAAACTTCAACCAAACAGCACCACACCCAAAGAGTCTCCAGGTGTTCCTGGTGGCATCACTGGTGCCCACACTGAGCAGCAATGGCTAATAGTCACAGGGTTGGACAAGCCTCACAAGACCCCAGTCCATATCCCCAGCAAGCAAAAGGCTCTGGGTGAGGGGCAGGTTGGTGTCTCTGTCCCCAGCAGCAGGAAGTGACCCACTCCTGTCACGTGCTGCTTCCTCCTGAGGTTCTTGCATTCATTAGGGTCAAGGCCCACATGGTCTGTTGGAAGGCGTATCTGGCTCCTGCTTGACTTTGAGGGCAGTGAACCTGTTTTGTAGGTGAAAGTGGAAGTGTTTAGGTGAGGAGGAGCCATCCTGGTGCCAGAAGGCACCAGCTTCCACCCTTCCCCTTCCCCAGAGGCTGCACCTGCCATTGTCCTAGGAATGAGTGCTGCCTGTGTGTGCTGCAGCTGGTGTCTGGGGGTCTTCTGTCCCTCAGCAGACTGTCCCTGTCCCTTCCATCTTCTGTGCAGCATGCAGACTGTCCCCGTGCTCCTCCACACAGCTCTCCAGGCTGGGTGCTCGGGTGGTGTTACAGGGGCTGCTGGGCAGGAGGTACAAAAACGAGGTACAAAAATGCTCAATTTGAGAAACGGGTCCTTGGCCACCGAAAGAGGCTTGGGATGGGCATGGCCCGGGTGGGGACGCGGTGCCACCGCTGGGTGTGGCCAGGCTGTGACCTCTGTCCCTCCCCTGCAGAGAAGCGCCGCCGAGAAGAGCCCCCGTGCCCCTGCCAGGCAGAGCCAAGCTCCCCCCTCCTCCGAGACCACCCCGCTCCTGCAGGACACCGACACAGCCAGCCAGGACCACGCCGAGGCCTGAGACCGCCAGCACCTTCCCACAGGACACACCTTCCACAGGGACACACCTCTGACAGGGACACACCTCTGACAGGGACACACCTTCCACAGGGACACACCTTCCACAGGGACACACCTGCCACAGGACACACCTC